>CAWVNO010000440.1:0-207950 GCA_963930645.1 Salticus scenicus
TACGGTTTTGTTGAATAAATCCTTGTCGAATAATGTTCTTACACTGACTAAGAACAGGATTCGATAAGGATTTATTTAACAAAACCGTATGAAGTGTACATTTTTTACATAGGAATTTTTGCTAGTGTTCGGACACTTTTGTTACCGACTGTAGATATTCATAGATATAGATATAGATATACAGATAAATAAAGATATAGATTTATAGATACTATATATGTGTGGATTAGTGTTGGTGTTTGAAAAATTAGACAGCACACATGTACCTATTTAAACAAGTTACTCGCACATTCCTTAGAATTTTTTTAAATTTATTAAAAGCTAGGATTATTCATTGTAATAAGTTTTATTTTAATTCATTGTTGAAAGATAGCAAATAATGTTTGTTAAGAAATGCATGTGTGAAAATATATAAATTAAATTTGTATGCTGCAGAAACACATCGAGTCATAAAATTGCTTACAGGGCTGCCACAGGCGACTTTTTTTTATATTCTTTTTGTACCACTATTTCCAAAAAATAAAATTGATAATATATTTTCGCAGGTAAATCTGCACTTTGCGTGCATAAATTTATTATAAATTTCATGTTATGAAATAGTGGTACGAAAATAATAATAATAAGTCGCCTGTGGCAGCCCTGCATACCTACCAACATCCTAGTTAATATTCCGTAGTGTTGTTACCCCTCCCCCTTTTTTTTTTTCACACCAGTAAATTTGAAGAGAAATATTCTCAAAATGCAATTAAGATTAAATAAGAATACTTTCAAAAAATACTGGTGCGGAGAAAAAAAAAAAAAAAAAAAAAAGCGTGGGATGCAATACTACAGAATATTAATTAGGATGTTGGCAGTTATTAGGTGTTTAGAAAAAAAAAAGTTTCTCAAGGTAATAATATTTATACATAACATATTTATGGATTAATTATAAATGAGTGATAATATTTATCTATAATATATTTTAGTGTATTTATGTGTTTAACTATATTTATATGCAATAAGCTGATATGTGTGTGCAGTAACATTTACGTATAATATATTTATGTGATTTACGTAAGTAAGTGTCTTTTTATATAACAATAAAATATGGTTATGTGTATGTATTAAAATAGGTATATCTTACTTATTTAAAAACGTCCTTAAAAAATTTTTCTTTTAAGTTTGGTCTCCTCCAAAGAACAAATACAGAGCTACCAACCTAATCCAGCAAATTGTTAGTTCCGCCCCTTTTTGTACACCACTAAATTTTTAGAATAATTCTCTTTAAATATATTTACGATTAATTAAGAAAACTAATGCTCTAAAAATTAAGTGGTGTAGGGAAAGGGGCGGTACAAACAATTTGCCGGATTATGTTGGCAGCTCTGCAAATACTACAAAGGGCAGACAAAATTTCAGCAATACACATACAGATAGATGGCTGACAAAATAATGTGAATACTTTTGCTGTTTCATGTTTTGTTAAATATCTTGAAACGTTCTTTAGGAATCATCTTGAAACTTTGGTAGTGTAAAGAACATGTTATACATCATATTTTTCAGTAAAAGTTGTGTCATGAAAAAGGAAAGTGGACCAGTAAAAAATTAAACAAAAATCAAAATATTTTGGATCACCCTGTAAAAGGTGATGCTTTAAATGCGTTTTGGTTAGAGCATGTGATTATGAGGACTTTTGTCATTATCTGTATAAAGATTTATGAGGCTACCACATATATTCATGGAAATGTAACAGTTTCTTTAAAACATTGCAAAAAAACAATTTTCACTTTTTTAATTAAAACACGTAGATTATTCGACCCAGTGCAAAGCCATTTTCAGGAAATATGGCACACTACATTAAACACAGCATACAGTAATCAAAATGCAAAAATGTAAAATATCTTACGGAATACCAGCACTTTCACTAAATAATTTTTTAACTTAGCATGCGTAAGCTTTATAAAAATTTCATTTGCATAATTTAATAACCAAAGGCATTGAGCAACTTATATGAAAACCCCAAACAAACATCTTATAAATTCAAAACGTTACGAAAGGTAGAATAAACAGAATTTAAGCTCTTCTCAAAAAAACGAAAGATGTTTGGGGGGGGGGGGGGGGGGTATCAATATTTATTTACAATAAGCGAAAACACTGTAATATCTTTGGGGATTAATTGAATTAAAATAAAAATGTGAGTAAAGCCCCTTACAGTTTAGCTTTTATTTATTTTTTTATTTTTTTATTTTTTACTTTAAAAAATTTTCTTTTATATTATTTGTTTTTACTTGTAGCTCTTATTTATGTTTAAACAGCCTTTTGTTTTATCAGTTACAACTCTACATCTCTCCTATCATATTTTAGGAAGAAAAGAAATCCCCTTGGATTTAACCCTCTTTTACAATGCAAACATAATATATTTTCAATAAACAAACATCCGACAATATTTGTTAAAAACGTGCTCAAATAAACACGTTTGCTTCGTTTTAAATTATTAAAAAAAAAAATACCTAAAACTTTCCTTTTTTTTTTTTTTTTTTCCCCATTTTCAAAAACTAGCTATTTTCAAAAATAAACAATCAAGCTATTTCGGCAGATATGATTATCACGGTGAAAAAAAAGAAAAGAAAAGAAAAGCCTTTTTTGAAAAATGAAAAGGTTTGGCTGAGCCTCAGTCCCCAAAGAGTCTTGGTAATTGGGAACAGCTGGTAAAAAAGGAGTTCTAAAACTCACTTCAACACATTTTTTCTGATATGGGATTTATTTTTTTTTTTTCTTTAACAAGAAAATATCGGGGAATTCAAATCCCAGGAATTTGAACCTGAATACAACACAGCCTTTTTTCGAAATAATGCTCAAATGTATTAGATTTTGGTTAGTTTTATGGAAACCGAAATTTTTTATTGGGATTCGTTGCTTTTGATTTTAATAAATTTTTGTATGAATTCATTCTTTAAAATAAATAAACAAATAATTTTCCATTGAGAAACACTAATACAGTATCCGCGATTGTAATGAAATGCTCGCCCTCTGGTGGGCTACGGTGAAATTACAATTTCGAATTCCATATAGCCGCCATTGCTAGCCGATGTTTAGTTTCACATATATTTATTGAATAAAAATGAATAAATACGGTAAAAAAGATAACACATACTTTTGTGTGCCACAGTGTAAATCCAAAGCATCAAGAAATCCAGAATTGAGCTTCCATTTATTTCCAAATGACGAACTTAAAATTTCAGTTGCTTCGGCTAATGGAAGTAAAGAATTAATCAGATGATTTGAAATTAATATTTGTTCAACTTCAGTTAAAAATCTACTTCCGATCGAACTTTGAATAAACTGAAGTATTTTTTCCAAAAGCAATCAATTTTCCATAATGTAATGGCGGAGAAATTATAGTACGAATATTAAGTAGAATAACAAGAACACTATTGGAACACACGTGGCTAATGTTTACTAACAACTGCAGTGTTCACAAAGCGCCGTCTATCGATCATTACAAACGCGGATATCCATAAAAGAATGTCCCAGTTATCTCGCTTGCAGCCAGTGATGCCAGATTGGGGATTTTGTCCCCATTTTGGGGATTTTTGAAGCTTCTGGGGACAATTTTGTGACCAAATGTTTGTGGGGACTTTTTTGGGGAATTCTAAAATTTTTGGGGACAAATCTGGGGAGTTCTTCAACTTTCTGTCAATGTTGGCAACGTAATGATTTATCCTTACGACTAGAGACTTTCAATAGCTTTATAGTTATTTGGGGATTTTTTTCAAATTTGCCTTCATTTGGTGAAAAATCTGAGCTTAAATCATAGAAAAATCTGCTTGATATTTATTTATTTTTATTATTATTATTATTATTATTATTATTATTTTAATTTAATTTTCCTTTTTAGTAGAAATCAAGTTGGGGATTTTTTCGAAAAAAAACCCTGATTTGAGGGAAATTTGAAGACCTGTTTGGGGAAATAATTTTCGACCATCTGGCATCACTGCTTGCAGCACCACATACGCAAAATGGCGACTGCTGAGCGTAAAGCGTTTTATGTTCTGCAATTTGCTAAAAGTCAATCTGTAATTTAATTTCAGTTCAACGTGCGTTTTGTTTAAAGCTTAAATGTGATCCCCCATGTGGCAAAAGCATTCGCCGATGATATAGGCAATTCGAAACGATCGGATGTGTTTGTAAAGGAAGAAGCACGGAACGATCAATTAAAGTGTGGGAAGAATTGGACTACAGGTTGGATGTGTGCCGTATAACTAAAGTGCACATATTGAACATTTGTAGGATAAACTAGGTTAGTTTACCTTCAATTTGATGTATGATTTGATGTAAATAGTCTAAACTGAACTGTTATAATATACCATTGAAACTGGGATATGTAAAGGCACTTAATGCTTATTTAAAACACGAATACACTTAATTACTCATAATTTATTTATTTTTCGACGCCACGTTCTGCGGTCGCCGAACACACACTTTTCTTCACAACACAAACTCCGTTCGCTTCATTTCAAAGTTCCTTACGAAGAATACAAATTATGGGTGGCGCGGTGTTGACGCATGCAAGCGTAACATACCGGCCCCCATTGCAATGTTTATTAAACATTCAATAAATCTAACAGTCATTTTTTTTTTTTTTTTTTTTTTTTTTTCAACATAAAAATTCTGATACACTTAATATTACACAATATTATACAGTTAATATTACATATGTTAAATAAAAAGTAATGCAAAAAAAAAATATATATATATATATCAAAATATTACATAATTTTCAACATTCATAATTAATAACAATGTTAATCATTTATTGGAAGCGGGCAAACTTTAGAAATGGACCTTTTAAATTTTCCAGAGGCAGTACTAATCTCCACTACCCTTACTTTTTTGTCCGCTCCGGGAAAAATTTTGCTTATTCTGGCCAGTGGCCACTCACATGGAGGTAAGTTATCCTCTTTTAGAATAACCATGTCTCCAACACATATGTTTTGTTTCTCAAATTTCCATCGCGATCTCTGTTGTAAGTGGCATAGATAGTCTAAGTGCCACTTACGCCAAATGCTTTGAAATAACTTTGTTATTTTTTGCCATTGGCTAAGCCGGTTTTCTGTAATTTCTGATAAATCTGGCTCAGTTATAGACGTAATTGACCTTCCTAAGAGGAAGTGGGCAGGAGTCAACACACTTAAATCCTCTACGTTAGCAGTTAAGGGGACTAAAGGCCTAGAATTTAGCATCCCTTCAATTTGTATAATTAAAGTCAAAAATTCCTCATAGGTTAATTTTAAATTTCCCGCAGCTTTTTTCAAATAATATTTAAAGGATTTGACTCCTGCTTCCCACAATCCTCCAAAGTTTGGCGCTCTAGGAGGTGAGTACTGCCAATCAATGTTTTCTGAACTCATATACCCCGAAATTTGATCATCTGGTCCATTTACCATTTTATACAATTTTTTGAGCTCTGCATTTGCTCCCACGAAGTTCCCCGCATTATCTGTATACAGCTTACTGCATTTTCCTCTCCTCGATATGAATCTCTTAAGAGCAGCTATAAAGGCTGCAGACGTTAAATCTGTGACTAACTCTAAATGTATAGCCTTGGTCACAAAGCAAATAAAAATTGCAACATATATTTTATTATAAGTCCCTCTTCTCTGATATTTATACTTAATATAGAAAGGACCAGTGAAATCTACCCCAGTAATATTAAATGGGTAGTTTTGAACAATTCTGTCTTTTGGCAAATTACCTAATATTTGTTGTGCTGAATTTGGATTAACCCTAAAACATTTAACACATTTATGCACAACTTTTCTACATAAATTTCTACCATTTGTAATCCAATATTTTTCCCTCAAATAATACAATAGAGAATTAGGCCCAGCATGCAAAAATTTTTTATGATAAGAGATAACAATTAACTCAGTTAATTTATGTTTAGATGGAAGAAGAATTGGAAATTTCTTATCATAATTTAAATCACTATTTCCAAGTCTTCCTCCTACTCTTAGCAGGCCTTCTTTGTCAATAAAAGGATGCAAATTGCTTACCTGACTTCTAGGACTTAATGTACCTGACTTTTTTAGAGACACTATTTCTTTTCTAAACTCCTCTTCCTGTAACATTTTTATTAAGATCCTTTCAGCGGTCTCTATCTCCTTATTATTCAAAGGACCTTTTTGTTTATCTTTATTTTTACAATTGTTTATGAACCTGTAAATAAAACTAAGAACACGGACAAGTTTAGGATAATTATTACTGATATCAAGAAAGTCAGATAAAAAGGTACTATTTGTACTAATAAATATTCTTTCATTTAAATGTTCTACTGTAGATTTAAGTTCTTTCTCAAAGTCATTTACACTTACAGACACTGGAATGTCTCTATTGGGATATTCTGGCATAGTCAAAAACTTTGGGCCGTTGTACCATAGTTCGTGATCGAACAGTTTATCTGGATCAATGCCTCTTGATAACACATCAGAAGGATTTTGATCTGAAGCGATATGATGCCACTGTTGGATTGGTGAAAGGTCTTGGATAGTTGCTACTCTATGTTGCACAAACGTTTTCAAATCCATGGGTTCCTTCTGTAACCACGCCAGAACAATTGTAGAGTCTGTCCAAAAATAGACTTCGTTGATCATCACCTTTAAAGCAGCCAACACCTTATTCATTAGCTTTGCCAGCAGAACAGCTGCACACAACTCTAGTCGAGGGATTGTTAAGCTTTTAACCGGAGCAACCCTTGATTTGCTTGAGATTAATCTTATTAATGTCCGGCCACGTGAATCATTGGACTTACAATAGATGGCCGCTCCATAGCAGAGTTCTGAAGCGTCTGCAAATCCATGAATTTCTATATTTGAAGCCTGGGGAATCACAATGCACCTTTCAATTTTTATGTCATTTATTCGTTCTAATGCAATAAGAAAATGATGCCACTCTCTGTATTCTGGTGCTGGGAGTGCATCATTCCAATCAATTTTTAGACGCCAAAGCTTTTGCATAAATATTTTGGCCTTAGCAATTATTGGGCCTATTAAGCCAAGAGGATCAAAGATCCTAGCTATCGTCGACAACACCTCTCTTTTTGTATAGGAATTTTTCAGATCTACTGTAACTCGGAAAACAAAACAATCATCCTTTGGCTTCCAGGACACGCCTAAAGTTTTGATTTCATCTTTGTTATAAAAGTTGTAACTCTCTGTCATACTTGGAGAAAGTTCATCATTATTAGCACACCACTTATGTAGCTCCATCCCTGCGGACTGTATAACCTCCTTTAACTCCTGTTGTAACTCTTTCGCCTCCTCTAATGTACTTGCTCCAAATAATACGTCATCCATATAAAAATTATCACGAAGGATTGGGGATGCTTTCGGGAATTTTTTTTCCTCATCAAGTGAAAGCTGGTATAAGGTTCTCATAGCTAAGTAAGGCGCTGAGACTGTTCCATATGTCACTGTTGTTAGTTCAAATGTTTTGGGGGGTTCCTCAATGCTATTGCTCCAGAAAATTCGCTGCAGTGGGTACTGACTCGGGTCAATAAGAATCATTCTATACATCATTTTGATGTCAGCAGTTAAGGCGTAAATATGCAGGCGGAAACCCACCATTATGGTAAATAAATCACTTTGTATTACTCCGCCATTGAATTGCAAGGAATTAAGAGAAGTACCATTTGTTGTTGGTGAAGAACAATTGAAAACTACACGTAATTTAGTCGTATCTTTATCTGGCCTGTACACTCCGTGATGAGGTGCGTAATAAGCAACATCAGGAGTTTTATCCTCTGTTACTTCTCTCATGTGACCAAGGTTTTTATATTCCTCTAAAAAGTCTTTATATAACGACAAGTATTTCTCGTCTCTAGATAGACGTTTCCACAGCGATCTGAGTTTTCTAAGAGCAATTTCTCTAGACTGACCTAAACATGACGGGTCATCTTTTAAAGGCATAGTTACAATATATTTACCTTTCTCATTTCTCTTATGTGTACGCGTAAAATGTTCCTCACATATAGCCTGTTCTTTACTTTTGGTTAATTCTATATTTACATCCTCAATCTCCCAAAATTTTCTTAATGTTACATTTAAATCCTCTCCACGTATTAATCCACAATGAATTTTAACCTCATCCCTTTGATCTAAATTCCCCGTTGCAATGTAACCAAAACAAGAATTTTGAAGGAGTAGCTGAGGGTTCTGAGAATATATTTGCCCCGGTCTCAATAATTCATAAAAAATTTCAGCACCAAGGAGCATGTCTATTTTTCCAGGAATGTTAAAACTATAATCTGCTAAAGTTATTGAATTCGGGACATCGATATGTACATTAATTACTTTATTCGGAACAAAATCCGTAATTTTCCTCACAACAAACATATTTAGGGATTTCTCAAAGTTTTTCTCTTTATTGGCAATAGTTGCTGTTACGCAACCGTTAATAGTCATCGATGCATCATTCAAACAAGAGAGTAAAGTATTTATTTTTTCTATTTTGAGTTGTAATCGATTTGCACAATCTTTTGTTATCAAACACGCCTGAGAGCCGCTGTCTAGAAGGCACCTTACTTCCTGCCATTGAGAATATTTATCTTTAACTAAAACACGCACTGTACTCAATAAGACATTTTTTGTTTTGTTTTTTGCAAAACTAGTGGCTACAATTTGCTGCCTGTCACTAGGAAAATTAGGAGGAAAAAAGGAATTGAATTCACCGTGCTGTTCTCTATTTAATGTTTCGGAGTCAGCGGCAGCTGCAACTTCCGAATTATCCTTTATTTCCTTACAAGAATCGCTAAATTTTCCTTCTCTAGGAAAGTGAATCAATTTATTATGTGGTTTTCCACAAAAACAGTTTCTCGTATTGCATTTTCTTACATTACAATTCGGTAAAAAACACTTAAAACATAACTTATTTGCCTTAATAACATTAACTCTTTCTTGTACAGGAAGTTTTTTGAACTGCGGACACATATATAAAGCATGATATTCATTATTTTTACAAAGAACACATTTTACATTTTTTATTTCAGATAAGAACACATTTGAAGCAACTTTTTGAAATCGTGAATTATGCGATTTGTTCCCGACAAACCGCTTCGCTTCATTTACACTAGTCTTTGCAAACACATTCAACTCATTTTTACCTCTGCCCCTTGCAGATAAATAAATATCACATTCACGACCCAATTCTTGTGGTTTAAAAAATGATTCACCCTGCTTAACCCCAATGTGTGTCATTAATTCACGATCTAATGAATGAAAAATTTTGTCAGATACAATCAATTCACATAATGATTTAAAATCATTCACTTTACGCAATTCACAATAATACTCAAAAGATGCCGCTAATCGCGACGCATACTGCACATAACTCTCTGAGGGTAATTTTTGTGCTTTCCGGAAGTTATTTAAACACTCATTAGCCGTCGGCTGAAACTCCTTCAAAACAACTGTTTTTAATTTTTCGTAATTACACATGTCTTCCTCAGACACATATACCATTAAATTACTGGCTTTTTCACCGAGAATGTTTAAAAGAATTTCCGCTTTAAACCCATCTGGAACATTTTTATTCTTAAATGCCTTTTCCAGCGAATGAAAAAATAAATTGAATGATTCTGCTTTAGATGGTAATGGAATTGTAAGCGTTTTAATACTCTTAATAAAACTTTCCAGATTATTATTATTTAGAAGTTCTGGTTCCGAATGCACAGTTGAAAGCGAATTATTTTGGGATGAATCCCTTTTAATATTCGCTAATTCTAACTCTTTCTCTAACTGCGCTAATTTAATTTTCTCGAAATCAGAATTTTGTAAAGATTCCTTACGAATATTTGCTATCTCTAACTCTTTCTCTAATTGTGCTAGTTTAATTTTTTCTAGCTCTATTTTTGATTTTTCTTCTTCTTTTTTCGATTTAATTTCCTCAACCGCGCAATCAACTACATTTTTCATTAACTCACTATTTGAAAAATGTTCACATTTCTCAATAATATCTTTTAACTCAACAAGTTTAGCACCCTCTCCTACACTTAAACCCAATTCCTCTGCGACAAGCTTAAGCTCATCTTTTCTTAATTTATCGATAATTGACATTATTAAATTTAACAAGTAATAAATTCAGAACAATTTTAAATTTTATGAAGATGCTCTTACCTCAGATCGCTGTATTCCACTTGAGAACAAAAAACACTATTATCTTGTTCCTCTTAAATAAATTATCACTACACTTTTTTTTTTTTTCCTTTTGTTCACTTTTATATTTTATGTTTCACTTAAAAAAAAATCCATCCGTCGATATAAACATTTTTTTTTCATCTTTGATTAAAACAAAACTTTTTGTTTCATCGATCGATTACGAAAACGAAACTTATTTTTCTCACAATGATATTACATAAACAAACTCGTAATTACTCTTTCTTTATAACAGGTCCTGTGGCTCGACGGGCCATGTAAAGGCACTTAATGCTTATTTAAAACACGAATACACTTAATTACTCATAATTTATTTATTTTTCGACGCCACGTTCTGCGGTCGCCGAACACACACTTTTCTTCACAACACAAACTCCGTTCGCTTCATTTCAAAGTTCCTTACGAAGAATACAAATTATAGGTGGCGCGGTGTTGACGCATGCAAGCGTAACAGGATATTCTTTTATGGACATCCTGTATTAAAATAGTGTATCTAGAAAAAATCTTTAAGAATCATCTTGAAACTTTGGCAGTGTAAAGAACATGTTATACCTCATATATTTTAGCAAAAATTTTGTTCTGAAGAGGAAAAAAGGACCAGTAAAAAATTAAACAAAAAACAAAATATTTTGGGTCACCCTGTAAAAAGTAATGCTTTAAATGCGTTTTGGCTGTAGCATGTGATATGAAGGTTTTTCTCATTATCTGTATAAATTTTTGTGAGGCTACCTCATAAATTCACGAAAATATAACTTTTTTTTTTTTTTTTTGAAAAAAAAAATTCTACTTTTTAAATTATAACACGTAGGGTAAAGATATTTTTAGAAAATTTTTCATACTACATTAGACACAGCATCCTGTAATCAAAATGCAAAAATATCAAATATCTTACGAAATATGAGCATTTTTACTAAATAATTTTTAACTACGCATGCGCTAGCTTTAAAAAAAATCTCATTTGCATAATTTAATAGCCAAAAGCATTGAGCAACTTATATGAAAACCCCAAACAAATATCAGGTAAATTAAAAAAATTATGAAAGATAGAATAGAAAGAATTTCACTTCTCTCAGAATAAAAGTTAAACTATAAGGGGTTTTACTCACATTTTTATTTTGATTTAATCAATTCCCAATGGTAATAGAGTGTTCGTTGATTGTAAATAAATATTAATAAAACCCTCTATCATCTTCTTTTTTTTTTTTTACTTTCTTCTATATGTAATATAGAGAAAGTATTGGATTCGAAAATTTTCGACTTTCGTTTTTTGATGTATTTACACTTTTGGGATGTCCTGAACACGAAATGATAATTTTTAGAAAATGTCTGTCTGTCTGTGTGTATCACGTTTCTTGTGGACGCTGTATCTCACGAACCAATGAATGAAATTTAACCAAACTTTGTATTTAGTTGCACCCCGACATAAACTGGTGCTGATTAGATGGTTACGTGCTACTTCCGAGAGTGCGATTTCCGCACCGTGCTATTTGCGAACAAATCTTACACCTGGCAGCTTTTTCCTTCCCCCATTTCAAGATAAAGGGGGTATCGTGCCAGAGAGCACAGTCATAATTCCCTAATCGATAAAGGGGATTAGCTACTTTTGTTAAAAGCTGTCAGTAAAAAAAGAACGATTAAGTGGGACTGTGAAAGTCCATCATTCTCATTTTTATTTGAGCATGCTCCCTCTTTCGTTCAAGATAAATTAGTAGCGAAAGCGGAAGAACAGCTTTTAGACAATCTCTAATTTTTGAAGATCTTTTAAATTTCTGTTAAGTTAAGATACATGATTCTGTTGTGTGGATAAATGCATATGGATGCTTTTAATTTGTATGAAAATACATTGTATGCGTGAATATATATATATATATATATTGTGTGTATGTGAAATTTTTTACACCGTAATAGTGAAATTAGATATTTCAATTATAAGACTATTGTTAAAAAAAAATATATATATATATATGTATATATATATATATATATTTTCTATGTCTTACATACACTGATTCATAAAGGGGGAAGGTAGATGTTTTCTTAATCCCTTTACAGTTGACTATATACATACAAGAAAAAAAAAAAAATTGTGTCGTATTTATTGCTTTTATGAATAATCTCTCGGAAGAAAATAGTGTTATTTGCATATGCATATTGTATAACAGGTCCTCATATATAACGTGTTTTTTTTTTTTTTTTTTTTTTTTTTTTTTTAATACATGTGTGTATTTGCACGTTAATTTTTATTTATTTATACATTATTTTTATTTTTTTACATCAAGTTAATTTTTATTTACGTCAAGTACTGACTTATCATTACAATAATCATACATTATCAAGGAAGACTTGAATTAATAAATATTTGCATTTAGAAATAAAGCTTTTTACAAGGTAAAATATAATGAAAAGTTTATTATGAGTTGTATATTGTTGTTGTTTATATACAATAAATGTAAACAAAATATGACAGAAAACAATAATCACTAGAAGAAGCCACAACGGCTTATAAAAAAATAAGCAAGCGAGAAATAAAATTTAATGGGAAATCTTTGATTAATTAACATGTTAATTAAATGATCATAATGTAAATGAGATTTTAGACCATCTGCAAGTTCAGAAGTTTTAAGTATATTAAAAATTGTGTTAGGCAACATGCCATTTTGTACTTTAAAGACATTCGTTAAAATGAATTTCAATTTGATTCAATAATTTAACTATTATCTTAAACATCTTAATTAATGACCTTACTTTTTAAACAATACAATAATTGTGATGTTATTTTAAACTTATGTTATACATGAATTATATTTCTAACCTTTATATTGAAATTGTTATTTAAATCCATAGATGTTGCATAATAATGTTAATAATTTATTATTATTATTATTTTATGCTGTTTTACTTGTTTCATATTTGTTATCAGGGTTGGCAGATTTTTGACGCATGGCAATTTTTGACGGTTTAAACCATGGTTCAAATCGTCATGTCAAAAACCTCCTTGTCAAAAATGTCAAAAACCTATATTTATAATTTAATTGTCATATAAAAATTTAGTTTAATAAAATATAGTTTATAAAGATTTTTTGAAAAGTAAATACATTGGTGTTCTTTGAAAAACACATTGTTACAACATTTTGATTAATGTAAAAAACAAAACTTTAGGCTTTTAAAATTTTATTATGAATTAGTTTTATGTTCATTCGAAATATGCGGTGATAATTTTATATATTACTACGAAATTTATTTGTAACTATGCTTAATATTGTATATGTTAAACATATTAATGTTTTTGGAGAAACATTATTATAACATTTTGATTAATATAAAAATAAAACTTTAGGCTTCTAAAAATTCATGATTTATAAATCATTGATAGATCAATTTGATTGATAAATCATTTTATTTGCAATACAACATTGTGTATTTTTTTTTTTTCTTTTTAAGTATTGTGCTTTTAGTATTATATATTTAACCAGTAAAATAAAGCATAGCCTAATATTTTGCATTTAAATATTTTATAGAAAAAAAAATATATATATATATATATATATATATATATTTTTTTTTTTTTTTTTTTTTTTTTTTTTTTTTTATGACTTGATATCAAAGTTAAAAAAAAAAAAGCAATAATTCAGAATGTTAAACAAGCTTGAATTGTGTCTGAAATTCTTATAATTACCGTGAAACAAGAGAAATAAGAACGCTCCCTGGACATGCGTAACTTGTAATAAATTTAATATTTACTCATACAGATTTTTTTAAAAATTATTATGCTAAGCTGTAGGGCCTAATAGCGGCCAAGTGGTTCTACGCTCAAAGCTGGTAGACGTAGGGATGCCGGGCTCGATCACAGGGCGTGCTCGTCGGTCTAGCCATTAAAAGTTTTTGATGGTTTTCTCAGAAACCTGCATAAATACGGGCTAGGGCCGTTTAGAAAGACCCTCCCCCCACAGCGGGCACTACTCCTTAGGCCTAAGACCATAGAGTAGTCAATCAGCCTTTCTCCCAAAACACCAAACACCAACAGTCCAAGCTATAAGCAGGTACAAATATTTATACAATCAATAATAATCAAGTGGTAAAAATTTATTAATAAATTACTTAAAGAAAAGAAAAAAAAAACCTCCAGTATTCCTGTGTTTTTATGGCTTATATTAAAAATCTTAAGTAAATTTGGAATTTTAAAATTTCATAAATATTAATATAAATGTATATATTAATATATAAAGAAAATGTACCGAATTTAATTGTTAAAAATTATTTATATATATATTATAATATTTTATTAAATACCTTTTTAACTAATTTTTCTAATTATAATAATCCTTATATATATCTACCCCTATATATATATAAACTTTTAATATTAAAATTATTTTAAAACAGATTCTTCCCCCCCCCCCCCCCCATTGAAAAACGAAACATTGCCATTAAGTAATCTCAATCAATCCATTAGAAATATATAATTTTTTTTATTAATTAAATTGTTTATCTAATCGTTTTAGTTAATTTTTTAAAACTATTTTTATTTATTTAATTTCATTTTTAATCATTCATAGAATTTTTCTTTTTAATTAAAAATATTTACAAATTGGTTTTTCATTTAAAAGCTCAAATAGCTCTATTAAACAAATTAAGTATTAAAAATTTTCACATTTGATAAATAAAGTAGTTTTTAATAATTTTTTTAAATACTTAGAATAGGGGAGAAGGGGGTACATTGGGACACGGGGCACATTGGGACAAAGGCTTTTATCCAGTGGCGGCTCGTGGCAGGAGCTGCAGAGCTGCAGCCCCCCCAGAAATATTCGAAAAAATTATTTTATCAACTTTCAAAATATTTTGAAAATAATATTATTATATTGTATAGTATTATGCATATAGAAAAGCAGATTACTTCGTTATCATGAAAAATTATTAAAAAGCTGAGAAAAATTAACTTTTTAAACGCAATAGCACCTCGAAAATTCGTAAAGGGACTGCTCATTCATGCAGCTCCCGAAAAAAGGGATTTCTTTAGGGAAAGAACAGTTACAACTCGTTTTCCCTACCAGTTTCGACCATTTGGTTGGAGCTGCATTCGCTGCAGCACCAACCTGATTAGGGATTTCGGTAATGCTGGAAAAGAACAATTTCCCTTTGTAATCTACGTTCTTTCTTCACAGTTTTTAATGCGGTAATCGCTGTGTTTGATGATTATTTATGTATGAGAGGTAAAACAATTTAGCATGAAGGTTATTCACGATTATATGAGAAAATAGAAGTCATTTTTATTTATTTTTCAAGCAGATTTTTATTTTATATTACATGGAAATTTCGAACGGTTTTTCGGTTTCTTGGTTTGCCAATGGCAGAAACGTTGAATAGACAGAATCTCAATTTTTATATAAATTTTGCCTTAAACATAATATTTAAAATTTATCAAGTGTTTAATCGCTTTGTTGATAAGGTTATTATGAAAATTATAATTATAATTATTTTTATTTTTTTTTTTCACTTGTAATTTAGTCACTAATGTTTTTCTATTTTGATGAGAAATATTAGCCGTCGAACCTTTCTTAAAAACATGAGATTACTAAATTTTTAATTTCTGACATTTTCATACAACGAAGTTGGAAAGCATTTATAACTTCGTTTCATCTCTCTTTCTATTTGAGTGAGAACTTTCAGAAATATGCTCGGAAATTTAAACATTTTAATATCCGTTCTGTAGATTGGCCACACTATTTTTCCTATATACTTCTTTTACGAGAACACACAAAACATCCAGAATGCACTGCTGGCTTGGATAATATTTCAAACCAAATTAAACTGATACATACTATTCAAGCCTTTTTAAATATATCTAAAGAAAATAGTGTTTTAACATTTGTAGATGTTCTTTTTTATGCACGGCAATACAGATGATGTGCAGCAAATTTTGGAAATTCATTTTTAATTATACTAAGGTTTCATATTTAAATAAAATTTTAGTTTACTGTACCATGTGTAAATTTTAGTTTACTGTACATGTGTGTAAAGTTCGCATTAAAAAAAATAATAACAATAAAATGTTCGTAATGTTAGACAAGCATTTCATAATCTATGTGATGTGCAAGATTTTACACATTACTATAATGTTTTGAGGTCTCCTGAGCTCATTTTTGCTATTTTTACAGTGTTATATGTATGGTGTGAGTAAGTGTATATATGTGAGTGAATATCATAACATCTAAATGCTTGGTTCGATTGAACTGAAAGCTGGTAGGTATGTGAAAGGTCACCATCAAACGAGCTGTATAGAATTTGATGGATGTGAGACTTATAGTTCTGTTACAAGGACACAAAGAAAAATTCCTTATCATTTTGATTAATGGACTTAAATTTATGAAGTGCGGTTGCGCCTAAATGTTTTATCCAATTGAGCTAAAAATTGGTAGATAGGTTATAGGTAATCGTCACGCAATTTGTATAATTTTGATGAGTACAGGACTTATACATTTTTGTACAGAGACACAAAAAGAAATTATTTATCATTATGGACTATAGATTCGAATTATTGGCAGTTATTATCGCAAGAACTGTACAGATCTACATAAGTATGTAATCAAACTATTTATTATTATTTTTATATAAATCATTGTGTGTATCTTTTTAATGAGCAAAATTTGATTTACAATCATGTATGTATACTTCGTACCATCTTGGAGAAAATAATAGCATGCAGATGAAAAATATTTTATTTGGGGAAAATTGATTATCATTAATAAATAAAGTTAACAAAATAAAATCTCCAGATTTTTTTTTTCTTTGTAATGAATGTCCAATAATATAAAATTTTAAATCTATGCTGTATCCTGTATTGCTCTGCTTCTTGCTCAGTCTGCGCATATAAAACCCGAAGACCCCGATTAAAACAGATTTAGAAAATCATTTTCGCTTTTTTCTCAAATCTTACGTATACATACAGCTATGCAGCCCCCCTGTAAAGGAATCTCACGAGCCGCTACTGCTTTTATCCCTTTATAATTGCAAAATAAAATTTGTAAACAATTACACTAGATAGCACTTAGTAGTACATCTTCATATTTATGATTTCAACTCAATCATTCAAGTCTGATGCCTGTGAACAAGGTTAGTTTATTTTATCATATGAAAAGTAATTTTTTTCAAGTAAATTAATGTTGATTTTTTAGGTAGTGAGAAATAAATATTTTAATTTTTAAAAGTACTATGTGTTTTTATAAACATTAAGCTTTCGTTTCCACTATAGATCATTAGCCCATGTGCTCTAGAAAATTAGGCATAAACATTTGTTTTGAAAATGACCTGATGGGGTAGATTGGGACACCAATGCATGGGACACATTGGTACTGCTCCAATGGCCCATTCATTTCTAACACCAATATATTTTTATTTATTTACTTATTTTTTGCACATATAAGCTAATTGTATTCATTTTTTTTTCTAGGTATTCTTTAAATAAATAGAAAATGATTAGAAATTATTAGCCAAAAACTGAAAGAATTAAAATTTCAGAAGAAAATATAGAAAAGGCAATAAATGAAATAATCAAAGATAAACTTTCTGTGAGGGAAGTTGCAATTAAATATTATATACCAAAATCTACATTATTTAATACATTGAAAGAAAATTAGAGAAAATAAGATTGAGTGTGTACTACAAATATAAATTATAAGTTTCAATCCAAATATACATCAACAAATATTCACAGCTGAACAAGAACTCTTGTTGAAAGATTATTTAATATCATGTTCTCAACTTAACTATGCCAGCAACACGATCCTACATAACATTAAAGTTTTGTGTAGACATGCAGGGTTTTGATGTGCATTAAGATATGAATATGCAGTAATGCTTCATAACAATTACATTTTTTCATAATTACCTACTTTATTATTATTTATTATTGCATCAAATTCATTGTTTTGAAAACCTTTTATTTACTTTAGCAAAATATTTTGCAATATTGTAATTAGATAAATAAAAAGATGGTTGTCCCAAAGTGCCCCATCATTAAATCAGTGTTGTCCCAATCTGCCCCTGCACGGGGAACATTGGGACACTTTTGCATAAGTTATGTTTTAATTATTTCTGTTTGAAAAACACATTAAACAATGCTCATTACACATTTAAAAGGTGACCAATAACACAAGTATTTAAATAAAACTGCACAAAAGCATTAAAACTTTTTTTAATTGGAAAATAATATGCTTTTATAAAAAGTGTCCCAATGTCCCCCCTCTTCCCCTATACATATATATATATATATGTAGTATATTAGCTGGGCGTCTAGGGGTGGGGCAATGAAGAGGTGCGATTAAGATAACTAAAAACATTTATTACGTACACAACACAGTTTACACAAAGATAAAATGATAATATTAGTAGGGTTTCCATCAATAACATTTGCTGGTTTCGAGGCCTAATACACATAACAAGCTCTCTTCATTACTAGGACTAACAGAAAGTATCATATATGAGCACTGACTCGCTCTACAATTCACATTAGTACCTACGCGTACTATTTCTAATAAGTGAGATTATGGTATAGAGCTCTCCATGGCTCTACACACTTATACAGAGCACAACAAGCTCTAATTAGCAGAAAAATGAGCCTGTCAGCCTACGCGCTGAAGGTCTCAACCGATCTCCACTGCAGCCAGATCTCAACTCCTCCGTTTGTCATCTCGTTCAATGATACGCATCCGAGGCAGCGCCATCTGTAGGCTGTGCACGGAACTTCCCACAACGCTCTGCCATTCTGATGTTGCGGTGACCTCACCGTAAACCAACCTGGGATACTAAAGGATATCTGCAAAATACAATTAAAAGAAAAAAAAACAAAAAAGAGAAACATACATTAAAAAAATTATGTACATAAAAATTCACAGTTAACTTTTTTTTTTAAAAGTTTATCAGTCCATTTAGTTCAGTCTATTTAGTTTGTGGACCATAATTTCATATGGTCTGCAGAAGTACTAGTATGTATAGGTCCTTCGTGATCGCCTATCTTCTCGACTTCATATCTGTCTTTGTTCTTTACTCGCACAACTTTATAAGGACCTAAGAATTTTGGTCTTAGTTTCATGCCGGTTCCAAACTGAGTTCGCTGGATGGCAACTAGATCATTAATTTTATATACATGGGCTTTCTTTCTCTTCTTGTTGTAACATCGGCGATTTTCTTCTTGAATCTTAAGAATGTTTTTTCTTGCCTCTTCACGAATGGTGTTAAGATTATCAAGCATGGAATTTATCCTTTCCTCTTCGAGAAGTTCTAGTATTCTCTTATCTTCTTTCCTTCTCATTGTTACTCCAGTGAGTAGTTCAAAAGGAGTTCTTTTGGTACTTCTCGATGTGGTGGAATTAATAGTTCTCTGAACAGCCTCAACAAACTTGTACCACTTGTTAGGGTCATTCATACATAACTTGGATAATACAGGAATGATTGTTCGATGAAGTCTCTCAATTTGACCATTCCCTCTTGGGATTCCGGTTGTGATGGTGTCATGTTCGATTCCCTCTGATTTACAGTAATCTGCAAACTCCTTAGATATGAACGCAGGTCCACGATCGGATATTATTCTTGCGGGGTTACCAAAAATACCAGCTTGCTGTTTTAATTTTTGCAAGGCGTCTGCTGAAGAAGTTGATTTGACTGGATATAGCCACGAAAATTTACTAAATCCATCGATTACGGTGAAAATGTGATTGTAGTTTTTGTTAGTTGTTGGTAATGGACCCACAAAATCGATGTGATACGTGGATAATGGTATATCCCCTTTAGGGATAGGGTTCAAAAAACCTTCTCCTTTTCCCTGTTTCTTATTTACGAGAATACATTCTACGCAACTTTTTACAACGTTATCTACGCATTTTTTCATATTAGAAAAATAGTAATCTCTTTTTACTAACTCTTCAGTTTTATTAGCCGAAAAATGTCCTAAGGCATGACATTTCTTTACGACCTCAAGTTGCATGATCTCTGGGACAATTAGTACATCCCTATCATTTAACACTTTATATAAAACATTATTTTTTAACACATATTCGTCATTTTGGTTTTGTTGTAAAAGAGATTTCACAGTATTGATAAACTCATCATTTTCTTGAGCAGTAGCAATACGATGAGTAAGGGTATCAGTTGTTACAGTCATTACAGGGTGTCTGCTAAGAGCGTCAACATGCTGCATTTGTTTACCAGGACGATGTTCTACTTCGTAGTCGAATTCCTGGAGCAGGAAAGACCACCTGGCTACCTTAGGTGTCAATTCACGTTTATCTAAAGTTTTAGTGAACGCTTGACAGTCAGTATAAATTTTAAATTTACTACCTAACAAATAGTTCCTAAATTTTTTAAGGGCTTCTACTATCGCTAACACTTCTAACTCATAACTACAGTATTTTTCTTCTTGTACAGAGGTCTTTTTACTCATATAATGGATTGGATAGTACTGTCCATCGTCATCTTGTTGTAATAGGATTGCACCGAATCCTAATTTAGATGCATCTGTATGAACTTCTAACTTATAGCCTTGCTTAAAAAGGTGTAAGACAGGTGCATTAGATAAAATGTCTTTAAGCTTTTGAAAAGCTAATTTCTGCTCTTGCTCGAATTTAAATGGAGTGGAAGCACGTAATAAGTCACTGAGTGGTCTTGCTATGTTGGCATATGAACGAATAAATTTTCTAAAGTAACCCGTTAAACCTAAGAAACTCTGCACTTCCCTAGCATTACGGGGTTCTGGGAAATTTTGTACTGCGAGAGTTTTTTCTACTGAGGGTTTAATCGTGCCATTCTCAATTATGTGACCTAAGAAATCGATCTTACGTTTCAAAAACTGACATTTCTTTAAATTTAACTCTAGACCAAATTTTGATGCCGTTTCTAACACACGTTTTAATTTATCTAACCCTTCATTCTCATCTTTAGATGGAATAATTATATCATCTAAATAAATAATTACAGTACCATCTTTTAATAAGTCTTTAAACACATAATTTACATATCTTTGAAATACTAAGGGACTATTACATAATCCATAGGGAACTTTTAGAAACTCATACTGGGCATTATCGGTCACAAAAGCTGTATATTTCCTACTTTTTTCCTCTACATCAACTTGTAAAAACGCATTCTTTAAATCTAGTGTCGAAAAAACTTTACCCTCCCCTAATCTATCAAATAAATCCTCAATATTTGGCAACGGGTATTTATCTTTAATTATTTTCTTATTTAAAGCACGATAATCACAGCATAACCTTATTCCTCCATCTTTTTTCCTACACACCACTATTGGCGAAGCATAATTTGATGTACTTTCTCTAATTATACCATCCTTTAACCACTGGTCAATTTGTCTGTCCACCTCTGATTTCTCTACAAATGATAATCTGCGAGAGCGTGAACACACTGGTATATCATCAGATAAAATAATGGACATTTTTAAATCAGTACTTTTTGTTTTAACTGGCTTATAACTTTTTATTAATTCGCTTAATCTCTCTTTTAACGACTTATCTAAAATATAACTGACATCGAATTTTTCTTCTTCTGAAAAATTGCACATACTTGAAAAAAAAGAACCTATCTCATTTTCCTTTCGATCGAATACAGGAAAAGAACACCCACCTGCTTCATCGAAATTGCTTTCCCCCGAACGCGAAAAATTCTCTTTCCCCCCTGCTACGTCGCTGGAATTCGAAACATGTGTTTCCTCTTTATTTTGTTGTTTCAAAATATGAAAGATATTATTAGGCAGAATTACGTCGCATGTCAAATTGTTGCATAAAGCACCGATTATGTTTATTGAATCATGATTAGGTAAAGATATTTTAAATTCAGTCAGATTTGCATCTTTCTTTTCATTAAAGCAGCTAACTAGAGTGGTCGAAGAAATAACATTTTTACTCTGCGGAATGCTATTTTTATTTACAATTAGAATCGAAGAACCAGAATCTTTTAACCCTTTAAGTGGAATATCATCCACTAAAATATCAACATATTCGAGCTCATTAACAATTAGGTTAATCGGACTTGTTTCGGATTGAACTACTGAATTCGTAGGAAGATTTTCACGGAATTCTTTTTTCTCAGCAATACGTTTAGGACACACTCGCGCGAAATGAAATGTTTTCCCTTTTGCACCACAAATATAACACATTCTTTCATGCTTTTCGTAAGTTTGATTAGATACCGAATTACGTATTATGGGATCTTTATTATTATAATGTGTCTTTCTAAAAGGAGTTTTGTTTACAAACCGCTTATTCTCTGAACTTTCGTTTCGCGTATTATTATTAGTTTCAATTAACGATTTACCTCTAGAAGAGTAGAATAAATCACACTCCCGACCTAACTCGTTGGGTTTAAACCAATTTTGACCTTCTCGAACACTAATATGTTCCTTAGTTCTAGAATCCAACGTTTCATATATTTTATCGGAAACTATAAGATCACACAATTGCTTAACGTCGTTAACCCCTCTCAATCTACAATAGTAATCAAAAGAAGCGCTTAGACGCGAAGCGAATTGGACATGAGATTCTGACGGATTACGCAACGCATTTTTAAAATTACTTAAACATTCACGCGGCGTTGGTTGGAACTGTCTTAAAATTAATTCCTTAACTTTTTCATAATCGTTAATTTCTTCGGTGGTTACGTACGCAAGAACCTGATTACATTTATCTCCCAATAAATTAATCAATATTTCCGATTTAAATTTAGGGGGTACATTTTTAGAAACGAATGCTTTTTCAAGGGATTGAAAAAATAAGTGCAAAGCTTCCGGTTTCTCAGGTACTGAAATGGTTAAAGTTCGAATACTTCTAATTAAATTTTCTAATGATTGTGAAGTAGTTTCTGAATTTGATTGCTCAACATTATTACTAGAATTATTTGCTGCAGCCTGTAACTTTAAATTCTGTAACTCTATTTCTTTTTCTAACTGGGATAATTTAATTCTTTCTATCTCAATTTTGGTTTGTTCTTCTACAGATTTCAACTTTTGTTCTTCTAGTAACATTTTAATAACACCTCTAACAAATTCTAAATCATTTTTATAAATATCAGAACTCTCAATTAAAGTTTTGATTTCAAGTACCTTCGCTCCCGCCGGAACAGTTAGGCCTAATTCTTCAGCAATTGTTCTTAAATCTGCTTTTCTAATGCCTTGTAACACGTTTTGGGCCATTATAACTCTAAATAATTACTTATACCAAAAAATATTTCAATACTTCTACCAAATTAATATCATACTTAAATAGAAACAAAATAATATGAGAACAATTTTCTCAAAAAATGATTCTATGGTTTTTGTTCTCAAATCAAAATTATCATGATTTTTAAATAACCACATGCAGAACAATTTATACCATTTAATAGAATATTTAGAACAACTTATATATTTCTTAATTATTGCTATATACACATATTTCATATAATATCACCATTATCATTATTCTTTCTTTAATTATTGTTTTCACTTTCGTTTTAAAATAATATTGTTAAAATATTATTGCAAACAGTAATAAGCAAAATTATAAAAGATTACTCAGAATATTTTTTCAATCATAATTCTTATTTCTATTCATTCTTGTCAAGTAATCTATTTATTTAATTTCATCACACAGTGAAACCAAAAGTGTTCTCAAATATTTCACCATTAATTTCTAATTCAAAATAGTAACTCAAACTCTTTTTGCTCAATGCATTAATCATTATTATCCACTATCAAACACAATGATAAATATATAACAATAACAGTTACCTTTTATAACTTGTTGGTGGTAATATCGCGGCAGAGTCCCCACTTGTAGTATATTAGCTGGGCGTCTAGGGGTGGGGCAATGAAGAGGTGCGATTAAGATAACTAAAAACATTTATTACGTACACAACACAGTTTACACAAAGATAAAATGATAATATTAGTAGGGTTTCCATCAATAACATTTGCTGGTTTCGAGGCCTAATACACATAACAAGCTCTCTTCATTACTAGGACTAACAGAAAGTATCATATATGAGCACTGACTCGCTCTACAATTCACATTAGTACCTACGCGTACTATTTCTAATAAGTGAGATTATGGTATAGAGCTCTCCATGGCTCTACACACTTATACAGAGCACAACAAGCTCTAATTAGCAGAAAAATGAGCCTGTCAGCCTACGCGCTGAAGGTCTCAACCGATCTCCACTGCAGCCAGATCTCAACTCCTCCGTTTGTCATCTCGTTCAATGATACGCATCCGAGGCAGCGCCATCTGTAGGCTGTGCACGGAACTTCCCACATATATATATGTATATATATATATATATACATATATACACACACGAAGTATTTTGAATACAGATTAAAAGCATCCATACACATATATCAGCGCATATAACGATCAATAATCATGTTTTAACACAGGCAAAATTTAAAAGATCTTATCAGCTTATCTATGACCAGAGAGGGGACATACCCAAATATAAATGAGAAGGGTTGACTTTCAAAGTCCGAATATATCATTTTTCTTTCAGACAACTTCTAACAAAAACAGTTAATCTCTTCATAGATTAGGAGAGAGGAATTGGGCTCTCTGGGAGGGGAAAGAAGCAGAAGGCAAGCTAACAGGTGTTCCATTCGGAAAGTGCACGATAATCCCCTATTTCGGAAATCACACGGTCGCAAGTAGCACGACACCGATTAGATTTGGGGATTAATCGCTCAACAGGTGGCGCTGTGATCGCACTTTTTGTAAACTTTTAATATGGCAGTATAGGACAAAATTTCGTATAAATGTGCACAATGAGAGTTATTTTAAACTTGTGATTGTAAAATTAATATGAATTATTGATAATAGTAGTAGTTAACTAGGAAAAAAATTTTGTGCATGTGGGGGCATCGGTTCTCTACCCTGGAGGGAAGTACCCCCCCCCCCCCACCCCGGGGGAGGTAAAGTTTCAAGATGGGTATCTTCGAAAGGTCTCGTCAATACCTTTAAAAGGAGTGATTGAACTATAAATCTGTGATAATTTAAAACAAAATTATCGATTTTTTTTTACTTTTAACAAAATCGTATTATTGTTACTGAGTGAATATGTATAGGAAAATATAGAAGAAAGTCTTGTGGTGGCCACAACATACTAGTTTTTTTTTTTTTTTTTTTTTTTTAATGAGAGAAGCTGAAATTCTATTCATTCTATCTCTTATAACATTTTGAATTTACACAATATTTGTTTGGAATTTTAGTATAAGTGTCTCAATACTTTTGGCTATAAAACTGTGCATATGAATTTTTTTAAAGCTAGCGCCTACGTAGTTAAAAATTATTCAGTAAAAATGCTCATATTTCGTGAGATATTTAACATATATGCATTCTGATTGCAATTTGCTGTGTCTAATGTAATCGATTATATGTTAAAGCCAGTAATCCATGCAAATTCGCTCATTTGAACGGGATGACCATAAATAAAGAATAAAACAAAATACTATCTTATAATAAATCAAACAAACTATCTGCCTTTTTTTTTTTTTTTTTTTTTTTTTTTTTTTTTAAATACATGCTTAACTTATTAAACATGCATTCACATTCAAATGTGCTAATAATTTTCCATGTTAAATTCGTTCAGTGTCTTAAAACAACAGTTTTTTATCCTACATTTAATTAATATTTTTATCATTAAATATGAATTTGAAGTAAAGCATTCTTTTACACGTATGTTTATCGACTCAAATTGACTATTATTTTTACTTGTAGCTCTTATTTACGTTTAAACAGCCTTTTGTTTTATCAGTTACAACTCTACATCTCTCCTATCATATTTTCGGAAGAAAAGAAATCCCCTTGGATTTAACCCTCTTTTACAATGCAAACATAATATATTTTCAATAAACAAACATCCGACAATATTTGTTGAAAACGTGCTCAAATAAACACGTTTGCTTCGTTTTGAATTACCTAAAACTTTACTTTTTTTTTTTTTCCCCATTTTCAAAAACTAGCTACTTTCTAAAATAAACAATCAAGCTATTTCGGCAGATATGATTATCACGGTGAAAGAAAAAAAAAAAGAAAAGAAAAGCCTCTTTTGAAAAATAAAAAGGTTTGGCTAAGCCTCAGTCCCCAAAGAGTCTTGGTATAAAAAAATTCTTTTCACAGAAACTTGGTTATCGGAAAATATTGGGAACAGCTGGTAAAAAAGGAGTTCTAAAACACTTCAACGCATTTTTTTCTGCTATAGGATCTTCTTCTTCTTCTTTTTTTTTTTCTTTTTCCTACAAGAAAATATCGGAGAGAGAGATCCCAGGAATTTGAACCTGAATACAACACATCCTTTTTTAGAAGTAATGCTCAAATGTATTAGATTTTGGTTAGTTTTATGGAAACCGAAATTTTTTATTAGGATTCGTTGCTATCTAGAAATGTTGATTTTAATAAATTTTATATGAATTCCTTCTTTAAAATAAATAAATAAATAATTTTTCATTGAGAAATACAAGTATGAAAAAATTATAAACATAAAGAAAACATTTTGATAAAAATAAATTAATTAAAGATAAATTTTAATTAATTTTAATAAAAAGTGCGTTTTAATTAAAATATTTATAAATTACGCGTATAGAATCAGGAATTGCACATCAACAGCGATTAAAAAAAGTCTTGAAATTTTTTTTTAACATATGTGGTAGTTGTGTGTTTTAACTATGTGGTAGCTGTTGTAATATATTAGTTTTCACAACTAATTTTTCTTCAAGAAATGGGTGTTTTAGAAAAAAATAATAATAATTACAATTTAATGATAAGTTTTTAACAACTATTCATCGTATAGCATCACAGATTGAAGATTAACAGAAAAAATAATTTATATCTCGAAGTAAATATTTTAACGTCAGTTATTTTTCGCAGTGTCTAATACTTCTTTTATATAGAAACAATTTATTTGGGTTGAACTATATTATAACAATTTTTACATTAATTATTAACACTATTAATGTAATAATATTTGTGGGTTTAATAAACTGTTTAAGCTTTAAAATGAGGATTGGTGTAATCGATACGTAATATAAGTTTAAATTAACATCACCTTAATTATACTTCTTTGAAAAGTTACGTTATTGATGAATGTGTTTAAGATAATAAATAAATTACAGTATTTAATTGAAATTGATTCGAATAATATGAAATGTTGCCCACACAATTATTTATATCCTTAAAATTTCGCAACCTGTATATAGTCTTTAATCTCATTTTTAACCAAATACGGATTTCCCTACCTCATGGTAATATAAATACTGTGTTAATTTAATATATATTTGGTATTCGCGTTAAGTTTTAAATTTTTCTTGCTTATTTTTTACAGTAATTGTTATCATCGCTGAATTCAAGAAAGTTGAGCACCCGTGAAACATCTTTAACCCTTTTCACCCTCTTAAGCCGTGGTGGCTTCTGCTCCTTCTTCTTATTTTAGTTTATGTGTTTCTGTGTTCATTAATTTTGGTCTTACTTTCTGGTGTCTGATCATGGTAATGAATTATTATATATATAAAGCAATAATTATTAAAATATTAATGATGAGCCATCTTAATGTAGTTAATGTAATGCCACCCTGCCACCCATATCAACTTGTATGCTTTTTTTCCCCAATTTAAATTTTTTTATGCCTTCAATGATTATTAATTAATGAATATTGAATTCGCAAAATTATTAGTTTTCAACCTTTTGCAGATTAATACGTTTCGATTCTTTTTTAGAAAACATTTATAAGGTGCATTAGAAATTTTGTGGGCGCAGTAACCTAAGAACGAGTGGAGATTTACTTGAAACTCAGCATCGCATTGTGTGAGATAACTGTTATGTAACTGTTCTAAGCTCATTCAATTTTGGAAAGGTACATGGGACATTGTTAGAGTTGGCAGCAAAATTATTGAAGCATTAGCAATAATTCGCATGCCGGTTTTGTGCGCCTAATGCTGTTTTGTTAAGTAAATGTTTGTCGAGTCATGGTCTTAGTCTTATACTGTTCATAAAAAAAGTAAGTTGATGAGAAAAATTAGTGATCAAACTAAAAAACATGTAGGAAAAATGCGGATGTGTGCTTTTTCACTGCGACTGTAGATTATGCTTTTTTGGATGAACTGTTTCTCAACTTTTATTTGGTAGAAATGGTTTACATATATAACTAATAACTATAATACGTAAAATGATATAGAAGTTACTAAATTCTATAATTATTGAAACTAAAGAAATGTTTAATAAATTATGTAGAAAAATATTTATGGTTGCCACAGCATATTAGTCCCATGATAATTTGCCACTGAACAAGGGAGAGAGATACTACTTTTTCTATGATTGAACATTTACGTTAATTTATTCGTGTCGTTGGTAATTATAGGAAGTTCCGTACCTCACAAAACGTCCCAAGGAAAAAATGTCCCAGGAGTAATCGTCTCCGGTAAAGTTAATTGTTTTTAACACTTTTCAGCAAAGTTGAAAAGTGTTTATTATAACTTCGGTTTTCCTGTTTGTCCCTCTGCCCGCGTTCCAAATTGTAAATATTCATGGAACTCCTTGAAAATGATATACGTTATTCAAGTTCACTATGCGATTGTTTCCTATTATAAATACCTATTAAAAAAATTAAGTAAATATCCCCACTAATTACCCCCGAAAAGATTACAAGAAATATTTTATTGCGATCTGTTATAGAGGTATTCAATATAAACCATATTTTGATATCTTTATTTTCGTCAAATTATAATGAAATTGATATTTATTATTCATATAAAAAAGAAAGTTTTCTATAGAATATAGCATGATTAGCATTAAGAATTACAATGCCGTACAAAAATATTCAGATAGGTTTAGGGTTATAAGTGGAAAGTGTTGCAATTGCATTTTCGCATTCGTTAAGCGCTTTTAGCATTTTCTAACAACGTTTATGAGTTACTAGCAGGCTACGCCCGCTTCGCTGGTCACTATTTTTAAATGAATCATTATAATTAATGAATTTTTTATCATGTGAAAAAAAAAAAAAGAAAAAAGAAACTCTGATCGGGAAAAATGTCGCACCGGGTCCCCACTGCCTTCGGCAGCGTAGACCCGTGCGCGATGCGCACGCGCGAATGCATATATATGAGCACCCTTTTACAAATTCGAATATATCCGCAATCGATTTGTAAGTATCGAAAACCTCTATATACCAATTTTGAACGATCTAACTGTATTTTTATTTTTTTGTTCCCCCTCTCCCCTCCCCCTTCTCGCCCCTCCTAATAACTTCACACTTTCGAAAATATCCCCATTCGACATGCAGGCCTCTTCAACCTATCTGTACCAATTTTGAATGGCCTAGCTGTATTCAGGGCCTGATTATCGCACAGGCCGACAAGGCCTCGGCCTAGGGCACCTCTATCTAGAGGCACCAAAATAATTTTTAAATAAAAAAAATGCTGTTTCTGGAAAAGATTTCCTTAAAAAAAAAAAAAAATTAACCAAAAGTTAGCTAACGATAATATTCTTTAGTTGAAAGTAGGGATTTTTTAATATCTTTTAACCAATTATACAACTAAATTAAAAAATACAACATTAGCTAGATTTTGAAATATACCAGTTTTTGTGGAGATCGGTCGAATGCTATAACATTTTATAGCGGACCAAAAAAATCGCGATAAATTTTCACTTTCAGACTTACAGTTATATAATACAAATTAAAGAACTTTGTATCATTCTAATGGAAAATAACTTTACATTTTCAGCAGTATTTGGTAATGTGTTCATATTTACATACCCGCTGACTTCGTATGGTATGAATGAGGTAGATTAGGATTAAAAAAGAAAACAGTATTATAAAGAATACCTTGTAAAAAAGTACATTTCTATGCAAGTGGATTCCAACAGTCATAGAAGAAAGATTACCCCTGCACCAATAATAATAATTTGAAGTTTCGTTGCAAAAGAAGTTAAAACTGATTTCTTATGAAGGTGATTCTTTAACTTTTTTACCAGCAGTCAAACTTTGTGCACAAATTAGATTAAAAAAAAAAAAAAAACTTTTAATTTGTTCAAGAGGAGGGGGGGGGGCACCAAAATCGTCCTGGGTCTTGGGCCTCAACAGGTGGTAATCAGGCTCTGGCTGTATTTCTATTTGTTTTTGCCCCATAGCCCCCATACCGCCCCACCCCCCTACCCGCCCCTCCTAATAATTTTACAAATTCAAAATCATCCGCAATCGATTTGTAAGTATCGAAAACCTCTATGTACCAATTTTGAACGATCTGACACTATTTTTATTTTTTTGCCCCCCCTCCCCTCCCCCCTACTCGCCCCTCTAAAACTTTACACAATCGAAAATATCCCCATTCGACTTGCAGGCCTCTTAAACCTATCTGTACCAATTTTGAACGGCCTAACTGTATTTCTATTTGTTTTTGCCCCATAGCCCCCCTTACCGCCCCTCCTAATAATTTTACAAATTCAAAATCATCCGCAATCGATTTGTAAGTATCGGAAACCTCTATGTACCAATTTTCAACGATCTGACACTATTTTTATTTTTTTGCCCCCCCCCTTCTCGCCCCTCCTAATAACTTTACACAATCGAAAATATCCCCATTTGACTTGCAGGCCTCTTAAACCTATCTGTACCAATTTTGAACGGCCTAACTGTATTTCTATTTGTTTTTGCCCCATAGCCCCCCTTACTGCACCCCCTTACCCGCCCCTCCTAATAGTTTTACAAATTCAAAAATATCCGCAATCGATTTGTAAGTATCGAAAACCTCTATGTACCAATTTTGAACGATCTGACACTATTTTTAGTTTTTTGCCCCCCCCCCTCCCCCCCCTTCTCGCCCCTCCTAATAACTTTACACAATCGAAAATATCCCCATTCGACTTGCAGGCCTCTTAAACCTATCTGTACCAATTTTGAACGGCCTAACTGTATTTCTATTTGTTTTTGCCCCATAGCCCCCCCTTACTGCCCCACCCCCTACCCGCCCCTCCTAATAATTTTACAAATTCAAAAATATCCGCAATCGATTTGTAAGTATCGAAAACCTCTATGTACCAATTTTGAACGATCTGACACTATTTTTAGTTTTTTGCCCCCTCCCCTCCCCCTCTACTCGCCCCTCCTAATAACTTTACACAATCGAAAATATCCCCATTCGACTTGCAGGCCTCTTAAACCTATCTGTACCAACTTTGAACGGCCTAACTGTATTTCTATTTGTTTTTGCCCCATAGCCCCCCCCCCTTACCGCCCCTCCTAATAATTTTACAAATTCAAAATCATCCGCAATCGATTTGTAAGTATCGGAAACCTCTATGTACCAATTTTCAACGATCTGACACTATTTTTAATTTTTTGCCCCCCCCCCCTTCTCGCTCCTCCTAATAACTTTACACAATCGAAAATATCCCCATTTGACTTGCAGGCCTCTTAAACCTATCTGTACCAATTTTGAACGGCCTAACTGTATTTCTATTTGTGTTTCCCCCATAGCCCCCCCTTACTGCCCCACCCCCTTACCCGCCCCTCTTAATAATTTTACAAATTCAAAAATATCCGCAATCGATTTGTAAGTATCGAAAACCTCTATGTACCAATTTTGAACGATCTGACACTATTTTTATTTTTTTGCCCCCCCCTCCCCTCCCCCCCTACTCGCCCCTCCTAATAATTTTACACAATCGAAAATATCCCCATTCGACTTGCAAGCCTCTTAAACCTATCTGTACCAATTTTGTACGGCCTAACTGTATTTCTATTTGTTTTTGCCCCATAGCCCCCCCTTACGCATGTGAAATCACGTTTTGCCCCCCCCGCCCCCTTTGGGGACCGAATTTCAAAAATTCCAGAAACCGATTTTTAAACATTTGTATTAGCTATATTTAAAAGCAAAAACTTTACGGATATCTGTTTTTTTTGTTTGAGATATGGAGGATTTTGTGAAATTACGTTTCCCCCCCCTCCTCCCCTTGGGGGGCGAATTTTGTAAAATCGCTTGCGGCGTTGTCTTTCTCGGGTCGTAAACATTAACCGTGCCAAATTTGGTCCCGCTCGGTGAAACGGCCTAGGATTCTATAGCGAACACACACACACACACACACACACACACACAGACAGACTCTGCTCTTTTATATATATAGATTATGATTTAATATATACTCTATTTGTCTGTCTTTCAGTCTGTCTATTCGTCTGTTAGTCTCTAGCATCCGTAAGTATTTTTTAAATTTCTGCAAAATGATATACAGTCGGCAGCAAAAGTATCCGAGCACTAGCCAATAATTCCGATGTCAAAAAAGTGCACTTAAAAATGTTTTGTTAAATAAATCCTTGTAGAATCATGTTCTTAAACTGACTAAGAACGTGACTCGACAAAGATTTATTTAACAAAGCAGCATTAATTGTACTTTTTTTAGACAGGAATTATTGCTAGTGCTCGGATACTTTTGCTGCCTTCTGTATGTTATTCAAGTCTACTATGGCATATTCCCTAATTAAAATAGTATAACTAACCCCGACGGTTTGTGTACAAAGACACTCAAAAGAATACCAATGCACTTCTTTCTATGAGAGGCATTTTTACAAATCATATTTAGATAACTTTTCACTGTACAAATCAAAATGAAATTGACATTTAATATTTATATGCTAAAGAATGTTTTCCATGGAATTTTGAAATGTGTCTATGTTTTGCGTCAAAATTTACAGGGCTACACTAAAATAGTCAAATACATTAAGAGCTACAATTGGCAATTGCTGGAATTCCATTTCCGCTTATGTTTAGCGTTTTAAACACTTGTAAATACTTAACAGAGGCTCGAAAAATACAAAAGAACATGAAATTTACATGAAATTTTAATTCAGAATTAAATACAGCTTTAAAATTAAGTCAAAACATTGAAATTTGAAAAATACTTTTCTTAATCATTAGAGTAATTAGAGCAAACTTTATAAAGTAACAGAAGATATTATTATGTCAATGAATATTGAACAAATTTGCGTAATTTTGAAACTATTTAACTAAATTTATTCAAACAATTTCTTACTTTATCTGATATCGTTTTGGTTTGTATTCAAATAAGTTGTTGTAAAATAATCAAATCCCTTAACTATATAACGGCATAGAAAACTTTTTTTTTTTTTTTTTTTTGGGGGGGGGGGGTTAAATTTTTATATATTTACACGTTTTGAAAAAATAGTTTTTTTTTTTTTTTTTTTTTTTTTTTAGCAGTTGATCTGTGTATATTTTTGTGTGTATGAGTTATGAGTATCATATGAGATGCTACCTGAATTTTTTTTCTTGAAATCCAACAAATGGCTTGTGTAGATTTTAGAAGACCTTTCTCAATTTAAGATGAAGTTAATTATAGTTTTTTTTTTTTTTTTTTTTTTTTGTATTATGTATTGTCTCTCGCCACTAATATTCGACAAAAATTCTAAAAGCAGGTCATCTACATACGGGTGAGTTCCATGGAATTCTGAGCTATGTTTTTGTCAGTAAGAGATTTCACAATAAGCTGTTGATTGCACTTCCTAAAAAAGCTACATTCATGCTATGCTGCGTGTATGTTATTATTGTGACTTTTCTACTGAGAGTAATAACAGTGCGCTGAAAAAAAAAAAAAAATTGTGCCTTGATACCATTCTTGCTTATTCTTATGTAAAATGACCTCCTGAATACGAATATGGCCCCCATTTTGCCCAATCACCCATTGTTTTCTGATTTTCTTTTCCATTTCTGATTGCAACTGACTGTGTATTTTGTCTGGAAGATCTCCAGCCAACTGTTTTCTTTTGGGGGGTTCATAACATGATCTTAGTAAGTTTATTATGCTTATAAATGATGGATTTTTACTCACTAAGAAAAGAATGTTACAGCTGTAGAAAAACTTGGCAATTGCCTCATCCAAAGCATCTTTTTCTCATGAATTTGTTTTCACAATAAAATTACTCATACTACTTTGAATTCTAGAACATCCAACTTTTGTAGAGACATGTTCTTGTTTTGATTTCTTAGGAAGAGGAATTGAATTCTCTTGTTCTTTATCAATTGATTCTGCAGCGGCAGAAACTTGTTTGTGCTCATTACAAGAAGCACTATTACACTTTTTATGATGATCCTTCATTCTATAGAGTTTTACACTCGCAGTTTTTTTTTTTTCTTTTTTTAAGCTATTGCATTCAACTACTATTTTATTATTTATTTATTTCTGACTAAAAAATCCCCATATAGGGTCCATTGGCCTACACTAGAACTCATTATCTACAACTTCACAGCATACATAAAGCTGTAAACAAAAACAACAAACCATTTTTGTACAAATGGCAAAATGGCTATTTTGGTAGATAGAAGAACAGCTTACAGAAACAGAACAGCTTACCTGATTAGTCACATAGATGTAGGTCACTCTAGATATAGAAATATTTCAACCAATGAAATTATTGCTTACATTTAGGAGTCAGTGAATCTAACTAATTATATTGCTTCTATATACAGCGAAGATTAAGAGTGTGTTAGTGTTATGTTAAGGTTATGATAATTGGATTGTTGACTGTTGGCATGCAAATATCGACTTGAAAAGAAAAAAAAAATTGAAAGTAGTTCATTCAGTTTTATTAAGAGTTAAATGAATAAATTTTAGAGTTTAATATAATAAAAAACTAAAATCTAGTATTTATGTTTATTATTTTTATTAAATTACTTTATTCTTTATTTTATATAAATATTTCATATACTACACTCTTTATATTTAACTAGCTGGCTTTGCCCGCTTCGCTGGGCACTATATTTAAAGGATTTATTTTTAATTGAATAATTGAAACGTTTAAATAAATATATTTTGATTGGCGACTATTTTCTTCACAGTTTTAGTGTGGGATCTCCTTGACAATATCAAACATTTTTTGAACTTCTCGAATCTGTGCAACAAAACTATTATTAAAACGAATATTCTCGAAAAGAGTTAAATAGAAATGTTAATTCTTCGAATATTCTGGAAACAGTTAAAGCTGTTACTCGTACAGTAAAAGTGACTATTCGATGAATGGTCGAATCAGACAACGCACATAAATCATTTTCGCAGCAATCACTATAACGCACGTATGTATGCTTCACGCACATGAAAACAAACAAACAAAAAAAATCACTGGAAAGCCCTACATCGCTGTGCATGAATCTCAGAACACACTAAACTCAGTTCTGTAGCAATCACTATCATGCATGTTAAAACCATAGAACATCACTGGACACCCCTACCTTGCTGTGCATGAATCTCAGAACACACGAAACTCGGTTCCTCGGCATCGGCAATCACTATCACGCATGTTAAAACCAAAAAACATCACTGGACACCCCTACCTCGCTGTGCATGAATCTGAAAATGCACGAAACTCGGATCCGCGGCAATCACTATCATGCATGTTAAAATTAAAAAAAACATCACTGGACACCTCTACCTTCCTGTGCATGAATCTGAAAATGCACGTAACTCGGTTCCGTGGCAATCACTATTACGCATGTTAAAACCAAAAAAACATCACTGGACACCCCTTCCTCAAATCAATGAAAATCAAATCTCTCGTAATTCCTCATAACGTAGCTCTAGTTCAACGTAAAATACACTCAAATCAATGAAAATCAAATAAACCAAATAAATCTTTCATAATTCCTCATAACGTAGCTCTAGTTTAACATAAAATTCACTCAAATCAATGAAAATCAAATAAACCAATCAAATCTTTTGTAATTCCTCATAAGGTAGATCTAGTTCAACGTAAAATACACTCAAATCAATGAAAATCAAATAAAGAAATCAAATCTCTTGTAATTCCTCATAACGTAGCTGTAGTTCAACGTAAAATTCACTCAAATCAATGAAAATCAAATAAACCAATCTTTTGTAATTCCTCATAAGGTAGATCTAGTTCAACGTAAAATACACTCAAATCAATGAAAATCAAATAAAGCAATCAAATCTTTTGTAATTCCTCATAAGGTAGCTCTAGTTCAACTTAAAATACACTCAAATCAATGAAAATCAAATAAACCAATCATATCTCTCCTAAGATTCTCCATTCTGCATCATTATAGAAATGGAAAGTTTTATTTTCCTATTTTTATTAATTAAAAGAAAACTAATCAAAAATTCAAAAATCTGACCTCGATGTGCACAATGACCCTTCGGAGGGCACCTTTGTGTCAAATCACGTGACTTTCCGAGCTACAGTTTTCGAGAACAGTGAAATATACATATATATATATACAAATATTGCTCACTTAATAGTATAAGATATAAACAAAATAATATATATTTTACTAACAATGAATGGAAAGGTTTGTTACAGTTACAAGGCTAAAATTTCTAATACAGTACAGAGCAATTTCAACAAGGATCAATTCAATTGCTTTGCTTCAGAAATTTCAATCTTGTAATTTAACATTTTTTTTTTTTTTACATTAAATTATTAAATATTACCTTTAAATTAAAAATAAAAGTAGCCTAAAATTTATTCTGGGTTTTAATCTATCTGTATGCAACATTAGAAACGAATCGGACAAAAAAAAATGTAGATTTGTATGTAGAGCATACATATAAACAAACATTGATTTTTATATATAGTGATTATGATTTTATATCACATATATTATATCAAGTTTTTACAATGATAAAATGGACTTACATTTTTTAGTTTACTTAAAAGATGTCATTTAGTAATTACTAGAACTATTAAAGATGTTTTTCAGTTTCAGCCAGTTTTTGCCAGTTATAACCGGTTATAACCAGTTTCTGCCACTGGCAAGGCAAAAACAAGTTTCTGCCGGCAAAAAGCCAAATCTGACAGATAGAGAGAGCTAATTCCATTATCATTTCATTTCAATCCTATCCAAACTATCCATAGAAAACCCTGCCAAATGGTATCTGCACGTAAATGACATAAAACATACGGTGAACTCTACTTTCCAGCGAAGCATAAATATTACTCCTTTTGAACTCCTTTTTGGCACTAAAATGAAATGTAAAAGCTAAACGAGAATTTTAGATTTACTTTACGAAGAATTAAGATCAGATTTTACAAATAATTGTGAAGAGTTGAGAAAGGATGCAAAAAAACAGATTTTAAAAGCGCAACAGGAAAATCGAAAACACTACAATCTTAGATGTAAAAACCCAACAAAATTTAAAATTAACGATGTAGTCACGATAAAAAGAACAAAACAAGGCCCTGGATTGAAGTTGAAAGCGAAATATTAGGGTCCATACAAAATCACAAAAGTGAAAAATAACGACACGTATGATGTCAAAAAAATTGGGTTCACTGACGGGCCTATACGTAATAATACATGCGCCGAGTATCTGAAACCTTGACCCGACATAACCTAAAAGTACTGTGTATATAAGATAATTTGTACATAGATAAAAAAAATCTTTGGTTGTGTCACATAAAATTGTACATAAGTGTATATAATCATTGTTTGATTTCGATATTATTCCATTGCCTATCTTCCTATTGTGTGTAACTATTAATATTTGCAAATTATATTGATTTTGCTACAAATATTAAACTATAACTTTTTATAGTTAACTTTACATTAAAATCCTTAGAAGGTTGAGCTAATACATTTCGGCTTCCAAACGGAGCCATCTTCAGAGCTCGTATGACGACTACAGCTGGGCAGTATATTTTCATTCTTCATCCTTTTGTCCATCACTCTCTTCACTTCTTTTCTTAGATTGGAGCAGGTGTTGCCATTCAGGTGGTATTAAACTATGTTCGATGTCATTTACGGAGTTGTTAGTCATTAAAATTTCTAGGGCTTCTCTTTTTAGGGCATAATGATGTGAGTTGAAAGGTGCTATTTTTTGAAATTTAATGGTATTAGTGTTAATGGGTTTAATATTGTTAGTTCTTGAGAAAGCAGTAGATTGTTTACTGTATTTAAGGTTGGCAAGGTGTTCAGAAATATGGTCTTTAATTTTTCACTTTGTCATTCCAATATAACTAGCATTGTTTTTTATCATGATACTGAAAATTAATTTTATAAATTCCTGAGGTGTTTTTAAAGTGAATTGGGTCCTTTCCATTCCGAATTCGTTGGTAGATATTTTTATTTGGCTTAATCGGAATATTAATGTTATGTTTTTTAGCTTCATTTTTGATTTTAACGGAAGCGCCTTTACAATAGGGGATCGCAGAAGTGAAAGTAAGTTTTATTTTTTGAGCATTTGGAATATAATTAAGAGATTTTATACGTTTTTTTATAGAATTTATCCACAATAGCAGGGTTATAGTTGGCTTTTTTAGCAATACTTTTAATAAATTTTAATTCGATATTCAGAAGGATTTTATTAGAGCAAATGAGTATAGCGCGGTTAACATATGAGCGTAAGGCGGCGTATTTATAAGGAAGGGGGGCGACATTTATTGTTAATAATTTCGTTATTATTTGTGGGTTTACGGAAAACAGTAGTATCAATGGTATGGTCTTTGTTATTGGTAATATTAACATCGAGAAAATTTAAACCCCAGTGACAGAAAGTTTTATAGCTGTCTGCGACAGGCTTTTAAAATTTCATAATCTGTCTGCAAAATTTGCGTGTAATCAGAGGCGAAAATGGCTTATACTCAAAACGCCTGGAAAATGATTTTTTTTTTTTTCTTTTTTTTTTTTTTTTTTTTTTGGGGGGGGGGGGGGCAATCAGTGGTGATCTCGTGAAACAATACACGAATACAGTTTTACTACAGAACAATACAGTATAAACAATTGTATTCATTCAATTCATCTCATTCAATTAAATATTTTATAGCAATGTTTGACACAACACGATATAAAAATTATAAATAATAAAAGTATTAGTTTTAGTTTTGATACAGAAATTTTTATAAGTGAATTGTTATCCAAAAGTTGCGGATAAATTTTTTTTATCAGTGCAGACAAAAACTGTCCACAAGCCATTTTTCTGTGTCCGCAACTATGTTGCCGTGTCGCAGTGTTCCTGCCACTGGGATTTAAACTATTGTTACTTTCAGTTTCATACGTGAATTTAATGAGAGGGTCGAGATTATTGAGTTCAACAAGGAGTTTTCAAGATTAATATTTTGGGGGGTAACAGTAAAAATGTCGTCTACGTAACGGACCCAGAGTTTACAATTGTTAATGTCATTATAGGCGGCATTTTCAATGATTCATTTTCAAAAATCCTGATTTTTAGTTCAGCGACGATCCCTGAAATAGGAGACCCCATGGGGACGCGAGTTTGTTTATAGTAATTCCCGTCGAAAAAGAAAAAAGATTCATTGAGCAGAAGATTACTGGCACATATTAAAGTTTCACTTATTTTATTATCTCCATAATGGTTGATAATTTTAGAGTGAATGATATCGTTGATTTCTGAAATATTAATGGAGGGATACAGATCTTTGACATCAAAACTATTAAGGGTGTCCTGGAAAAATATTTTAGTTTCACGAAGTTTTTGGATGAAGGATTCAGTGGAATTAATGGAATAATGAGGAGGAGGAAGAAGAGATTTATAAATTTCTTTCATATAAAGCTCAAGGCAAAAGGAGTGACCCTCGGATTTGTTAACAATGGGACGAAGAGACAGTGGGTTTTTGTGATCTTTGTATTTACCGAATAGGCGGGGGATAATTGAGGCATGGTTATTAAAGATACGAGCGGTATTATTGGGCCAAGTCCCGGTTTTTATTAGAGATTTAGTTTTATCTATGAGTTTATTTGGGGGGGGGAGGTGAAAGTTTAAAGGCATTAAGTTTTATTATAGTATCTTGCATCATTTTATTATATTGTGCTCTGTTCCATAATTGTTAAAAGATTGGTTTTATCTGACATTAAACAGACAAGGTTATTATTATTTTTTAGTTCTTGAATGCATTTCATAGCATTCAAGAACTAAAAAATAATAATAAACTAGTTGGCATAGGTGGACTCTGCTCAGTTCCCCATCATATATATATATATATATTCATAAATATCTAGAACAGGACATTCTCTGAACATAGTTATCATGTTAAGAGAAATGAATTTGAAAAAACGCTTGACACAGTGACAGAATGAAATCCCTGCCTAATAGGCTATCCACCGTTCACTTCGATATATTTATCTTATTCTAATCTATTAATTTATTTTATTAGGGTAAATTGCAACAATCCTCAAAATGCATATCTATATGGAAATTTTTCAATTTTGTTATGTTGATAAAATCTTACATAACGAATAGCTTACACAATTTTCCTATTAGAATATTTGTAATCAGTCATGTTCATACAAGTATCATAAATGTTATTTTGAAGTTGTCTGATATATTTATGATCCTGAAAATAGCCGTTTATGCTCAATTTTGTATTCTTCTGCCATTTTAAGAGGATCGTAAATTCCCAAATAACTTACGAATATCTTAAATTAGAAAATTCACACTCTATGTCAGTATCCTAAATAATATTTCAAAAGTGGTCTGGCACCTTTACGATGAAAATATCCCTCAAGATTGATGCTTGTGTAAAATTTTGACCTATTCTGCCATGTTAAGAAATTCGTAAATTTCTAATAACTTACGAAATTTTTAAATTGGAAAAATCCTAGTCTATGATATTCATGCCAGTGTCCTAAATAATATTTCAAAAGTAGTCTGACATTTTTACGATGAAAATATCTCTCAAAATTGACGTTTATATGAAATTTTACCCTATACTGCCATGTTAAGAAATTCGTAAATTTCCAATAACTTGCGAAATTTTCAAATTAACATATTTAGAGTTACTGATGTTCATTCCGGCATCAAAACTGATATTTTAAAACTGGTCTGACATTTTTACAGTAAAAAGCTTCTATTAAATGCATGCTTAAGTGAAATTTTGTCATAGGACAAAATTCGTTCTCCCATGTTAAGAAAATCTTAAATTTCTAATAATTTACGAAGTTTTTTAATTCTAATGTTGTAAATGAATAGGGTTCTTGCCAGTATCGAAAGTAATATTTTAAAACTGGTCTGACCTCTCTGTGATCATTTGTTCGCGAGATATCGTGTTAACAGACTAACAAACTAACAGACACCATACAAATTTTGTCATTTTCGGATTCCTCCCACATGAAAGCGTGTAAAAAAGTCAAAAAACAGAAGTAAAAAATTTTCACGATTACCTAAGTTCCCCATACCTATAGTATGATGGGGAACTAAAAATAAAAAATAATAATAACCTTGATAACCTTTCAGATAAAATTAATGTCAGCTGCGTTAACCACTGGTGGCTGACAGTATAAAATATGATATAATAAAACTAGGAAATTTACATTGTTTTAAATAATTACTGAAAATTTATTTAATTCTTATTTATTAGAGGATTCTATCATTAAGGCATTTAATGGATTTTATTAAACACGGTAAACGTAAAAATGCATTGCTACAGCACAATACCAGCACTTCTAAGCAGCGAGCATGGTCTGATGGGGATTTCCTTAAGAATTTGTGTGGTGCTCAACGTGTTGAATGCTTATCACACACACAATAATAAAATAATACAGAGTTACAGACGCCAGTGGCGCACCCACGGAGGGGGCTTAGGGGGCTCAAGCCCCCTCCAGAACCAGCTGATGTGGTAAAAAATTTTAGATATGCATGAAAAAAATATTATTCAAACACAGATATTGAAAGCAAAAATAAAGTTTATAAATTAAACATTAAATATTAGGTATTTTTGAAATCCTTACATTCAAACACAAAAACAATGAACTAGTTTTGTTTTTTTAGTTGAAAGATACTCTAGACATTCCATTGCAGTTTTTAGAAATGAGCTTCTAAGGTCCTAAAGCATATACTGTTATCATGAAATCGAGGGAGTATCTAAAACGTCAGGCAGAAGAAGCAATCTGATGTGGAAGTAAGCATGGATGCATTTGTCAGAAAATTGGAATACGAGGCTCATACAATTTTACATTTTAATTCATGAGTATTTATAGCATCTTTGTGTAAGTTTGTTTTGTCCTTGGACAAAATTAACACATTCGCATTGGCAAATGAAAATTCTCGTTTGATATAAAATAAAAATTAGCCCTGCTCTTAGTCGTTCTTCTAAAACAATATTTTAAATTAAAAATGAAATTTGCATATTCGTTAAATACTTTATATGCCACTAGCACATATACATGCTAGTGAAATTTCGCATCAATTGCTAAAGATAAAATTTAATTGATTTAATCACAAATATGTAAAATTATTTCTCTAAAAATATAACGATTTAGAGGAATACCAAAAGGCAGGAAAAAAAATAGGAAAATACCCCGCTTCAAAATAGGAAAATATGTTAAGACATATAACAATATGTTAAGATATTTTACAGATGCTTCTGAGGGTGGTGTCACTTTTTTTTTTTTAAATCACAGTACGTAGAACATACAGTTGGGTACATGGACAGTTTTCATTTTTGCCTCTGATGTCACTGAGATCTAAATAATGCCTTTTTTTCTGTTATAAAAATTAAAATTTCATAATAAATATATATATTTTATACTGAAATACAATATCCTGTAATGAACTCAGAAAGGCAACGCTTGAAATATTTGCTAAGAGAATAAATTAAAATTCTAAGTAATATATTATATAATAGAATTAACGTTTTAGGATATTATGAGGTTCTGCCCCCTGCTTGCTGTGTTGACTAACACCCACGTACACTACGAGTCCGACTTGTTTCTGTTAACCGAACCGAACCTAGAAGAAAAGCATCGGCCCTATACTCCAGATAATTAAAAATAAATAGCCATGTAAAAATTTACACTGAAATTGTTATAATTCCTACATATCACAACTGTAGCTTTTATTTGGCTATTATAATTATTATAATTTCTTAATTATAGTCGACAGCAAAAGTATCCGAGCACTAGCAATAATCCCTGTCTAAAAAAAGTACACTTAATACTGCTTTGTTAAATAAATCCTTGTCAAGTCATGTTTTTAGTTAGTCTAAGAACATGATTCGACAAGGATTTATTTAACAAAACAGTATTAAGTGTACATTTTTGATATTGTAATTATTGGCTAGTGCTCGGATACTTTTGCTGCCGACTGTACTTACGTGTTACTGCATATGCATGTAAAACATCGCAAAAGAGTATTAAACTTGATCAAATTTTATTTTCAATGGAAATATGGGGGGAGGGCATTTCATTTTGGGCGAATTTTATGTTCACTAGCTTGTCATATTGTACACATTTTTTTAAATCATAAATGAACCTACAACTTTGTTTTCAAACTCAGTACCAACCTCAACTGACCAAACTACTGTAAATTAGCATGTTATATACTGATATAAACTCCTCGATTGCGCTATTAAACTTAAATTGAATTTCATTCATTCATTTATTTCAAAAGAAATATTTATAGCAGATTCTTTACTATATACAGTCGGCAGCAAAAGTATCCGAGCACTAGCCAATAATTCCGATAAGAAAAAAGTACACTTAAAACTGTTTTGTTAAATAAATCCTTGTCGAATCATGTTCTTAGACTGACTAAAAACATCACTCGACAAGGATTTATTTAACAAAGTAGTATTAAGTGTAGTTTTATTTGACAGGGATTATTGCTAGGGTTCGGATACTTTTGCTGCTGACTGTATATGTGTGCGTAGCGTATATGCCCATAAACATATTATACAAGACCCAATTATTCTTCAGCCCCCTCCAGACAGAAATTCTGGGTGCGCCACTGACAGACGCCAACTAAACGTCTGCTAAACTCATCTAAATATGCATTCCTATAACTTCTTAAAAACATCTGCAAGAGAAAAAATATTAATTATCAGTTTAAGTTCACAAAATAGATGAATCATATATCTGGTTACTCTGGGTGAAGTAGCCTGTTTTCAACAGCTTACATTCTAAATAATACTTGCTTTGTTTTTTTTTTTAATTCATTGCTTCATTCAGATATGGATGTTTATTTTACTATGATAATTTGGGTAAGCGTATATTCATCATATATTCACCAAACCCCAACCACAGTAACATAAATCCAGTCAATCCAACCCGCAAGAGAAAAAATGTAGTTGGCCCGAAACCGAATTGCAGGTCAGGTCAGGTTCAGTTAAAATCAGGTTACCCAACCTGATGCAGGATTCTAGCCAGAGACAATAATCTAAAAATAATTTAAAAGACGGCACTTGTACAGCAAACTTAATTTTAGCGTCGAAAAAAAAAAATTATGATGGCAGTGCTTAAATGATGTTTATGACTGTTGTCCTCAGTAAATGGGTTGATGCTGTTTTTTTTTTTTTCAAACTGACAGAGCTTAGATGAGAAACCATCTGACTAGGCAACTGAGGTCGGTCGCATGGGTCAGAGATGGTCCATGTAGGAAGCAGAATTCCCAGACTGTCTAATTATCCCCCAACTTCACAACCAGCAAGCAGAAATGCAGCTGAACTCGAAGGAAAGAAGAAGCAGCCGGGAATCTGGCAGCAGTACTCGAGCAGGCAGAAGATGTTTACCCGCAGGCAAAGACGGTCCTGTGCTGGTTCACAAAAAGAAAAACCAAAGTTGAGAGAAATGTTTAAACTGTTTTAATAACAATGAAAATGGAATCAATGAGACCTGATGTTTTTTAATTCATTAATCCATTTTAATATGTAAATACTATTATGTAATTCTTTCATTATAAAGTAACTTAATGTTTCATTAAAGTAAAAGTTAATTATTAGAGAGTTACGTCTAACTCAAAGATGTGTGTTTCTTACAATATAGTATTAAACATTAAGTATTTCAATGTGATATCAAATATGTAAATTTCTATAACATTGTTCTGCTTTTGTTTTGTGTTATGCACAATTAATATTCCTATTAATTGAAAGGCAAAGCTCAGTGGCACAGGGGTTAATAAGTAAAACGAACTAGGGGGGAAAGGCCAATGAGAATTTGAGAAAGATTCTTACAGCTGTTTTTAAAGGAACGCACTTGCAACACCTCAAACTGACCTACTTATACAAAATGCCTATCAATTTTCTTGAACTAATCAACTGATGCATACAAAAAGACATCTAAAAGGATGTTGATATAACAACTTTGTAAAAAAAAAATCGCTAAAACAGCTTTTGAGATACGGAAGAAGAGAAGAAGATTTTTTTCTTTTTCTTTTAAAGCATTTTTTGCAAAACTTAAATGGTCTCATCTTTAGATTCTGTAGTTTCTTTAATATTAATTGTTGCTTCAACAAAGCATGGGCTATTTTTTTGGAGTCAATGATTATTATGGATAGTCACAAATAATTGGTCAGTTTTCTTATGTCATTAAGTACCAAAAAAGCACAATAAGACAAAATGTGCAATATTTAAGAGCATGTGCTTAGCCCTAAAAAAATAATGTTTTTTATGTTGACAAAATTTAGGATTGCAATGTTACTGATGAATGTTTCATTTGGATTCTTTTGAAAAAGAAAAAAAAAAAAAAAAGAAGAAATATAAAAAGTTTATATTAAAAAAAGGGAGTTTAGAAATAATTAGGCCAAAAATACTGACTAATCACAAAAATACTGACTTTTACTGACCAACTTTCACCCCTGGTGTATAAAACGTGATAGAATGTATACACATTCTTTTGTAGGTCCCTCGAAAAGAGTAACAGAAAAGTAAGTTCACAACATAAAACTTTTTTTTTTTAATTTCCATTACACAATGACCATAGGTAATGGAAGTAACGTATTCAGTTCAAAAATTCAATTAAGTTTTCACCTAATTTACACATTTTAAGGTCTCCTGAGACTAAAAAAATAGATTTTGCCAATTGGTCAGTGCGTGTGTGTATGTACGTGGGGAATCTTCTGACTATCATATATCCAAAACTAATAAAGATAGAACTACGAAACTTCAGAATTGAGACAAGTCTGGTGTACAGATGAATTTTCCAACTTTTGGTGAAAATTGGAAAACTAGAAAAGGGACATCGAAAACCGGAAGTGGGACCATAAGTCCTTATCTCAAAAATTGCTCTAATGATTTTCTTACAAAGTTGCTACATTAATTTCTATTTGTTATCATTTCATGTGAATTAGTTGGTTAGTTCAGGAAAATTCATGGGCATCTTGTATTAGTAACTCAATTTCAGATCTCACAAGTGCATTCCTTTAAAAACAGCTGTGCAGATTTTTTTCAAACTCGCTATATTAACTCCCTTTTAAATATCCTTTTGTAATTATTGTTTTCCAGTCAATAAATGAGTATGCCAAGTTTTGGTAAACGTTTGTATCTCAAAAACGGCTCAAACGATTTTCTTGAAAATTGTTATATAAATCCATTTTGAATATCCTTTCTAATGTATTATGCAGTTATCACATAGCAATAAACAGTCTTTTTGATTACATAGGTCAGTTTTAGATCTTGGAAATTGGTGTTTAAAAGAATAACTCTACTTTTTTTTAACCCGCTATGCAAACTCTGTTTATGTCTTTGCACGTGTATCAAGTTTCTTTTACTGAAAAATTGTTAGGTGTCTACTTCATTAGGTCAATTTTATGTCTTCAGATCACATTATTTCCAAAAAATGCATACAATACATGTAATAGTGGGTAATGGAAATAATGTGGTTGTTTCACACCAGACTTTTTGTTGTTGTTTCGAATAATTTAACATCAGTAACGCAAACTTAAATAATTTGAGCCCATACACATAATGTATGAAAATTCTACTTTGTATTTTGTTATAAAAAAAAAAAAATATCCTACATTTATGTAAATTTGTATGGTTATTGTGATAACCTTATAATATGCATACCAATTTATATAATCTTAATTAAATGTAGAGTTTAAATGCTAGCGTATTTTAAATAATTCAAGTCTATGGTTCATAATCATAAAGATTTTTTTTCTTTGTGTCCTTGCAAAAAAAAAACTAAGTTCTACAACAATCAAAATCTATACAAGTTGTGTGAAGGTAACTAATAACATACCTCCAACATTTAAATTATGGTTGGTTGTAAGGTTTAGAGCCAATTGCCTACGCTAGGGTCCTAGGCCTATAGGTGGAGTGCCGTCTGTGGGGGGGGTCTTCCTAAGACTTCCTAGCCCATATTTATGCGAGTTTCAGAGAAAACCCTGGAAAACTTCAAATGGCTAGGTTAATGAGCACGACCTGGGATCGAACCTGGGACTTCCTATCTACCAGCTTTGAGTGCAGATCCGTTCGGCCACTGGTGGGCCCCAACATTTAGATTAATCCGATAAGATATTTAAGGCCGGTTTCCATTGCGGTTGGAACTTCGAGGTTCAAAAAACCATTAATCACGCTCCTGACACAAAGAGCCAAATGTCTTGTCATCAGTTGTAACCTTTTTTTATCAGATTGTGCAGTTACTTCAAAGGGAAGCATGCAAAATTGACAAAGATATCTGCCTCTGGCCCCTCAATTATCTCAGCTGGGGGTTAGAGCCAGGGACTTTCTCCCTTCGAACCAACCCGTAGAACCTCCTCCAACCGCTTGACCACATCAAAGGATTCTGAATAGCGCCGCTCCGAACGACTTCCAACCAACCGCAGTGGAAACTGCACTTCAGAAACTATCACACTTCAAATAATATTTGTCCATAACCATAATGATAAAGTATTTTTCTTTCTGTCCCTGTAAAAGAACTATAAATCCTACATTTATCAAAATCTACTTAATTCATGAGACAATGATCTATAACATACCTACCACATTTCAGTTCAATCAAACAAAGCATTTAGATATTAACATGCTCACTCACACACATACAGACATCACTGTAAAAATGGTAAAAGTGAACTCAACAGACATCAAAACACAGATACGCTAAACTTTTATAGTCAAATTTTTTCATGATTACAATACTTTTCTAACACAATGTATGTTTAGAAAAAAAAAAAAAATTCATTCAAAATGGCACTCGAAAATTTTATTTTTTATAGCTTGTATCAGAATGTTTTTTTTTTAAATAGATAGATAAAGGTGTCTTTGTTATTCTTATGTAGGATAAACCATTCAACAACATATAAGAGAAAGCTTAGAGCATTTCATTGGATAATATTTTTTTATTATAAAACATGTTTAATAAGAAAAAAATCCAGCTGAAATAAATTTCTTAAATGCAACAATGAATTACAGACAAAAACAATATATATAATCAATTTCATTTTACTTCTTCTTGTAAAACAGACTAAGAGAATGATGATTTACAAACTGCTTTTTCAACTATTTTTTTTTTCTTTCTTTTTCTTTTTTTTTAAATTATGTCAGTTATAACAAAACAAGCATTATGCAAATAACAGTTGCCTTAGTCAAGTAAAAGCACGCATTTTTTGTTTTTTTTTTTTACAGAAATTCTAGTCATTCCCTTTTACAGTTTATTCAAAAGCTGTATCAGTAAATAAAACACTAATGAAGCACAGAATTTTTATACATTAAGTAAAAAGTACACAATGGAATGTTTGATAAGCCAAATTTTTTTTTATATACCTTTGCAATATACATTTTACTATCAAAGTCATTTCAGTTATTCAGACTCAGTTTGATGCCATGTCAAACCATAAGTTAAACTCTTACCAACATTCAAAATTTTATACAATTTAATGCAATTAAAACTTGAACAAAATGAATAGAAATTACAATTACACACATTCGGTGAAATACATAAGGCTACATGGTGTAATAGTTTGTAATTTTTATACGAAAACTGTGCGCTCATTTTTCCAAATGTATTGGAAATAAAGCTTAAAAAGAGCTTCACTACCTATCATTATCAGCAGTCAAATCCTATGTTATTTTATGGGGAAATACCTTAACAAAATGATTTTTTTTTTAATTCCATTTTCACGATTGTTATATTTGTTCTTCTCCAAAAATTGATTTTTTTTTTTTTTTTTTTTTTTTTTTTTTTTTAATACTTCATTTTGTTGCTTGAGGGGGGGTTATGAACAGTTGTGAATTTTTTTATTTTAAAAACAGAATTTCAAAGAATTCACCATGCAATAAATTGTTCTATTAGCAAATTTCCTCCATACAATAATATCAGATTTGGTTGCCATTTTAAGAGATAGAGAGAGAAGCCTTAACTGCAGTTTTTGTAAGAAATTTAAAAAAAAAAAAAAACATTATAGATTCTGTCAAAGACAGAATTTAGTTTAGTACGGAGGACTATTAATTTCAATCTGTAAAATTTTTATTTTTTATCTCATTTTTTGACGGTAAAACTGGGCCACATACTTTTTAAAACGACTGAAATGAATTAAAATGAAGTGTTTCCACCTAAATTTCATTCTTTAGTTAATTTTTAAAAATCTAATTGTGTTGAAAAACTGTTTGCATCCCTGGATTCAGAAAAATCACCCCTTTCATTTGGTACCAAATTTGTAATGATAGGACTGATACTTCTAATTTATTTTGGTGTTACACAAAACTGGTCTACAAAAAATCCAGATTGAAACTAATAGTCCTCCTTCCTAAAAAGCTTTCTTTTACAACATACTCAAAATAAATTTACCACATTTGGCAATTAAAATATATGTCTAAACAAATAATATAATTATTTATATATATATATTATCTTTTCTTTTATTATGGTTTCTATTAAAATTATTTTGTTACATACATTAATAATTTTCAAAAAGAAATAACACTAATAATAATAAAAGAAAACTTATTTTTATAGTAAAGATAACATTCGAAATTTGCACTGAATTATAATTTTGGGTTTTATTTTTATAACATAATTTATTATCATTCAAGTTTCAAAACCTTAAAGTTGAGCTTAATGCTAACATTTATAAAAGACAATATTAAATGTCATTTATTTACAATGCACAATTTAATTCAGTTTTATTTTACACAATTCTGTACATTTGCGTTTCAAAATTAACATCATAACAGCATATAAAAAATAATAATAATAATAAGCAGAATAAAAGTTATAATAATTATGACACTTGGGAAATGCAGATTATGCAATTTGTTTATTTTTTCTTCATCTTTTTGTTGTTTTGTCTTGAAGTGTTTACACATTATAAATATAAAAGTGAATATACTGTTTCATAAACAATATTTTTTAACATACATATTCAAATATAAATTTTGTAAACAGTATGAAACAAGTGATTTTTTAAAAAGGTACAAATTGCATTTTATTAACTTTTCTTCAGTATCACTTCTTTTGAATCAAATGTACTTATGAATTTCTTATTTATTCTTTATTAGGGGGTTCATGTTTTTTTAAATGACATAGATGAATTTTTCAGCCATACTCCAACTATTTTCTTCCATTTTTTTTTTTTTTTTTATAAACTGTATCATACAAAATATTAATTAAAAAAAAAAAAGTATTTAAATTATATTCATAAAGAATTTGTAATTAAGTCTTTTTATAACTTTGAATAAATAATACAATAGTAATACTCTTCAAACTTAAAGTGAGCACCAATCTTGAAAATTCCTTTAACAAATATATAAACTATATTCAATATAATTTTTAAAATAGCAATGGATTTTAAATTGTGCTTCAGTAATTAACTCTATTAAACTCTAAACCTGTATTTAAATGTATTTACATTCCAGTTCATAGACCTGATAAGGATAGACTACGCTACCAATAGGACTCACCATAAGACCCACTGCACATTGACGAGACATGAGACAAAGTCTGATGCGACATGTGCATACTTCATCTCCTAGAAATTATTTAGAGCATGCTTGTGTCACTTGTCGTATCAAACTTTGTCTCATGTCTCTTTAGTATGTGGCAGGCTTTATAGTGAATATCCTCTACATGAGGGTGTAATCTGATGCTTTCATCTTTTGCAGTCAAGATCAAATATTGTATGGCACTGATTTGAAGGAGATTCCTTTATAAGAAACTCTTATTTTTGTAAGAATTCAAATAAAAGATTTTCACTTGTAAAAGGGATTCTCATAAAAGAAATTTTTTTGTAATGCAACATAACAGTCGAACCTCGTTAATGTGAATCTCAAGGGGGGGAAAAATTGTTCATGTTATCAGTAGTTCATGTTTTCAGTAACTGATCTTCATTTTGACGGGGATTGTGGAAGCAGATCATGTTAAAAGTAATTCACGTTAAGTGTGTTCACGTTAATTAGGTTCGATTGCATAACTTTCCAACTATGTGCAAATTTAAATGCTTAAATAAAAAGTAAGCATAACAATACACAAATTAAAATACTCAAAACTATTTTCATTTCTATGTAAAAACAACATAATGTTCATTCTTCCCCCCCCCCCCCCTCTTTTCAGATCTGGATCGCATGATCATTTTGCTAGGATAACTAGTTTATGTTGCGGACAGATAATAAGGGGAGGATTCATCGTCTATCTATACAAGGTCTATGTTCCAGTTAATGGCATGAATCACAGGCACTGGCAGAATAAAATCCAGGTGAGGGCAATACATTTTTCCGTTGTTCGTTAACCAATTTCACTTTAAGTGATAAGAGGGAAAAATTCATATTTTTATGAAATAATATCTCTCTCTTGCAATACTTAACTATTTCAAATAATTTTGTAATTATTTTTCAAAATTACGAAAGACAAACACAATTTAGATCAAACTTCCAAAATCTAGTGAAAGATCATTGCACTTCCCTTGCCCATAACTGCCAACACCCGTGGTATGGATTTTTAAATTTGTATGTATTTATCAGAGATGAGAATGTAAGATGAATAAAAAGTCAGAAAACATCTGCAAAACTCAAAAAAAATTTGACATTTGCAATACTGTCAATGAATTCAATGATTTTACAATAAAAATGAAAAATATACAAGATATAGAGCTGCCAATTTATTAACGATTGTAAATAATTTACACACTACCATTTACAAATATTAATGTGTCTTTTATTTAATTGCATATAAATATTATAAAAGAATACTATTAAAAAATAGTAGCCCAGTGACAGAAAATTTTTGTAGATGTCTGCAACAGGTTTTTAAAATTTCATAATCTGTCTGCGAAATTTGCATGTAGTCAGGGAAAATTGAATATGTGAAAATAGCTTAGACTCAAAAAGCCTGAAAGATGATAGCGGGGTGGGGTGGGGGGTCTTAAGAACAGTGGTGATCTCGTGCAACAATACACAATACAATTTTACTACAGAACAATATAGTATAAACAATTATAAAATAATAAGATTAACTCATTCAATTACATATTTTATAGCAATGTTTGACACAACACAATAAAAATAATTATAAATAATAAAAATATTAGTTTTAGTTTTGATACAGAAATTTTTATAAGTGAATTTTGAAGAGGAGGAGAAGTTTTGGAGCAGTTTTAAATGAAATTAACACTTTTCTACATTCCCGTAGAATCTCAGTAACAGGTAACAGGAGAAAAGAATACATGCATAACGCTGCCTATCAAGGGAGATCTGGGCTCTTAGGTCGCCCTTGTTAAGCACTGTTTTGTGTGTTCCTACCAAGGCACCTATAGAGGGCTCTAGAGTTCCTACCAGAGAGCGTCTAAGATGTCATACATTGGTAGCGCATCGTCGTGGGCAAAAAATGTTCGTAAACTGCAGGCAATTTTTTATGACTGCAAATAAAAACTGTCTGAAAGTTGCAGGCAATTTTTTTTTTTTAGTAGTACAGACAAAGAGTGTCCGAAAGTTGCAGGCTAAATTTTTTATTAGTGCAGACAAAAACTGTCAGCAAGTCGTTTTTCTGTGTCCGCGACTATGTCGCCGTGTCGTGGCGTTTCTGCCACTGGGAATAGTAGTATGAAAATTACAAGCAATCTGTAATAAATTGGCCCCTATATGAGATATACTTTCAATAAATAAGCATGGGAAAATATATGAAAGTAGATTGTTCAGGAACAAGAAAAAATGAAAAATAAAACAAGCATTTAAAAAAAAAAAAAAGAGGAAGTTTTTTTTTTTTTTTTTTTTCTCTGCACAACATTTCCAATGGTTTACATGATTTATATGAATGTGAAAATAGTTTTACTGTTACATAAAATTCTGAAAATGTATCAAAAGAAATTTCAGAAAAGTCTGAAAAATCCCATCTCTGATATATGTTCATTTAACATATCTGGCTCATCAAAATTCCACTGCAATAGTGTAGAAAAAGAGTACAGAAACTGAAAAGCATAGAAATAATTTATTTAAAAAAAAAAAGGCATGTCATTCAAACAGAAATTTTTTAGAAATTTTTATTTTTATTTTTATTTTTTATACTAAAAAAATTGTGCAGAATGTGCTATATTTAACATAATTTGAGACATTTCATGCATGGTCTCAGATTTGGTCACAGTTTATGGTATTCACTTTTATGCAATTTTCAACACACATTATAATCTTCTGCTAAGTGCTTAGCACCCAGAACAATAGTAAAAAAATTATGGGCAGTAGATTAGCACAGCGTGTAGCACTTGTTCACACATCACAAATGTCAGTGATATGAAAATTGAGTACTGGCATGTGCAACTGTAAGTCTTTGGCTCCATGCATTTTCACCACTACACCGTTCTTGCGTGGAAACTAACTTCCCACAGAAAAAAGAAAAATAATAATAATCACAATTTCTCTTCGAGGATTTAGTTAGATGTCTTTTATTTTATAAAAAACAACTAAAAAATTGTAAAAAGAAGATAAACCCTAAAACCAATCAGCTGCTCATGGACCATTTCATCACTTTTAGCACAGCACGTTGAAGTTTTGAGTAATAGTTAACACACTGGACCAAGTAGGAAAAAAAAACAGTTCTGCAAACAGATTGACCACATGTACCTACTTTCAGTAATAAAAGAAACTTAAGTGCCAACAGTTAGTAGTGCATTGGAGAAGAGGCTATTATTAAAATAATAACAAGCCCTGAGGAATTTGTGAAGCACCTTTAGAAACACACAGAAACAAATCATTTTAAGTACTGCACAGGCTAAGCAAAATTTTGAAGCAGATGTCAATAAAAATTATTCTATGGCATGAGTTTGATCTTTTTTCTTTCTTCTTTTATTAACATACAAACACAAAAATACAAAAAAAGGAAAAAAAAAAAAAAGGACAGTGAAACAATACAATAAAAATATACAATAGCATATAAACAAAAGTGAAAAACAAATCTATACATATGAACAACAGAATTTCAGAGATGGAGTTTTAGCTCTAATTTAAAAAAGGCACTTGTGACTTAATAGAACCCCCTTCATGAAATTTGTTTCAAAGACAATTTTACTAACGCCTTTAAATAGGTTAAGTTTTCATTTAGAGCTTGTGCTTTTTGTTTTAGGCAAGAAGCAATTAGAAAACCAGTAAAATAACTATTTTATGTTAATATGTGCAACTAGTATAATAGAATATCTCCAAACAATTATTATATAATATTTCAACTCAGCTTTTTATTACAACCTTATTAGCATAAACTATGACAGACAACAATTTATAAAAAAATTTACGAAAATGAATATATCCCTTATTTATGCTTTCTTGTTTAAAAATTTTGATTAACTGCAAATAAAGAACCAAAATGCAGTTTTATATTTTAATAAGATAATATTTGAATATATATATTATTATTATTTTTATATAGACTTCAGTAAGACTAGCAAAAAAATTTTAAATTTTTTCTATGAGAAACATGAAACATACATCTAACTATAAAGTTAATTTAGATAAAAATCCTAACATATAAAAATGCTCAGCATTAAGTTATACATTAAAACCTTTCATTCTATAAACAAAACTTTTTGCCCATTTTATTTGATAATATTCATCTTCTTAGAAAAAAAAAAAAAAAAAAAAAAAAATAGTTACATTAAAAAAAGAAAGAAATTGTGCTGAAACTTTTGTGCATTTTTTTTTTTTTTTTTTTTTACTGTATATTATAAACATTATATAAAAGTAAAACAGGAAATAGTATTGATAAAATTTCTGCAAATCAAATTTAAGTCAACAATATATTAAACAGTAAAACTTTTTGTGCAATATTTCATAATTTTTTTTTTCTTTTTCTTTAGAAACAAGTAGACGTGATAGTAAATAGAGTACCAAGGTGGTCAAATTAACACACAAGCGCCATCTTGTTACATGACACGCTGTTCATGATGCGTACAAGAAAAATATATATACTTTATTATTTTAATCGATTGGCACAAATAAAAAATAATACCTTCTTTAAATCGCAAAAGAAAAACAAGCTCATCAGGCAAATACTACATTAGAACATATTTACAAACAGTGACTAGTTAAAAAGTATTGGGCCTGTGACTTGTCAGCAGCTAACATTCATTTAATCAATAAAAAGCTCACAAGCAATAGTAAGTTATAAAAAAAAAATAAAATAATTTTTTTTTTTTTCATATTTTCACACAAATATCTATATTCAAAATCTATCAATCACACTCTGTAGTACCACTCAAGTACACATGAAAAAAATAAAAGGAGATGATAAATACGTGCCATGCAACGGTTTTGAAAAACCCCAATCCCTCACTGCAAAATGGCAAATGCTTAGCAGCACATTACCAAATCTTTGGCAAACAAATTTATATAAATATCAATATACATACATACACACGCACCTATATAAATGTATGTATGCATACAAAAGCACTTTTTTAGTAATAAAGATTTCATCACCGAACTCAAATTTGGCACACCATCAATGCCAAATATATATATATATATATATATATATATATGTATTCCCCAATGTTTGCATGTAAAGCACATAGATGTGAAAAAATTTACACTCAATGACTGATAAAAAGTCAATGCTAACAATGATGTGATGTAAATGGTGTGTGTTTTCATTCAATTATATTTCCATAACCATGATTTTTTTTTTCCCCCATTCACTCGAATATAGAAAATACTGTGCAATGTGAACTGAAGGTATACGAGTGCATGTGCAACTGACTGCACACTGACACAAAGTGTGTTTTAAAAAGATCGCTGAGGAGATTTAAACAAAGCTTTTGTATGCAATGGTTCTTTCTAAACACCTCCTATTCTCTCTCCTCCTTCAGTTGGAGCACACTGAGTCCTCCAGATAAGGACAAGGGAACAGCAAAGACATCTTGTAAGCCACTGAGAACTGGAATCAAGGTTTTTTTTACACAAGATTGTACTCTTTTAAATTAAGCTGTAATATGGTGTCCTTTACAGCAGCAAAAACGAACCTAATGTTTTCAGTATCTGAAAATTAAAAGAAACAATCAATAACACAGTATTTCCTTCAAAAAATTAAAAAAAAAAGGTTAAAATCCAATTTAAAGCAAATTAAAATACTAACAAAAAAATTTAAAACCTTTGTTTGTTCAAATGTTATTAACTATCAGGTGCCCAGTGGCAGAAAGTTTTGAAGCTGTCTGTGACAGGCTTTTAAAATTTCATAATCTGTCTGCAAAATTTGTGTGTAATCAGGGATGAAAATGGCTTACACTCAAAAAGCCTGAAAGCTGATTGGGGGGGGGGGGGCTTAACATCAGTGGTGATCTCGCGCAACAATACACACAAATACAATTTTACTACAAAACAATATAGTATAAACAATTGTATTCATTCATCTCATTCAATTAAATATTTTATAGCAATGTTTGACGCAACACAATATAAATAATTATAAATAATAAAAGTGTTAGTTTTAGTTTTGATACAGAAATCTTTATAAGTGAATTGTTATCCGAAAGTTATGGACAAATTTTTTTCTCAGTGCAGACAAAAACTGTCCGCAAGCCATTTCTGCCACTGGGATCAGGTGTGACTGATTCAAAGGTAAAAACCCTGAAAATTAAAAGTCTCAAATAATAATAATAAACTGGAATGTTAAATGATATTCAAATTATTTGGGCCAGAAGCCCTCAATCTTTTTGCATCTTTTATCATCTAATCAATGTGCAATTTACTCACATATCACCTGGATGACAAATGAGTAACAAATGAAAACAAAAAAAAAACTTATTAAGAAATATAATAGGTATGGATTATACTAAAAAAGCCTGAAATCTGGGGTAGCCCCTGTATATAATCGCTCCTGGTCTATACATGTCATGTGATTTAAACAGCTCAACTCTAACGTGATTCATACAACTCAACTCTACTTGGCAGCCATTATTTATAGTTAGTTTTTGCATGTCTGCAGGCTTGCCTGTACGCTATGAACTGTGATGTCGACGTATAATTTTGAACTGCATATTTTAATTTATGATTTATGAAATAAATATATTTCATCTGTACTGTGTTTTAATTAATAGTAATAATATGACATGGTGTCAGGACTGTAAAATAATGAAAGTTTGAAATAAATAATTCACATATTAAGTGAATGTAGGGATGACCACGTGCTGTACTGCTGTCGCTTGTGCAACATGGATAATTTCAAGCCTCCAGGTGAAATGCGGTTTACCATAGGAAATGTGGCAGAAAATTGGAAAAGATGGGTCTAGAAGTTCCATAATTTTATGCTAGCATCTGAGAAAAATACGAAATCCGAAAATGTCAAGATTGCAATTTTACTTAATCTTTTGGGAGATGAAGGTGTTGCTATTTATAACACCTTTAAAAAGACTGAAGGAGAAAAACTTGACGATGTGCTAGCAAGTTTTGAAGAACATTGTAATCCCCATCAAAACGTTGTGTTTGAAAGATACAAATTCTTTTCATGTAAACAGTGTGAAGGTCAATCATTTGACAATTACTTAACGGAACTGAAAACACTTTGATGTATAATTGTAACAGAAAATGATAAAGTCTCACATGATGCAGCTTTAATTGAGGTTCTTAAAAGAGCTGAAGCTCTTAACATTAAATTTAATGCTGATAAGTTGCAGTTTAGAATGTCAGAGGTAAAATATATGTGTCAGATAATTTCAGATAAAGGAGTAAAAGTTGATCCAGGACACATTAAAGGTATAATAGATATGCCTACCCCCAATTCAAAAAGTGAGGTGAGACGATTACTAGGCATGGTGAACTTTCTATCTAAGTTTATACCAAATTTATTTCAAATAACAGCGTCATTAAGGGAGTTGATAAAACAAAATGTCGAGTTTAGATGGGAAAATGAACATACTGTGTCATTTAATCTGATTAAGAATCTACTTAGTTGTGCCCCAGTATTAAAGGTATTTAATGGGTCTGAAAAAATCATTATACAGTGTGACAGCTCAAAAGATGGTTTGGGTACTTGCATGACACAAAATGGGCAGCCAGTTTCTTTTCTGTCTAGGAGTTTGACAGAATGTGAAAAAAAATTATGCTCAGATAGAGAAGGAACTTTTGGCAATAGTTTTCTCATTTGAAAAGTATCATAATCTTGTGTATGGTCAACATGTAATTATAGAAAGTGATCACAAACCTCTTACATCGATTGTCAATAAACCCATGTCTAAAATATAATCTAGGTTACAACGAATGTTATTGAAACTTTTAAAGTATGATTATGAAATTCGGTATACACCTGGAAACAAAATGTATTTAGCAGACACACTGTCACGAGCATTTAAGATTGATACCCAGATTAAAGATGACCCCGAAATGAGTAATATTGTGCATAGTATAACCAAGTATTTGCCAATGAGTAAAAGTAGATTGAACCAATTTAAATATGAAACAGATCAGGACAATGAATTAAAAACTGTAATTAAATTTGTTAAGGAGGGTTGGCCGAAAACAATTAAAAATATGTCACAGGAATTAAAACAATATTTGAAGTTGTGGAGTGACCTGCATACAAATGAAGGATTGTTGTTTATGAATGATAAGATTGTTGTCCCTAGCAAATTAAGACATGAAATGTTAACATTAATTCATGAGGGTCACTTTGGTATGGAAAAATGCAAACAACGAGCTAGGGAACTAATTGGCCAGGCATAAACAGAGACATAGAAAGAATAGTCGCACAGTGTGAGATATGTGAAAAGTTTAGGCGTTCTAACACTAAAGAGCCTTTGCAACCTCACTTAATTCCTGATAGACCATTTGAAAAGTTAGGGGTGGATATTATGGAATGTGGAAATTTAACTTATTTGGTAATTATGGACTATTACTCTAAATGGATTGAAGTTTCAGAGCTAGTTAATAAAACTGCTACTGAAGTCATTAGAGTTCTTAAAGAGACTTTTTCAAGATATGGGGTTCCAAACCTTGTTGTTTCTGATTATGTACCATTCAATAGCCTAGATTTTGCTAAAGCTTGGGACTTTGAATATAATTTTTCTAGCCCACATCATCATGAAAGTAATGGCCAGGCTGAAAGGGGGGTGGGTATAGTAAAAATGATAATGAAAAAGACAAAAGCAGATAATGTGGATTATTTTGTTGGTCTAATGGAATATAGAAACACACCCATTTCAGGATTGGGTCTCTCTCCCGCTCAGTTAATGTTTAATCGAAGACTGTGAACAAAATTGCCTGTTACAAATAAATTGCTTAACTCAGAATTATTTTATAATGTTAAAGGCCTGTTGACTAAACGTCAACAAATTCAAAAACGGTTTCATGATCGTACAGCAAAATCTTTGAGTAAATTGAGCCCGGGAGATAATGTGCGTATGCAGAACTTGAAAAATAAAACTTGGAAATCTGCTCAGATAATATCTGTTGATCCAAATTTGAGATCATACACTGTTAAAAGTGAATCTGGCAAAATATTTAAAAGAAATAGAAAATACCTAACTAAGACACGTGGTAGATTTAATGAAAAATTTGATTATAATGAAAATTCTTTGTCTGATAGTTCAGTTAGCAATAATATACTAGATCAGGGTAAATGTACTACTGTAGGTAATTTAGATGTAGTTGTGACTAGAAGTGGAAGAATTTCTCGAAGACCGAAATATTTAAGTGATTATGTATAAACTTGTATGTATAACTTCAGTGACTGTGTTAAGTTTCTTGTGTAAATATAATGTGAATTTTTAAGATGTGTAGTAACTTTATAAATTTGTATTTGACTGAATAGTAATTTTGTATATTTATAATTGGCTGTATACCTTTTTGAATGTTATCATATTCTATGTGATTTTGTAAAATGTGTAAAAGTTTTACATCTCAAAGGGGGATGTCATGTGATTTAAACAGCTCAACTCTAACGTGATTCATACAACTCAACTCTACTTGGCAGCCATTATTTATAGTTAGTTTTTGCATGTCTGCAGGCTTGCCTGTACGCTATGAACTGTGATGTAGACGTATAATTTTGAACTGCATATTTTAATTTATGATTTATGAAATAAATTTATTTCATCTATACTGTGTTTTAATTAATAGTAATAACATGATAATAGACTAGTCATCCTCAGGGCTTACTTAGCGCAGTGGCTTTTCTCTCACTTCTCTCCTCCGAAGCGCCAATCACATATAATGCACCTCTGCATTAATTTCAGTTGGTTCTTCGTTATTAGAAGTACTATTATTTGCTCAGATCTCAAGTGCTTCACAATTAGTAGCATAAAAATAATTGTTATAATTTGCTATAATTTTCAAAATATACTTTAATGTTCTCATTTAGGTGGGTTTTCACAAGAGTTGTAGTTATGTTGTTATTTTTCCTATCATTAAAATGGTATTTTATTCTAGTCTTTATTTTTCTTTTCATCATGCTAATGTATAAGCCAGTGCTTAATTTGCATGGGAACTTAATTCCTATCTATTATATTAAAATACAAAGCACTTTCTTTAAGACCAAAATTGTACGATCTGGGCACGCGTGAGAAAATTTTGAACCAATTCGGAACGAGAATATTCCTTTCTCTTTATGCAGTGCAATATGAATACCAATGATAGAGATCGAGCAGACGACATTAATATTTCATATGTCTATGGCAGATGCCTAATTAAAGCTCAATCATAAAAATAATTCACACGATTAATTCACTGATTCATATTTTCCAAGGCAGTATATTAAAATAAAGCAATTTGCGAATTCTTATCGGCTACTGTCATGTGTATTTTCGCCGAAAATTTCCTTACACAGGATAGTATTTCAGGATTTTATATTGTGGCACCATCTGTTATCATATAAAACATATATATTCCTAAAATTATTGTTTTTCATTCCTTAAAAGAAAAAAAATCTTTTAAAATTAAAAAATTCTCAGAGTTTATTGTTCTTTAAAAAATAACTTTCATCACTTGAAAACTTCGTTCAGAAAAGATGGAGATAGATATTTAAATTCAAAAAAGCTTTTTTTTTTTTTTTAAATCTAATTATTATTATTTCTGATATTTCATTTCCATAATATATCATAGAAAAAATTTCGAAAGAATATTGATATTTTATACGAGTAAAAATTTACCTAGTATAAATTACTATAAGAAATTCACTGAGCAAATTAACTTGCTAAAATATTAGATTCACTCTTATTTTTTATTTATTTAACACTATACTTTTGTTGAAATATACTATTTTGATAGAATAAAGTGTTATAATGTTGTTATTCACTTATTTTTAAGTAGTATAATCGATTTCTAAGTGTAAATAAAACTATAATTATAGAATTTAAAGAAAACACAAAACATTATTAATTTTTTTTAATTAAATTATTTTGCCTTATAAATTTATGCGATTTTAAAACTATTTTTATAAATTAAAAAAAAACTCTGAATTTTTTTTTTTTTACATTGATAGATTATAGATGGTGCCACTGTCATATTATAATTGAAATGGAATATTATCGTTATCGATGCTCAATAGATTTTATTTTTATGCTATGTACAGTCGGAAGCAAAATTATTGAAGTGCTATCAATAATTAGTATTTAAAAGATTTACGCTTAATACCGTTTTGTTAAACAAATATTAGTCGAGTCATGATCTTTATCTTATGCTGTTTGTAGAAAAGATAAAAATTATCAATCAAATTAATATATATATATATGTATGAAAAGTATTGATTGTGTGCTTTCTTTCTCCATTCTTGACATAATTCATATTTCTTTTTAATTACTCTTCACATTCTTTTGGTCATATTTAGAGTAAAATTAGGAAAAATCTTGGGATTATATTTTTATTATATAGAGCACGCTTAAATTTTGTATAATGAAATTTCATGAAATCTATTCCCCCTTCCCCTCCAACAAAAAAATAATTGATTACAGCAGAGGATTTAAAACTGGTTAAGAGCAATGCGAAATATTAACATATTTAAAACTTTATGCCGTGAAAAGATTTAAGTTGCACATGATCTGTCAAATTTTGACGGGTATTAACTAGTACTTCTTTACCAAAACTAAATTCAAAACTGGTGTACAAACGATAAATAGAAAATAAGACTTCTTCACACACCATAAATTTTAAGTCAGCACAACCGGTTTCGAAAGGACGTAGCCTTTCTTCATCAGGTGCAAAAAAACACGTGCTACTGCCTTGGAGGCAAAAGCTTTTGCCTCCAAGGCACGCGTTTTTTTGCAAAAAAAAAAAAAAAAAAAAAAAAAAAAAACTAAAGAAGTTCTTATCTGTGTTAATCTCCATTACACACTCTACAATCAAGAAATAAACGATTAAGTGTAGATAGAGTTCCCACAGACAGTTTTAGGACACAGGATGCTACATTCTGCCTACCTTTTGGTTTTTAAAATAGCATGCTTCTTGCTCTTAGATTAAAAAAAAAAAAAAAAAAAAAAAAAAAAAAAGCTCACTTCTTGCTTTTTAGACAAAAACAAATTGCACTTTTCTCACCCCTTAGCCAAAAACTTACACCCTAATTAATTTTTGTAATACTGACTTTCACACTAAACATGTGGCCACTAATTTCTTTCTGATTTACACACTTTAAAACTAGTGGATCTGCAGATCAGGAGCCTCAATGTCCCATTTGTATTACTCATTACTGAGCAGATCATTTTTATTTATTCCATAATAATTTAAATAATTTATTAATAATAATTTAAATATAAATTAATAGTAATAACTTAAATAATTTGTACATATTTATACAAATACACATACATTTTTATGATTAACTCACTACATTACCAGATATGTTTCTAGTGTGTGTGGGGGGGGCCCCCTTCAAACCCTCCCATTCTCTTTTATATCCATCTTTATATATTTGTGTAACTCGTAACGTTATGTTAATTTCTTGTATCTCGTAAATACTTGTACCAGATTTGATGCCAAATGATTGCATAATGTATCTGAATTATTTTGTGTAGCTCTGTAAACTATTTACTAATTCTGTGTCTACCATTTTCTACATAAAACATGCTTTTAAAACATTCTAATAACATTTGTCAATTTCAATATGTTGAATAGAGTGTGACCTTGTTAAAATATATTTATAAGAAATTTAGTCTATACACTGTAATGGAACACAATTCTTTTATATGTCCTTATATACATGAGCCACAATTATTATATGCACAAATAAAAACAACACAACTAATTTCATGTAACCCATAAATATAATTACCAAATTTCACAACATTTAGTTGATTGTATAAAATTTTCAGAGTTCTTTTGTATGGTCCTACAGATAATTATTAAATCTATGCACACCTTTTGCTAAAAAAACATGCTTTTAAGGACGTTAATATTGTATGTTAGTTTTATTATTTTGAACGCATTATAAATACATTAAAATGTGTTGAAATAAAATTCTGCACATGGCCATAAAGATAAGAAATACTTAGGTGCATCCCGGTATATGAACTATAAACAATATATACACACCAAAAGTTATACAGCTATTTCTGTATAGAGCATGAACATGTGTGCGAATTTGTAAGTAAATCAGTGATTTTTGCAGCCACTAAAGATATACATACAAAATTCTGACCACAGACCATAATGATAAGAAAAACTTTGAAGTGTCCTTGTACACAAACTACAAACAGAATACATACTCAAAAATATACAGCCAATTCTGTGTGAAAAACGAACGTGTGTACAATCTGCAAGTCAATCAAGTGATTTTTGTGGTGTGATATCGCAGTACAGATAGACAGAAGCCAAAAATCTTTTTGGGTTTCAATAAGGAGGCCTCTACTGATGTTTTGGCAATTAAAATTGCTTGTAAAAATTGTTACAACATTTTCTCTTATAAAATAAGAAAATTTTAAAACATGCATATTTAGTAATGTAATACATAAAGAGGTACTTTAAAAAATATACATTTATTTGGCTAAAATTACATTTGCAATTTTCATATAAAATAAAGCTTTTCACTATGAATACATAGCATTTTTAAGATTTAAAAAAAAAAAAAAAAAAATGTTTGATTAAATATTGATTTAAAATTGTTTTTAACCTGAAGATGGTATGTATTTATAGTGAAAAGCTTCATTTTTTATAAAAATTGTAAATGTAATTTTAACCAAATAAATGATTATGTACATATTTCAAAGTGCCTCTTTAAGTGACTTTTAATATGTTGCATTTAGTTTTTTTAATACAATCTTAACACAATCTTAACATTTTAATACAATCTTTTTTAATACAATTCTTGCATTTTAAACTGTTCACAAGTAAGCATGTTTTATGCCTTATTTTATAAATAGGATAATATTAATTATCAAACGAATCACTTCTTAAGGAAATTTAGCATGTACTTATGACTAAAAGTTACTTAAAACAGCGTCAATATTGCTTATTATAATGCTTGTTATAACTTATGATTATCTTTGTGACAGATATGAGTCAAAGGAAAAATTTCTTTAAGTGAAATTTTTCAAAAGGATTTTAAGTCAAACAATTATCAAACTAAAGAATAAAAATAAATGATATATATATAAAAATATAATACTGTGTACGACCATCAGCATTCTTTTACATATCAATAAAAAGCAAACATAATGAGAATTAAAATTAAAAATATTTATTGTATACTTACAGCTGAATCTTGAAGTAAAAGTGTTGATTTTAAAGTGTTCTGAAGAACACAAAAATGCCCTCACAAGTATAAAAATTGCCCTTTTTTAAACCTTGGGGTTGAGAGGGGGGGGGGGAGAGATTCTGTATACAGTACAGGAAAAATTAAATCATAATACTGAAAACTGCCAGCAAATGTCATGAAGAAAGAGAATGTAATAATAGTGAAAAAATGCAAGATTGAAGTCCTTTTGCGGCAGAACTTCTCATTCAATATTAATCATTTGATTAATAATTAATTTCCCGTATGCTATGAATACACTGTATACTGCAAAATGTCTACATACTAACCCTTCAATTTCAGAAACGCTATCTTTTCAATAGTGATTATGAGAAAAGTTTTAAATACATTATGATTTTATCAACAACACATACTTTAAAATATTTAAGAAATAAAATGAAAATACCATACCTGTAGCACAAGTAAAATGTGAATAGATGATTTTCTCACTATCAGGATTTAAATCAACAAACATCTTTAGGATAAATTCTCGCGCATGTATAGCATCTTTCTTTGGTCCTACAAAAAAAAAAAAAAAAAAAAGTATAATGAAATACAAATAACAGGAATATATTTTCCAAACACATTGAGATATAATATTCATCAACAGCAGTTTTTTACTTGATAAAGTTTGCACTGCTCAAATATAGGTATTTATTAAAAAAAAAAAAAAAAAAAAAATCTATATTTAACTGAAGGAGGAAAGCTATGAAATCAGTTCAAAATACTGTATCATAGAGATTATTGTTTAATATCTAAAAAATAACTAGTATGCTGTGAGGATCACAAAAATTTGTATTAGATCATTGCATTCTATAAAACAGTACCACTTGCCAATTAAGAAGCACAAAAATTTAATAAATACTTTTATAACATTTGCTTCCAATAAAGATTTTACATACATAGTTTGGAACAATTTTATACAATAAATGCTGAGATATAGCCATCCAAAAAATCCCAGAAAATGAGTAAAAACACCACCACTTAATGGACAATATACATCTATCTTAAATATGCATATTTTTTGGAATGACCCTCTCATAAATGAAATTTTTTGCATTTATAGACTATAGAAGCTGAGATATCACCTTCACATAAATGCAAAAAAATTAAACATAGCAGCATTGCCTGTGACGATAAATGCCAAAATCTTATTAGCACCAATTTATATCAAGGTTCAACTAAATATAAAGTTTGTTGAATTCTGTTTATTATTTTGTGAGATACTGTACCTACAAGTTTGGTCACACACAAACAGAGATTTTCTAAAAATGTGGAATGATTCCATTTGGCTTTCAAAACATTTCGTAATTAATGTTGTTTAGATAAATTTAAATAAAAAAGTAATTATATAATAAAGTGGGAAATCATAATAGGATGTTTGAGTATTTATCCTCAAGTTGTATATAGTTTATTGAGTTGTAAAGTATCCAAATTATTTTGTGTATCCCTGTAGAAGACCTATAAATAATAAGTTTGCAATATCAAATATGTATTATTATTATGTTTTAAACATTTTAACATTACTAAATTAAACTTTAATACTTTGACCCAACAGATTTGACTAATGTATAAAAATTCTACTTTGTTATCCCAGTTAAAAAAAAAAAAAAAAAAACTATGAAGCCTACACTCAAGAAAATCTTGTGACAATAACTGGTAACAAACCTACCAATTCCTATTTTAACTGAATGTAGAATTTAGCTGCTAGCACAGTACAAATGATTTGAGTCTATAGTTCGTAAATGATATTTTGTGTATGTGTATTGCTGTAAAAGAACTATAGTTCTTTTATTTTATAGTACACTATACACTCATGAAAATCGATACAGATTGTGTTGATGACCTATATCAAATCTAGCACTTTTAGCACAATCAGATAAGGTGTTTAGATGCTATTGCACTTCAAACAACTTGAATCTATGAACCATTATGATAAAGATTTTTCTCTTTATGCCTCTGTTAAAGAATCATAAGTTCTAAAATCAACAAAATCTTATACAGTTCATATAATGGTGACCTATAACATACCTACCAACTTTCAGATCAATCGAGCAAAGTAAAAGTAAAGTGTTTAGACATTATCATGTTCACACACACACAGTGAACTCAGGAAATCTAGAAACATACATACACCAAAATCTCATAATCAGATTTTTTTTTTTGTGATTAGAATAGAGGGTAGCCATAATTTAACTGTCAGTGTTTAAAGTGTTCTGTAGAGTTATCTAACTGTGCAAATGGCACCAAATTTTGTAGGATGATTTAACAAGATGGGGGACGATGGATTGCACTAAAAAAAATATTAGTTCTAAAAGTCACTGCTAGAGGGAATATGTGGCGCTGTGTAAAAGAAATGAGAGTTCTAAAAAATGCAGAATCAATACTGAAATAAAATTATCTTTAATTTAGCACATTCAAATCAAGTTCAATGTGTCCACCTTTTTTGTGGACCACATACTGCATTCTGTGCACAGTATTCACAACAGCAGAAAGTAACATGTCTGCAGGAATCTCCCGTACAATTTGAAAAGCATTTTAGGCTGATCCATTCACAGATTCTGTCCAGTAAGTCTCTTAACCGGTCAACAGATCAAACTTCCCAACGCTCGAAGTTATCGATCCATTTGCGGCGTCGACTGAACAAGTCCTCAGTAAATGAAATTGTAGATAAAGAAACTTTATCACTGTTTATGTAATTTTGTCACTCTTTTAAAAATTGTTACCACATTGAACTTCAATTAAATTATTAAATGTCTAAATAAAAGGTAATTTTATTTCAATATTGATTCTGAGTTTTTTAGAACTCTCATATCTTTTAAACAGCACCACATATTCCCCTAGCGGTGACTTTTGGAACTAATATTTTTTTTTAGTGCAATCCTTCTTCCCCCGTCTTGTTACATCATCCTACAAAATTTGGTGCCATTTGCGCAATTAGATCACTCTACAGAACACTGTACACACTGTCAGTTTAATTATGGCCACTCTGTACTTTTCTTACATAGTATATGTTCAGAAAGTAAAAATGGTCAAATCATTTCAGAAAATTATGGAGTGGAAGGATGATTTATTTATACCAACTATGTGAAAAATACCAGAGCCGGGAATCGAACCCAGGCCTACCGCTTAACGCGCAGATGCTCAAACCATTGAGCTACCCTGGCTGATTACCAGCTAGGCATTTCTCGCATAACATTCGTTGATAAAGTCACCAAGTCTGCAAACACAGCTGTATCAAGTGACATAAAGCGGCCTTCTGCACGTAAAGCGGAAGGCCCAATTTAGATTCCCGGCTCTGGTATTTTTCACATAGTTGGTATAAAAAATCAGCCGTCCACTCCATAATTTTCTGAAATGAACTTTCAGGCTTGATGAAAAAATTTCTAAATTAAATGGTCAAATCATGTTCAGGACACCTCAAAATGTAAATCTAATGGTGTTGGTGTTTTGGGAATAAGGCCGATTGACTGCACTAGGGTCCCAGGCATGAGTGGTTGTGCCTTCCGTGGTGGTCTTTCTAGTAAATCTAAGAAACCCTGAAAATAATTTTTTTTTTTTTTTTTTTTTAATGTAGAAGGAAGCAAACATTATATATTATGATGTTACTGCTGCATTACACATATGCTCAAGGAGATTATCAATTTTAACTTTAAAATTATTAAAAAGAAAAAAAAAAAAAAATGATACCTAAAATAAATAAATAAATTGCACATTCTTTCCCTCTCCCTCCGCCCCCCAAGACATAAAAGAAAATATATTTATTTACACGTAAAAAATAAAATGAAAAGAAATGAAGTTTTTTTCAATTCTATTATTTACAAGTAAATATATTTCTTTTTATGTCAAAAAAAAAAAAAAAAAAAATGTGCAAACTTTTTTTTAATCTTAAATTAATTGTTTATTCGTGGTTTTATTTATTTAAGCACTCACAATGAGTTCAAATTGTTATAATTACGATTTTATTAAGATAGTAGATGTAGTAATTTATTTCACAGCTTTCTTTTTATTCCATTAAATTTTTCTCTCAATTTTAACATTTAAATAATTTTAATACTTGTAAAACTCAACAATCACATAAATAACTAACTTCTGTTTATTCCTATGTTTAGTACCTATACATAAATAAAAAAATTAATACCTCCAAAAATGTGTCTTTATGCAAAAGCTTATTGTTTACAAAGAAGTTCTATAGATCCTTAAATATTTAAACAAATTTTCCTGTTCATACACAATATAAATTCAAGAAAACAGCTTACTTGGAAATTCTTGCTAAATTTTTCGGTGTGGATCCACACCATCATCAGGCTTGAACTCCAAAAATCCCAGGTGTTGAGTCAGCACTTCTGTTACTTTCCTTCTACCTTTTATAAGGTGTTTACATTTTTCGATGTCTGTAGATGTAAATTTATTTTAGAACCCCCCATCAACATAAACGATAGTATAGCTAAAATTGAAGTCGCTCTCAACTTTATTCCAGAACCACAAAAGAACAAATTAAGGACTATTGCACAAACCGAAGAAACTAAAAGAATTAAAGAACGAAATACCGATATAGCCGATATTAAGGAACTCAAATCATTAAAAAAAAAAAACATAGCCTGTGTATTAACAGTTAAAACCGGAAAAATTGTGATTTTTAACAGAAAAGATTATGTAGTAAAAATGGAAAACACAATAGAAGAAATAGGCGTTGAGAAAATAAAAATCGATCCCATTAGTAAACTTATAGCTAAAACTAAAAATCTAATAAATGAAGGTACTTGGCCAAATAATAAACCCCTTCAAATCAAAAATCACGCTCCTAATATCCCGCGTATGTTTGGCAGATATAAAGACCATAAGACTCCCCCAAAGTTCAGACCCATAGCAAACAAAAGAGAAGGACCCACTTACCCAATAGAAGTTTATATGAAAGAAATTTACCGAGAAATTCTTCCCCCCTCTAATAATAGTCTAATTTCAACTGAAGATTTTATCCATAAATTGAAAAAAATTTAAATTAAACATGATCAAATTATTGTGAGCTTTGACATAATAAATCTCTTTCCTTCAATTGATATAAAAGAAATTATTAAAATTATTAATGAAAGGATCACCAAACATTTTGGACAGAATGAAATTAGCACAACTTTGACAGCGTCCAGTAATTTAATTTTAACTGAAAATTACTTTATGTTTAATAGCCCAATCTATAAACAGAAAAAAGGCATCCCGATGGGATCACCTATCTCGGGCATAATTGCTGAACTAAAACTTAGATTAATTGAGGAAACAATATTTAAAGATTTCAAAAATGAAATAGCTGATTGGTTCCGATATGCCGATGACGTTTTTTGCATTGTAAATAAGAGTTTTAAAGTAGATGAAATCCTTGAGAAATTAAATAAAATAGACAGAAATATTCAGGTCACGCATGAAATTGAAAATAACCATCAATTGAATTATTTGGATGTCACTATAATACGAAATAAATACAACGAATCTTTTGAAACTACAGTATACAGAAAACCGAACAATAGCGATGAAATTATAAATAATAAATTTAAAACACCGTATAAATATAAAATTAATACAGTACAAACCTACATCAACTGTGCTATTTTGATTTGCTCTAGCGAAGTTTTACTTATGAAAGAATAGTAAAAAATTGTAGAAATCGCGAAAAAAGCAGGTTATCCAAAGTACTTAATCTACCGTCCATATAAAAAACGTATTAAAAAATTAAATCACATACAAAATTAAATCACATCGCTCAAAAAATGAAGCTGAAATTTACAACAGCGATTCCATTTGATAAAGGTGCTGGCGTGAAAATTAAAAACGAAGCCTCAAAAATGAATATAAACATTCCTATTAAACCCAATTCTAATATTTTCGAAAGAGTCCGTATTGATAAAGACAAAATAAACCATTCACAAACTGCTGGAATTTACCAAATAAAATATGAAACTGATAATAACCAAGAAGGATTTTATATAAGAATGAGTAAAATAAAAATAAAAACCAGGATAAAAGAACATAAAAACGATATAAAATTTAATAAAACTACCACTAGAATTTTTCAAAACTATAACATTAAAATAGATTTCGACAATATTAAAAAACTTGCAAATTACGAAAACCACCGTTACGCTATAAATCGTGAAACAATAGCGATTATCAATAATGTGTGCAGTTGCAACCAAAACGAGCCATCTACAGACATTGAAAAATGGAAACACCTAATAAAAGGTAGAAGGAAAGTAACAGAAGTGCCGACGCAACACCTGGGATTTTCGGAGTTCAAGCCTGATGATGGTTTGGATCCACACCGAAAAATTTAGCAAGAATTTCCAAGTAGGTCATTTTCTTGAATCTATTGATCCATCAACATGTTTTATCAACCTCCTGAGTTGAGTTTGAAATCTATTTATTAAAAAGGTTCAATCACAATATTATCCTAAAGTTGAAAGATTTTTATTTTATTTTATTTCCATCTCACACTTTCTTTACTTTGTTTTTCTTTAATTCTAAAATTTTATAAGCACTACTTCAACTCAAGCAGCGCCGAGTAGACCTGTTAGTGAATAAATAAAACAAATCAGTTCATAAACAATTTCAGGTTGTAGTCTGAAAAACAATAAAGTTTAGAAATAAGATTTTTGTTAATTCCTAAACATAAATCGAACAATTTAAAGATGAAAAAGATTGAAAAGAGAAATCCTACCATCATATTCAGGGAAATAATCTACTAAATGAGAATACATGATCTTTTCTTCCAAAAGATCTTTCTTGTTCAGAAACAGGATGACTGAAGAATTTTGGAACCATGGGTACATGATGATAGTTTTGAATAATGCTTTGCTCTCTTCCATTCGATTCTATAACAGACAAATCAATATATTTACAATAAAACCAATCCATTAAATGTATACAAATAAATTTATTGAAAACAAATAACAAAGATAGGTAAAGTGTTGAAAGGTCACACATAGAAGAAAATTAAATGACAATAGTTAAATTTTGTCAAAAATAAATCTATATTTGCATATATAAAAATCACTGTACATATGTATGTGGGTATGTATGTCTTACATCTTCTGCCAAACCACTGAGCTGATTTCAACCAAACTTGACACAGTGTAGTTTTCTGCAGCCTGTGAGAAGACTAACAATATTTAAATTTTTACAACTTTGGTTAACAGATTAAAAATTGATAAATCCTTTCTGACATTTCGTAGCAAAAATACCTTTCAATGATCATGGTAGGTAAAAAATCACACTGTTTTAATAAAATAATTTATTAGATCCATAATTCATTCTTTTTAGTGTAATTTTTTTGTGAATAGTCATAAATTTTTCATGATTCTATTTTTACTTTATGAATGAAAATAATGTATTCCACTAGAAATATTAGTTCGTCTAATGAAATATTTTGTTATATTTTACAAACTTTTTTTTTTAATTTACATAAGAAATAATTACAAAAAATAATACAATTTCATTCCATTAAAGCCAATAACTTTGGTATTTAAAAAAAGTGATTTAAATCAGTGATTTAAATCAATTGATTTAAAGCACTACAACCCTGAAGCAGTCATCAGAGTTCGATCTCATGATCTTCCTCACTCAAACTTAACACTCTAATCACCATGCCACACCGTCTTGCTAACGGGTTCTGTTTCGTTGGCTTTGATAGAAATAGCTAAAAGGGTCGTTTTCTCACTCCATCGAAGTTTGTTGCAGCAAATTTCCACTCTACCCTATGTTTTCGATTATGCTCTTTAATTTAAGATTGGTTTGGTTTCAATAGAATTTTTACTGGTTTATACTTCCCTTGTTAGAAGTAAAAATGAGAAAAAATTATAGCTTATAACGTAAGATTTTAAAATTTTTGAAAAGAATAAATGTCTGATAAGTAATCATCATTTAATAAAATATCTAAAAAAAGTAATTAAAATAACTATAATCTGAAATGAAAGAACAGAAGTTTCTATTTACCTCATTATCAGATTCGAAGAGTATCTGATCATATTCGCTTAGAGCGACTAAAAAGATAATTGAAGTAACATTTTCGAAGCAGTGAATCCATTTTCTTCTTTCCGATCTTTGGCCACCAACATCAACCATTCTGTCAAGAAAATTTCACAATTATAAATATTTGTAGCATTTTATGTACCAATATAAAAACACATTTATTCAATAAATTGCAATCAGAGCCTGATTACTGTATGGACACTCGGGACCTGTGCCCTGGGCACAAAATTTCTGACTAGTTAAAATTTCTGACTAGTTATTTACTACTAGTTAAAAATATCTGGCTTAATTTCTCTAGCTTTTCCTTTAATTCATCCATATTTTACTTATATATATAATGGTTTTAACTCTCACCTCTCACTACAAAATGCACCGTTCAACTGATCACTATAAAATTGGTATATACATTTAATCAGGACAAAATCTAGCTGATGTCATATTTTTACTTTCTTCTATATGTATATATAGAGAAAGTATTGGATTCGTGAAAATTTTTGAACTCCAGTTTTCAATGGATTTACACATTTTGGGATGTCCTGAACACGATTTGACTGTTTTAAAAAAATGTCTGTCTGTCTGTGTGTGTGTATCACAAATTTTGTGGGCGCTGTAACTCACGAACCAATGAACAAAATTTAACCAAACTTGGTATTTAGTTGAATCCTGACATAAACTGGTGCTGATTAGATTTCTCAACAGGTGGCGCTGTGATTGCATTTTTTCAAAATTTTTAACATGGCAGTATAGGACAATATTTCAGATAAATGTACACAGTGAGAGTTATTTTGAACATGTGATTGTAAAATTAATATGAATTATTTATAATAGTAGTAGTTGACTAGGAAAAAAATTTTGTGCATGTGGGAGCATTGCTTCCCACCATCCTGGGGGAGTAAATTTTCAATATGGGTGTCTTTCGAAGATCTCGTCAATACCTTTAAAATGAATGGTTGAATGATAATTTAAAACAAATTATAGATTTTTTTTTATTTTTAACGAAAAAAAACTTAGAAAAAAAAATCTTATTTCTTTTGATATTGGCAAAAAATTTATTTTCTTTCAGCATTTAGTGATATAATTCTGTCAGATAAAAATCGTCTGCCTTTATAATGGAAAATAATTTAATAAACAATTTGTATTCAATGAATTTTGTATAAAATTATATAGAAGAAAGTCATGTGGTGGCTACATCATACTAGTTTAGTTTAATCAGATAATTGCTTCAAAAGATATTAAATAAAAACCTCATTTAACATTAAAATTATTAAACAGAAAAACAAGTTGATGCTAAAATCTATATATAAGAAATGGACACATATATTTTATATAAAAATTGAAAACTGTGAAACAAGGGATACTGTGTAACAAGGGAAAAATTCCAAACAAATGAAATTGAAATAACAATATGAAATACATATGTATGTTCATTTCTCCCCTCCCCCCCAACATAAAAGGAAATACATTTTTATGTCAGAAAAAAGAAATTATATGTAGAAATTTTCTTTTAATTAAATTGTAGGGATTTTTTATTTTTTATTTTTTTTTTTAAATATATATATATATATTTAGAATAATCATTATTTCCCCCCCCCCCCCCCCTTTATTCTCTCTCACATGAAACTAAAAAATATTTAAAATAAAATTGAGAAATATTCCACAAAAAAAAAAAGAAAGAAAAAAGAAAAAGAAAAAGAAAAGAAAAACAAATCACATTTAGTACAAGACCTTTTCGCGAAATTTGAAATTTGGCATTGAAGTAGCTTGGGGCTTTCTCAGCAAGATCTTTATTAACTCTATTGTGATAGAAAATTTAATTTAGCATCAAAATGACAGCAAAAATTTAAGCTGCCAAGGGGCCTATGTTAAAATTGTACCAAAGAATTTTTTTTTTAAATGAGCATAGTAACTGTTAAGGAACAAAAACACAATTATCACATGCCTTTATATAGAATAGATTTTTATAAAGTCCTGTTGTTCTATATTAAATTCTGTTTTGGACAGAATTCTATATCTATTACATAGGAAACAAAATTGGACTTCAGTTTTATTTTATTTATCTTTGGGGTTAAAAACAAAAAGAGATTTAGCTTTTGGCTAAATACTTTTTGAACAGAACAATATTTAATTAACAAGGATATTAACTAAAATTATATTAAATTAATTTCATATAGAATGGAATAGAAGGCTGATTTTTACCAACTACGTGAAAAATGCCAGAGCCGGGAATCGAACCCTGGGCCTTCCGCTTAATGCACGGATGCTCTAACCACTGAGCTACCCTGACTGATAACCAGCTCGGCACTTCTCACATAATTTACGTTGGCAAGGTCACCGAGTCTGCATTAAAGCAGTTATATCAAGTGACAAATTTGAATATGGCATAACTCCAAACGGCCACGAAATTTTAATTCAGAAATTTAATTCATCAACTTGGACATTAATTTCTGATAGAATGGAATAGAAGGCTGATTTTTACCAACTATGTGAAAAATCAGCCTTCTATTCCATTCTATATGAAATTAATTTCCAGGTTGATGAATTAAAATTTCTGAATATATTAAATTAAATTAACAATTTATGTATATTATTTGTAGAAAATTATTATTATATACTGATTTTTAAACAAAATCTGTGAGTGTGTTTATTCACACTTTGCATTCCAAATGTTTGAAAGAGTGGAAAATTTAATTGGAAAAAAAACTTTTTACAACAATTATTACAAATAAGTTAGGGTTCTATCTCATCAGTAGTAAAGACTGGGTGAGAATTTCTCACCATAACTTAAAAACAAAGCGAGATTTCTAAAAAGAATGTAAAAACAGAAAAATACTTTTTAAAAAAATCTGAATTAATGTAAACTGCTAATAATGTTTAATTTTATTGCTCACTGGTAAAATTTGAGCTTAAATCGCATTTAATTACTTAAATATGTCAATTAGTTTTCACTGCCAATCATTAAAATAGCTATTGAACTGATTTTTTTTTTTTTTTTTTTTCACTTAAAATACAAATTTGTTCATCTACAGGTCAAAAATTCTTGTTTTTTTTTTTTAGTGCTTCATTATAGAAATACAGTGAACTCTTGCTAAAACGGACAATCAAAGGCTAGCAGTTTTTGTCCATATTAACAAGAGTCCATTATAACAGGAGTTCATAAACTGAAGTTCTATATGAACTCTAAAATCACTATTATGTACACATACACAGTATAACACAAATGAAAATTTGTTTCCTCAAACCCTTTTATTCATTAAAAATATAAAAGCATTTAAACCAATTTTCAAAACTTCTTTCTCCATATAGTGCAACTTGATAACAAAATCCTTTGCTATGTCTCCATAACAGAAGTGGAGACAGGTGCAAATTGTTGACCTCAACTGTCACTGTCAATCACTACTATTTACCTCCCACAGTGTAATAGCAGAGAGTGAAAGAGATTAACCCTTTTATTATTGAACTTTTTCATGTTAAAAAAAAAAAAAAAAAAAAAAAAAAATGGATTTGAAAAGATTTTGGGAACCGACTCTTTTTCGAAGAAAGTAAGCTTTGAGAGCAAAAAATGTCCATCTTAACAAATGAATTGTACGTATAAAGCGATGTTTATTACATGCAATTTCTATAGGCCTTAGCCAGGGATTCTGTTTTTGTACGTAATAACGAGAAATCCATCTTAAACGGGGCTGTCTTAATGAGAGTTCACTGTATAATGTATTTCTGCAACTGATCAGTAAAATGCATAATTTTCTTATAGATTTTTTTTTTTTTCTTTTAATCATTCAACTTCCGTAAAGGGTATTTAAATTTGCAGATTTTTAAGAAAAGTTTTTCATTTTAAGATTGATGATTTTTATCAATGACTTGTTTTCAGAACAAAAATTTTATTACACTGGTCCCAGGAGTGTATGCAAATTTCTCTCAATGTTAAAACTTTTATGTCAGAAAATAAAAAACATGCAAGATTCTCTCAATTTCATCAGGGTTTCCACTCAAATAGGAGAACGAAATTCCCTGACTTTCCAAGGTTTTCCAGACGTGTTCTAAGAAAATTCCAGTCTAGCCATATATTGTGCATTGGTTGTGTAGAGGGCAAAATAAAATATCATAGTACTACTTGAAAACACAAAAGTTACATATTACTTTGACCTAAGGACAGATTGCCCTCCATGTGGGGTCTTTCTAAAAGGTCTTGTTTTTAAAAAGTGGTGGAAACTAAAAAAACAAGAAAAATGACTACATTGGAGGAAAAATTCATTTTTTTTTTTTTTTTTTTGGGGGGGGGGGGGGCAATCATTGTATGAAATTCCCTGACTTTTCCCGGTTCTGGCTAAAATAATCAAATTCCTTGACTTTCATGAACAATTTTCAAATTTCCTGACTATTCCAGGTTCTCTGGATTTTCCAGGTAGCATGACAATCCTGTTTCAAGCTCTAATGGGAACCCTCCTGTAATTATTATATTTAAAAAGTTAGTCATTTTTCAAAATAAATAGACAACGTGATATAAAACTAATTTGTTTTTAAGCATGGTTCAAGCATTACTTAATTAAATTCATTAGCATTAAGTAAATCCATAATATGAAATTATTAAATGCATTGAAACTTCAAAGCTGGGAGGTCAAATCCAGGATTCATGCCTGTCAACATTGAAGGATCAAAATAAGGGAGATTCTCTAATTGACATTTTCAGGAATAGAGAACATTTACAGGCTTTCAACATATGCCAGTTTTTAATAGTTTAATCTATGCTTTAAATTGTCAAAAACCTATGTGTGTAAGTGAAATTTAATTAATAAGTAACGAAAAGAATAGAAAATAAAAATAATGCTATCTTGAGATGCAAGACAATTTTTCAACAAAAGCAAAAATCTTGCTTAAAAAGTTGAAGATTTGTTAAGTTTTCAATAAACTATATGCATAACTTTAAAGAGAGAAATGTATAAGAATAAGGGAGAACAAACGATATTCTCAAAGTAAGGAAGTTTCCCTCGAAATAAGGGAGAGCTGGCAAGCATGAGGATTTAATTTTTGGGGTCTATTTTTGTAAAATTTATTTGTGTTAAAAAAGTTATATTGTATGAAACTTTCCATTTTAGCAATCTGTTAAAGTAAAAAGCTTTAAGGGCCCGCTTCACTCACCACCGCTGGAAGCCAAAGCGAATGTTATTGTATGAGAAATTTTTCTTTACAAATAACTTATTAACTAATACATATTTTTAAATTCTGTTTTCACATTCTGAAAATTCCCAGCTATTAAATTGATGGACCTTTTATAAAAAATTATTTTTTAAATTTTTTATATTTTATTTTGAAGCTGCAAAATACGAATTTTCAATATGTGAATTTTTTTCATTTTGCAATTTCAATATAAAATATTAAAAATTAAAATATATATATATTTTTTTTAAAAAAGGTCCATCAATTTAACAGTTGGGAATTTTCTGAATGTGAAAACAGAATTTTAAATTATGTATTAGTTAATAAGTTATTTGTAAAGAAAATTTTCCCATAGAATAACATTGGCTCAGACTTCCGGCGACCGTAAGTGAAGAGGGCCGTTAACAGCTTATTAAATTATTTATTTAAAAACAACATCCTACTTTACATTTCCTGCTTGCAATTATATTAATTATTACCCAAAATTAAAGATGTTCAAGTTAAATTAGTCTGGTATAGTATTATGATTAAGGCCGATTGACTGCACTACAGTCCTAGACTTGAGGGGGAGTGCCCTCCATGGAGGCTCTTTCTAAGGGGATCTTAGCCTATATTTACACAAGTTGCGGAGAACATCATGGAAAACTCCGAGCGGCTATGCCGACGAGCATAATCTGAGATCAAACACGGTACCTCATATCTACCAGCTTCGAGGTCAGAACCTTTCAGATTATATTGGAACTAATTTATTAAATATCTATAAAAGCATCTTCTTAAATAAATAAATTATAAAACATTTATTAAGTAAGTCCTAAAACAATATGTAAATTGTAAAATATTTAATAAATAAATCCTTAAAATATTCATAAAATTACACAAAAGTTTTGTTTGTAAAAATATCTGAAAAAAAATTTATCTTTCTTATTCGGCTATTTTTCAAAAAATACATGATTTCTCATTTATCCTTTTTTTTATCTACATTTCATAGCTAGGAACTGTTCTAAATTAATTACAATATTAAAATTTTATGAAGACTTAAAATGTACATCAAAACTATAATTTTCAATTGGATTTTAATTATCTATATATATTACTATATTAAGTTATGTAATTTTATACATGGAAAAATCAATTTATCACCATGCTTAAATATTTCACCTAAGTTTCTTACAATATGGAAGCAATAAAAAAGTGTTCACATTTAACTTTATAATTGTTTAGTTATAATCAAACAACCTCTAAACATTATTCTTATGAACAAATAATTATGCATGTTTTTCTTAAAATAAAATAAGCATTTGTGATGTTTCACATTAGATAGATTCATTTGGTATTTACAAAATGGGCTTTCTGTGAATATTCTACAAAAAAATTTGCATTTCTTAATAATATTGGTGGTCAGTGGGATTTCAAAATTAAAAATTTAGTGGTATGTGGGATTTTAAATTGTGAATTTAGTGGTCATTGAAATCAACAGTTTGTAACTGGTTTTAATCCATTATGAAAATAAAAGAACAGATAATTTAAAAAAACCTTATATGTGTTACTTTTCAGAAGAACAAGAAAGTCGATGCTTAGAGAAAAATAACCCATAAATAATATTTTACAAAAAGTAATATTTATATAAAACATAGTTAAATACTTCGTTCTTAATGTTACCTGAATATAATAGAATCCAGATCAAATGGATATTCAATAATGCCAGTAGTTGGCACTCTAACTCTTAAGATATCTTGTTGCGTAGGTAAATAATCAAGAGACGATAATCTGTCGAGATCGCTCAGGTAACTGAAAAAGTAAAATTGCAATTACTTATATTTGAAGAAAAAAAGAATAGAATACACAAATATTATTAAAACTCTTTATTTAGAATAAATTAAGATACAGACTTAAAAAAAATCCACTCGATATTTGCCATGTGGCTACTAAACAAAATAAAGTAGTAAATTAAAAAGAAAATAAATTAAAACATTCACCAATTTTTAACACTTCCCAACAAGGTTGAAAAGTGTTAATGATTTCGGTTTGTCTGTCTGTCCATGCTCTAACTCCAGTGAATATTCATGGAATTTCTTGAAACTGATACATGTAATTCAAGTTCACTATTGCATGTTCCCTATTGAAAATGGAGCAAATACCTCTACTGCAGAGATGTCAAGTTTCAATAAGAGCTATCAGTAATCAGAGTTATACACTTATGCAACGTGGAGACGTGAACCGCGTCACGGAATAATTTTTACACACAAGCCCACATTATAATAATGAATTAAAAAATTTCTAAAACAAAAGTAAATAAATATGTATTTCTTACAAAATGAAAGATTTTTTTAAAAAACCTGCTTTGGAGGGGGAAAAAAAACTTTTGGATCTCACTCTCTCTCTCTTTTTTTTTTTTTTTTTTTCGGGGGGGGGGGGGGAGTTACAAAAATTTATTTTATTTTATTTATTATTACTATTTTATAGTCACTTTTTCATGGACAACTGTTTTTATGGTATTAAATACTAAAACATTGTTCTTTTTTTAAAAAAACATTTTTATCATTTTTTTTTTCTTTAGTACCTTGCATAAAATCTAACATATCCTTTGTTTGATGGTATAATATGTATTTTAAATTTATTAAGGAAAAACAAATAGATTCATCAAGCTCAGTAATAAAGCCTACATATAATTACGTATGTGAGAAATATTGAGCACTTTTGGTTCTAGAAAAAATCCTTGATCACTAGCTGGAAAGTGGGAGGGGCAGTCAAAATATAAATAATTAGATAAATGAGAAATGAAACAATTCTACTTCTTTATAGGTTCTAGAATTCAATAAAGCAAGTTTAAAATGAATATTGACATTTATGTTGCTGATGGAGAAAAATTGGGAAACTAAAAATTTCTGCAGAGCTTTTAATCAACGATGGCTGGTTGGAGATAAGAAAAGAGGGGGGGGGGGATCAAAAAATAATTACATCAGCAGAAATATTGTATAGCTCTATTGCTTTTTGTTTCTACAATCTTATAAAGCAAGTTTAAAATGAATACATTGACATTTATGTTGTGGATGGAAAAAGATTAGGAATCGGAATGTTTCTGTTGTGCGTTTGATCATTGATCGTCAGTCGGGTTTCTTTTTTGAACGATATCCGCGACTTTTTTAAAAGCGTATAATCTGTAATTTTTATATGTTGTCCGTAATGCCGCAATTATTGCCGTAAATCCGTAATAATTACGGACAAATCGTAATACTTGGCATCTCTGCTACTGGTTTATGTATAAAGATACCGAAAAGTATTCAAACGCATTGTGTTCTATGAGAAGTATTTCTATAAACCGTATTTTAATACCTTTACTTCACACAAATCTTAATGAAATTAAAATATATTATTAAAGTGCACTATCAGATGTTTTCTATAGAAAATGGAGTAAATACCACTCGCAGTTTGTGTACAGGGACACCTGAAAGTATTCCAAAGCATTGCGTTCTATGAGAAGTATTTCTATAAACCTAGTTTAATAACCTTACTTTGCACAAATCTTAATGAAATTGAAATATGTTATTCATATGCACAAAAGAATGCTTTCTACAGAATATAGTATGATAACATTAGATTTTCAGGGCCACACAAAAATATTCAGTTACATTAATGGCTATTATTAGAAATTTGCCGGAATTGCATTTTCGTTTACATCAAGCGTTTTAAAAACTTTCTAACAATTTTTAAGTGTGAATATGATTTAAATTTGTGTATCTGCCTGTCCATCTATCTATCTGTTTGCCCACCTCCAGCATTCATAAATATTTTCAAAATTTTCAAAAAATGATATATGTTATTCAAGTATGGAATGTTTCCTACTTAAACTAGCATTAATGAGTCCTGTACAACTGGTTTATGTACAGGAACACCCTAAAACACCAATGTGTTGTGTTTTAGGAGAGATATTTTTATAAATCCCAATTACACTGGTGTTCAAAATTTAAGCAACAACCTGCTTTCTTGTTTTCTTCTTTTGCACATAATTTTTAAACAAATAAACATATGAACATAAACTTTGGATGGCATGTTCGTTATCATATCATTAACAGAATTTTATATAACTTTAACATGAGTAATAATTTTTAAGCTAATAAATATTCAATTTTTCTCAAAAATAAGCTTTGGAAAAAATGAAAAATTTCAACAATTTTAGAAAAGAAAACTTAATGAAAAATGGTCATAAAGATGCATTACAGATAGGTGAAGATGCACATGCATCCATGTGTTAGATTAAAACCGGATCTTTTTTCTTGTATTCACTTTTCTGTTTCTTCTTTTTTTTTTTTTTTTTTTTCGCATGTAAATAACTTTTTTAAAAAAATATACACAAACATGAAAATTGGATAAGATGTGCATTATAAAACTATTTATCAACATTTTTATTATTCTGGTGATGCTCCTAGTTTACAAATTATTAATTATATGTACAGAAAGAAAAATTGAGATTTAGAGTAACATTTCAAGGCATCTGCGTCTTCATCTACCTGTAATGCATCCTTAACGCCACTTTCCATTAAGTTTTCTTTCTAAAATTGTTGAATTTTTTTCTTTTTTCCAAAACATACTTTTGAAAAAAAAAAGAATAATTATTAGTTTAAAAATTATTACTCATGCTAAAATTACATAAAATTCGATTAGTGGTATGATAACAAACATGCCATCTAAATTTTATGCTCACACGTTTATTTATTTAAAAATTATGTGCAAAAGAAGAAAACGGGAAAACAGGTTGTTGCTTAAATTTTGAACACCAGTGTAAATAACTTTCTACTGCAAAAATGTAAAGAAACTGACATTCATTGTTAATATGCAAAAATAATACATTGTATAGAACATTATATGCTTAGCCTTCAGATTTACAGGACAACACTAAAATATTCAGATGTGTTAAAGTTGCAATTGGAAATTAGCGGCGGCATTTCCATTTGTGTTAAGCATTTTTAACACTTTCCAACAATGTTTAAGGATGATTACGAATTCATTCATTTTATATCTATCAGCCTTTCTGCCTATCCATTTGTGATAATGCAGGCAAAGAAAATTGTTATAGGATACAATGAGTACATGCAGTTAAAAAGCGTTAATAATCAATGATTTCTGCATAATAATCAATGATTTCTGCATATTTTTTCATTCTTGTCTTTTCCCCTTTTAACACAAAATTTATAAACCTCAAGTATTTAGAAAAGTTAAGGTAAATTAATGCAAACTAAATTCCATACAATCACATATTTCAAAAATTAACTTGTTGATTAATGATGAAATAATTGCCCATTTTGGTACTTGTTATTGTAAAAAAAAAATCATGTAATTACTTGCAATGAAAAAAAAATGTTTCCAATCAATGGCAAAATAATTCTGTATATGTGTATATATATGTAATTTAACGTGAAAAGTCTTATTTGTCAATCCGTTACCTCCCCCCCCCCCCAAAAAAAAAAATAAATAAATAAATAAATAAATAAATTCCAGTAATTGAAAAAATAGCATTCTCTTAAAATTTATAGAAAAAATTTTGAGGCTGAAATTGTACCATTCACAGAAACTGACAATTATTTTAGAAAAATCCACAAAACAACGGACTCTGAAATAAAAGAAAAAAAAAATAAAATAGATGTGTCACAAAAAATGGACCTTTCATGAAACATCAGACGATTTCAAAAAGAATCTTAAAAAAATTTGCACAAAAATACTGTTTCAGTAATTAGCAGAAAGATTTTTTTTTTTTAAATGACGAGTAAGCTAAAAGGATCTACCCAGTAACTTAAGATTCTAATTTTTTTTAAGTCTAATATGTGTGGTGCAAATCTTTTTATAGAAAATTAATATCATATTAAGTATAATGGAATTAATGCTTGAAGTAAGAATATCGATTATTTTCTAATATAAATGTTATTCATTTGGCTGAAGAAATAAATTTGAAAATAATAGTAGGAAAGAAACGTATGCTCAGAGTATAGCTAATTCTTAAGATAAAAAAGTCATAACCTACTGTACTTTTTTTTTTTTTTTTTAAGAAAAGATAAATCTGTATGACATTTACACCAACATGCATTAAGAGCAGACAATATCTAATCTCGCCAACAGCCATGGCCCATGTTATTCTATGGGAAAATTTGTTTTTACATGAAATATATCAGAATATTTCTTGTGTGACCCTAACCATTAATGCTGATTATACAATATTCTGTAGGAAATATACTTTTGTGTATTTGATTAACATATGTTTGTGCAGTATAAAGATATCAAGTACATATTACATGAATGTGCATAAAGTCATTGTCAATTTCTGAACATAAACTAGCCTGATATAGTGGTGCAAATTATGTTATTTATTTGAATTATAGATGAAGAAATCTTATAAAAGCTATAAATACAGTCCTTTCTTCAAGAGAAAGCAGAAAATGAATTGTGTTTATATATATATTGGTTAAAAATAATATGTCCTGTATAAGGTACTAAAAAATTAGAATTTAAAAAAAAAAAAAAAAACTGAAATTTCCTATGAGTGCATTGTGTGATCTTGTAAAACAATAATTTATACAAATTGTACACTGTTCCATAGAAAATCTGCTTTTGTGCATCTGGATAATAAATACAGTCAACTCTCAAATCTGCAACCCTAAAATCCACAATTCTCTGAAATCCGCTTATCATTTGCAATGTAAAAAAAACATTGTCACAACTGATTTGTTGATTAGTGGATTGGAGAAATTCAGCTGTATTAAAAGATAAATCAATTATTAACTAGTGCTGGTCAATCACCAAGAGTAGGAAATGATAAATGTAATTATATATAATTATCAAAAAATAAATCATATTAATTTAAAGAAAGAAGGGAAAGACAGTTTTCATGAAAAATTTTCTCTCATGCAGAAAAATATTCAAACTTTCTCATAGCACAAACTTAAGTGATTGACCAAAAATTGCTGACTTTTTTGCAGGTTATAAGAAAATAAATATGTACGAATATTCTTACTTAAAATACTATTGATCAGACTTATTAAAAATGTATATATTTTGCAACCGTAAAAATTGTTCTTTAAATTAAAATTTCATGAAATATTTGTATTTTTATAAGGCACACTTTATTTCAGCATTGTATGTATAACAAATAAATTGTTTCTTAAAGATTTGCTACTCAAATGAGGTTCTAAGATGTAAATAAAAGAAATTACTCTAAAATCTGCAAAAATCAGAAATCCACAAAACACTTCGTTTTAAGTTGTGCGGATTTTTAAGAGTGTACTGTATTTTGCAATATACAGGTATTTAAAACATTCTCACAGCGTCATAGAAGACAATGCTGCCATGATCTTTTTTGCTCTCGCTTTCTGGAACTCTGGCTGTCAGATCTTTTATCTAAGTCAACAACTCTTTCAATCAGCTATGATTCTGATCCAAAATGTGACATCTTTTGACAGCAGCGGTGCTTTAATTTAAAATGATCAAAATTCATGATCTGCAGAATTGTGGTTTTACAATGAATTGCATTGCATCATGGATTTCCTCTTGAGTAAGAACTTCAGAATTTAATAAAGAAAGGATCAGTGATCAATAGTTTCTAGTGATCATTACTCTGCTAATTATAAGAGTAAATGACATATAAAAATGCTTTATGTTTTACTATCTTTACAACAATAATGATCAGTCAATTATATCAGTCAATATATTTATTATACAAAATAAATAAATATACAGTAACCGCCGCTTAATAAAATCACTGGTTAATAAAATCAGCCACTTAATCTGATCAAATTACCAGGACCGGAATCAAATCAATACAAACTGCTTTTAAAGCCGACGATTAATAAAATCAGCATCGCCAGTTAATAAACTCAAAAATATCTCCTCAGCAGCCAAAAATATCATTTATGCACACTAAAAAATTTGTTTTTTTACATTATGATTTTTTATTTATTTTTTTTTTGAAAAAAAAAAAAAAAAATTAAAGCACAGCAAAACCCTCCGTTATCGCTCATTGTTGAAGGTTTTACACTTGCAGCACAGTTACAAATTAAACACGCCCATAACTTATCTCCGTAACTATTTTAAGGAATAAAATGATTTTATTTTCCTAATTATTAAAAGACAATTTCTAGCTCTTATTTTGAAATTACTATAATTCATGAGGTTTGAACGGAAATATTTTAAATTTATAAGAACAGCGTGAACTGGTAAAGTAATGATGATTTTCCTCTAACGAAAGTGCACGGGAACTTAGAAAGCGTTTAATTTACTTATATCGAAGAAACAGTTAATTATGTACCAGAAATTAATTAATATTGTTTACTAATTCCATTATTCGTTAACTTTTGAAGTTTCTTTCGAATTCAGGGAAGTAATACCTTTTCCTTAAGGGCAAGAACGTTCGCCGGATATAAAAATCACCCACTTAATAAAATCACTTTGACTCAGAATGAATGTGATTTTAATAAGCGTCAGGAACTGTATTATGAAAAATAAATTAATGATTGGGGGCATATCAAGAGTTTAATTTTCTTTTTAGTAGATTCACATCAGATTTTCTTCACAATTATTAAGGAGGTATTTATTTACTTATTTTTATTTCTTTTTATTTCTTTATTTATAGTATATTTTTTCTTCATCAAATTTTTTAAATAATAAATTAAACAGCTGATGCTTAATAATTAAAGAAAAAAATTATTTATTAAAAATTTATTGAAAAAAATTTGTGATAAAAATTTAAGACAACATATTTTATGTAACAGTCATCCTCTTCTCTTACTTTTAAGCATCAATGTTGCTAGTCCCCCCCCCCCACCCCCTTTTCATTCATTCTTTCTTTATTTTTTTGCCGTAAAATTAAAATCTCATTATTTCTTATTTTCGCAATTTTTATTCCCTGATTCCTGAGATGAGTTATTTTGCCCATCTTAAACCTGAGTACAGTTGTCATTAAAAATCTTCCCCTATATCTAGTTCCTAGTGACTTATCCGCTCAATAAAAGGAAATGAAAAGACAAATATTGTTATTTGATGGTATGCAATTCAGTTTGTGAGAATTTAAAACAGTGATAGTCCAACTTGGTCCCTACTACCTACTAGTGGGCTTTCCTGCTTTTATGGTGGGTGGTAAGGGATTTTGTCCCACACAGAAGTATTCTCCCTTTTTAAAATTTAATTGATTTTTTGAAAACAATGAAATGGAAATATGATTTATTATTATGATTTATTTCTGCAAAGATGCCAACTTCTAATGACAAAAAGGCAAGAGATTTTTTAACAGAAATCAGGAGACTTTTTCCAACAAGAAAGTTTGTAAGAAAAATGAGTAAAATAATGCAAATTTAATTTAAGTAAAGCTTTATAAGCTTAAGAGGTATTTACAAAGCATCAGTATTAAAATTAAATGAATAATATGTTTCTTGCAGTAAAACAAACTATTAAAAAAAAAAAACCTCAGACATACAGTCAGGGTTTGCCAAAGTGGGCCCAGCCCAAAAAAAAACCGGGTGGGTTTTTTCGGGCGGGCCCAGTTGAAGAAACCCACTCAAAAACCCAGAAAGTGGGTTTTTTCATAATTTACTATATATTATATTCATTCATAATTTTTATTTCAAACAAGATGGCTATTAATTTTTATGATTATTTTTTAATTATTTATTAATTAATTATTAATCATTTATAATTTATTATTATTTTTTTAAGATGTCACAATTTTTATTTGAAAAAAGGATTTTCTAAAAATGAAGCAGAATGCTATAATAAATTTCAAAAATTACAATTAATAAAATAATATAATCATTTTTTTTTTTTTTTTTTTTTTAAATAGCATATTTTGCTAATTATAGAAAGTTAATACAATAAAATATATAAAGTTACATTTTTTTGTAAAATGTAATTTTTTTTCGGTTTACACTCAGCACCAACTTCATCTGCATCAATTTAGAGATATTTCTGAGATATTCATTTGGAGATATTCATTGAGACATATTCATTTGGATTAGTTTGGAACAAACTACGTAATCGTCTAGGACTTAATACAGCTACGAAACTCGTAAAAGTTTATCGTCATGTTCGAGCTAAACACCCATTTTCCCCAGAAGAAGAAGACCAATTCTAGATTAACAAAATACCAAATCTTCTGTAATTTTTTACAATTTATATATAATAAAACACGTGGGTGTAATGCTTAAGTTTTATTTTTTTCAAACCGGAATTTTGTAAAAAGATAAATTGTAATTGAATATGCATATAATTAATATTATTATTTATATATAATTAACATCTTAAAAAAATAATATATGAAATGAAAGAAGTTTAACTGCAGTTGTATAGACTATTCAACATTACTAATAAGTAGGTATGAAATATTTAACTTTTAAATTAAATTGTGTTTTCCAGTTTTCCTTCATGTGATTTCATTGAAAAATGATCAGTTTAGATTTACATGTTATATGGTTAGATTAAGATGTAAAAGTTGAAAGATGTAAAGGAGTAAAAGATGTAAATTTGAAAAAACTTGGGAACCCAGATTTCTCATGTAAAACCCGAAAGAACCTGGGTTTTTGACATTGGGCCCAGGTGGGATGAGTTTTTTCAAAAAAAACCTGGGTTTTTTCGAACCCTGCATACAGTTGTTTAAAATTTAAGTCAAAATAGACAGATTTGATCATTCTGCTCCTAATATAAAACAATAAGAATCTTAATTATCTTTGTAAAAGAAAAGGTAATAAAGAAATGAAAATATCAGCTATATTCTAATGAAATTTGAATTCTTTCAGTTTTGAATAGTTGTGGTATTTTAAAAAAAAAAAAAAAAACTTTTAATAATAAGAGATTTTTCATTTTGCAAAAATGAAAGTTAAAAATTTACTCTTAGCAAAAATTAGTTTCAAAGCATTGTATAGTAATTCACATTCAAACTGAACTTGATAAATTGCAGGGCAAGATAAATTTCAATTTTCTTTCAAATTTTTTTTACCCAATACCACAAATTTTAAGCATAAATTATGCTAAGAGGGATAGATAAAAATTACATCAGAAAAGAAATTACATCAGAAAAGCAGGAGAAATGAGTGGAAAATCAGGAGCATGGAAAAATAAGCAAAAATCAGGAGACTCCTGCCAAAAGCAGGAGACTTGGCATGTCTGTTTCTGCTATAACTCTGCTTTAAAAAATTTGTAAAGTAACTTCCTTCAGAATCACTATTATTCTGCAAATGGTGGACGGTTAGAAAATATTATCAACAACAGAGATACAAAAATGGCAGTAGGCATAAAAAGACTGACTACCCTTCATTTAAAACAATGTAGTTTTCTCACAATTATGCTTAGAGTGATGAAATTTCAAATGAAACAGACAACACTCTTATTTATTTTTCACATCATAATTTTCAGAGTGGAAAACAATAAGTAGAATAACACGAACAAATATACAACTAACTTTTATAAACATTATTACATATATTGCTATTTTATGTTATTTATGAAATATATTTACTTAATTTTGAAATCAAATTTAGATTTTCAAACCTCAAGTAATTTCATTTTAAAATGAACAAAAATTTTCCATTAATGCTGAATCAAAAACGCATATTAGAATGCGCAATTTTTGGTATTGAAAGGTACAAAACAGGATCAGGAAATTGGATGATTAACAGTTTACAAATTATAAAATATCAATGGAAGTAATCTAAAAAAACACATTCATTTTTTTAAAAAAATCTATCCAACAGATTTTCAAATATATAGCTAAGAACATCTAAATCAAATCAGCATTAAAAAAATAAATAATAAAATGCATTAACATTGGTCTACTTATTTGGAAGCTACAGTGCCACAGACAGACAAAAGCTTCAAATTTATAAAACTCCTCTTTTTGGTTGAAAGTTAAAAAAAGGAGTAAGGAGCACAGAAAATGGAGACAAACAGGTGACAGAAAAGTTAATAAAAATCAAAAATCCAAGTAGAAATCCTATTTTTTGTCAATGAAACATGATCCTCAGAACAGAAAACAATTTTTAAAATTTCCGTCCTGTCCTCCCTCACAAACTATGACACTTGACATGCAAAAATTCCTAGCAAATTATTTTTGTTCAAAACTATCTCGACCAATCAAATTTATTCCTTGCATTTTGCAATTCTTTTATGAGGCAAGCCTATATTATAGTATGGGCAAACCAGGACTTTGCCCAGGGAACCCGTTTGCTAAGGACTCCAAATTCCTGTAAAATATCTCTTTTTATTCCAATCAAAATTTTAATAATGGAATTTTTTCAAAGAAAAAATATGCAATTTATCTTTAAAAAGTATTAAAGTTTCTAGAAGATGAATTTATTTTTAACCACTGAGCATATCTGTTATAAAACTCAGCATTTTTAATTGATAAAAACAATTTATGACTTGTAACAAAACAACAAATTCTCATTGGTGTAGTTGTTTTAACATGATGAGTGGAACATTCTGTGTCTAGACTCTTTAAATTACAAAAATAGGATTAACAAAAAAGCACTTAGTTCTCTCACGTGTTGGAATTGTTATAAAGTCATGCCATTATCAACAATGTAATTTATTTTCTTAAGCACATACTTTTAAAATAATAATTACATCAACAATGTCACATTCCTCGAAATGAAGGATATCAAAGTTGTGATGGCATGTCTCCAAGACCACCCTTAGGTGTATGCCCTATACTGTAGACAATTGCTCATAGTATAGCACTAGTACAAAGTAAAACCTAATCAGCCAACCAACCATCAACAGTGTCACATTCGTCTCTTATTTACCTACCTGGTTAACTAAGAGACAGGAGGGCATTCAGAAAAAAATTATAATGATTAAAAAAAAAAAAAAAATGCAATATCTTTTTCACTAGGCTTTAGCTTTTCCCATAAACAGAAAAACAGATTTGCAACAAGTGGTACTAGAAGTAGTGGAAGAATAAGTACAACAAATATAATAGAGATGCAAAAATATTGTTTATGGATTGTACACATGACTGGCTATTGCAACTGGCTAAAGAATTTGTGACAGACACTCTGCCACGATGGTTTCAAGAGTGCCCCCTAATGTTTCTTTGCCCACGGCCCCAATCTATCACGATCGGGGCATGTATGAGGGCTCCTTAGATTCTGTTATCTACAAAAATCTACGTGCAATGTCTCATTGCCTATGAAAAAAAGGATGTTAAAAATGAAAATGTGACTTTTTCCCCCCAATTTTCTAGTGACTTGTTTGCCAGAAAAATATAAACAGGACCTCTGACCTTAACCTCTGACAGGTTAAAAGATTCGACTTATTTAGTTCTCCAGTGAAGCTTTTTGGTCGGGCATCCGACCATCCTCAGTAAAGTTTTCTGCTTGACTGCTACCATTTCACGACAGCCTTAACAAAAACTAACAGCAAGTCAACAATAGATAAAGACTTTTAAAATGTCTGTTAATATAAAACTAGCAGTGTACTTGCAATGACGTGGATTTTAGCCAGATGGTGCTGTTTGATGAAAACAGGAAAAGGGAGAAGAAATGCTAGCAACAGAGGATGGTTGTGTGCCCGATTGAGAAGCTTCACCAAAGAACTTAGTAAGGCATTTTATAGTACTTTTAATTTAATTAAGCAAAAGTTTCTCCTTTTAAAACTAAATTTATGAGCTGACGTATATTCTTGAAAAATGAAAAGTCATGATTTTTCTTAGCAAATCACATGGCGTATAAACTGAAAAAAGAAAAAATAAGAAAAAAAATCAAAGCTTATTTTTGCTTTGATGATAAGTGATAGATGTAAAATTGTGTACAAAACAAAATTCAATGTAGGAGAACAGGACTTTTTTTTAATCTATTTTTTCATATAAAAAGAAGTGGAAACTGTTATGCTTCTTAGCAACAGTTACTATTTTTCTTTTCTTAAAATTTCGTTCACACATTTCTCTCAATTTAATTTTGAATTTTTTTGTAACTTGTTGCGACATAAAAAGAAAAAAAAAAAAAAATCCTAATTGGTCTAAATATACAAAAATGGCATAAAAAAATTCTTTACCTTAAAACATAAAGTTGTGTTAACCTTAAAACATAAATTTGTTTAGCACACTTTCTATCCAATCTTCAAATTTTCTTTTGGTTTATACATTAGTTTATGATCCTAGATTGTAATATACAGAATTAACAGACTGCCCTCTCAATTTTTGAGCTTTTTTTTTTTTTTTTTTTTTTTCCCCAATCTGAAATTTTGATTAAATTTTAGGCCATATGCTTAAAAGTAATAACTGTTATTTGTTATGGAACATTGAAAATAAATTGTAGAAACATTATATTCTTTAAAGATTTTATTATTATTATGCATAGAGGGATGAGTTCTTTGAATCGTACCACATAACTTTCTGACATCTATTTTTATTATCATTTATTTTATTAAATAATCTGTTAAAAAGCATTAGTGTAAAATTTTCACCTTTTAGTAAGATTAATATAAAGAGGAAATAATAATTATAGTTTGTTATATTGTAATCACTTTAAACATATAGATATTTATGAAACCAGTATTCAAGCCATGAAAAAGTAATTTTATAAATGAAGAATGTTAACAAACCAAATGTGTCAAAAAACTGATAAAATTATTTATAGTTCATTAATTTTTGTCATATTTGATTATTAATGATATCAAAAAAACTTTCTCCATGCTTATTATGCTAAATTTTTTTATATCTAACTTAAAATCAAATTGTTGCTAAGCCATCAACAAATATCACCAACATCTGGACGAAAAGTAATTTATCCCTAAACATTTTTATTATCTTATGTTTTTCTTAAAAATAATGTAAACAAATGTGTCCTTTTTGAAATCAAAAGACTCATATTTAAAACAAATAGCTTTCAATATTTGTTTTGATAGACATCATTAATACCTCAATAGCTGATTGAAAGGTTTTCTTATTTTCAAGATTCTCTATCAATGCTACTACTATCTTTGAGTCTGGGATAATGGTTATTGCTTTCACACTACACTCATGCCAATTTTTTCCTGAGGAAGGGCTGGTCCTAATTATTTCAAGCTGAAATAATTGTTGCGATTTAAGCAAGTCATAGTTTTTTGCTAACTTTCCTCTGCCTCAATCTCAAAATTTTAATACATTTTACTGCAAGCTGTTAAAAATCTATCTTCAATAACTTATAAGTTTAAATTAATTACTGAAATTAAACTACTCTACTTTAAACTTTTATAATTTTAAACTACCAAACTGTAACCTATGAGGTCTTTATAGACCAATATATTTTCATTTCTGGTAGGAACCCTAACAATAAAAGAATAAATATTTTTTAGTTAACAAAAGTGAAAAAATACAGAAATGGTCTTTACTATTTAGCAGAATCAGTGAGTTGATATTCCCGCCTGCGATCATAACACTCTTGGATGCCGGGATCGTTCCATAGAGACTTAATAGCAACTACATATTGAGGCTCAAAAGTAGTAACTGTTTCATAGTCTACCATCCTCACGAGCTCGGCATGGTCCTAAAATAGAAAGATATATTTTTAAAAACACTCAAAAAAAATTTTCATAATAATGTAAACATAAATGTAACATAAAACATGGTTTGCATAAAATACAAAAAAATGCTATTGTGACACAGTATAAGTAAATTCAACGATTCTATACATTAGTAATGCACAACCTTTTTCTTTTAGGAGCAAAGGCATTTGTACAGCAGACTGTTTTAATTAAGGCCATTCAATCTCAATACAATTGACTGGAAGAATCTTATCATGGTTAATGTCTGTTTACATATTATCTCCACTGTTTTATACTGGTAAAGGAGAAAATCTAACATTCAATCTGTGGCCCACAAGTCAGATTACTACAATCAATCATCTGTACAAGTGGCCTACTTACTTACGATAAGGTTGTGTGCCATTACTATGCACATTAAATAAAAAAATACTTAAATCAAGAAAAATTATTAACATAATACAGACACTATAAATATTCACAATAGAATAAAAACATTTGTTTTTTATGTACTAAAAGATATAAAAACAAACACAAAAGTGGAATTAGGAAGCCAAGATACAATCTGCAAATTTATGCACTAAATTAAACAGTACTGTACTGCACAAAAAAAATAACAAAAGCAATGTAGTGGTATAAAGTACACCAGTGATTGACACTTTTAGAGCAATCGCTGATGTTTTTGATATTCTAGTCATCAGAAAATATTTTTAGAAATCTTAAGTTAGTACATATGGCATGAAAGACGTTCAGAACAACATATATGTTAAAATATATATATTTGATAATTATTATTATTATTTTATTTTTTTTTTATGAATTTTTATTTGACATCCACTCTATGTTCCAGTAACAGATACTGCCAGTTTTTCATTTTATCAGTAATTGGCCCCCTATGTTCCAGTGTTTCACACTGCTAGTTTTTCATTTTACCAGTTATTAGCACCTATGCTCCAGTGTTTGACATAAAATGTTAAAATTCTTATTTGTAAAATATGATTTTATTATTTTTCTTATTTATTAATTATTTCAGGATAGATGTCAATTACTGGAACATGCCAATCACTGGAGCACCTATCCTATTAAATTTATATAAAAGAAGCCTTACATAGTTCATTATAGACCTTTTGCCTCCTAGCCTTGGAAAATACAATCAGAATTGATGCAAGATGGAGCAATATGTTGAAGATAGAAGAAAGATGACAGTCTAATTTCCACAGACCTACACAACTACTGATGAAGCCCTAGGCTGGGAGGCAAAAGGTCTATAATGAAGTGTGTAAGGTCTCTCTTTTATAAATTTAATGAAATTACTTAATTTATTAAAATTAATTAAACAATTATATATATTTGCTTTTTTTTGTGTGTGTGTGTGTGAAAAAAATCAATCATTTGTTTTCTTTCTTCTTGAGAAAACACTTTTTCTTGAACATTTACTTTCTTGATCTTGCCTTTTCCTTGCCCCTGTGTATAATGCGCAACACGCATAATCTGTTCATGGACAATCGGGAGCTTACTGTATAAATAATCACATATATATATATATATATTTTTAAATGAATTTAAAACAACATGACTTTTTTTCAGTCAGCGGAGAAAGGATTATTTATTTCAATAATTAATTAAGGTGGGGGGAAATTTGAAAGTATACTTTCATCATATTTTAATACAGATAATAAGTTTGCTTTTACCCTAGCAATTTTATTCACTTCCAAAAACAGTTTGTTCAATACAACATTTTGAATTTTGAGAAATCTATATATTTGGAAACATTTATTAGAAAATAAGCATCATATGCACATAATACCCACTTCTAGCATTTTAAAAAAGATATATACACAAACAAAACATCTTCTACCAATGTTGCACAAATATACCAACTCAAAGCTCTCTTTTTTGCAGTAAAGGCTAAGAATAAATTTTAGAACATTCCTTTTATGCTCTAGATTGCCAGTTTTCCAATTGGCTTTTTTCACCCTCCCTCTTATTTTGCCCAAGATCACGCAACTTACTGCTATACTAAAAGAGCACATTATCTCCCCCTTCATTATACAATCTAAATATTATTTCAGTTTTAATTAATGTAAGATTAAAAAAAATATTTAGGATAAGTATACAGCCTCTTTATTTTCTTCAGGCATTAGTGCTGGTCAATATCAGAAATAAAATATTGCAATATATCCTCAAATTTATATCAATATTAGCGATATATCGCAATACTGTCTCCAGGGTTTTAAAAAAAAAAGGGGTCATTTTTTAAAAATTTGTCAAATTTTCACGATTTTAATGTCTAATTTTCTCAACACGCGATATTCCAGCAGTTTATTCTTAAGAGCTAGGATCATTTTCCAAATAAAACTCAAAAATTGCTGCTTTCTACAACAAACTTTAAAAAATATACTAAAATCAAAAACAAAATCAGATAAATAAAAAAATTTTGCTTTTCCCCTTTCTGAATTTTGGAGCATATACACACACTTTTTATGGCAAGGGGGAAAAAAAAAAAAAAAAAAAAAAAAGTTGAAACTTCAACAGAGGATTTATGTTTCATCATGTCATTCATTGTTACTGCAAAGTAACAATTCACAAAACTAGTCGCAGTCTCATCCCTTCTCATTTCACATTGTAGAAATTCTGTAAACAGTATAATGACTTTAAGACTCAATAGAGGGTGCTGTTTGTCCAGCGCAGAGAAAGAACTTTCGATTAAAGAGAGACTTTGGTTTTATTTTTAGATAGTGAATGATGCAACGCCGAGAAGCGTAGACGCCGGGTTTGAGTACCGGTCATGTTTTATTTGATGGACTGGAAATTCAAAGTTCATTTTAAATTATGTGAAATATTTACGTGTTTTATTTATGTTAAATGTGTTTGTGTCGTATTGTGTTTGTAAAACGAGATTAAATAGATTTCTCGAAAGAAAAAAAGCTAGGCTTCTTCATGATTTCCAGCCTTCGATTCATCACAACAGGATCATGTGACGGGCACATGAACTTCTGAATAGAAGGATTTAAACTAACAGCCATTTTAAAGCTATAAAAAATGATGCTACCTAAAAATATGAGCTAACAATGTGTTAAAAGCCCATAACCTCTCTTAGTGACCCCAGGAGCAGAAAGTGCTTAAAAATGCGATGCACGTCGCAGAACAATTGAGGCTTTTGCAGAACATTTCATCTATCCCCTAACTGGATGATGTTGATACAGCTAATATTCTAAAATTAATAAAACCTAGATACGTTCAACTGACCTGTAAATTTGTTAGCATACTAGAAAATTGCTGGAAACAGTCATTGTTTGAATGTATAGACAAAATTTAAAAACATTTTGTAAGTAGTATATCCACATTAATGTGACAATATTAATGCCAAAAGCCATTGAAAAAATTGCAAATTCTCAGTTTTAGATTATAAATATTTTACTAATAAGTATTATTTTTATGCTTATTTTGCATTTTACTGTGCTTTGACAAATTTGGACAAAATACCTGCAGAACATCTGCAAATTTTAATACCTCGTTGCAGAACATCGGATATAATTCTGCTCCTGGGTTAGTGACAATCTTACGTTGTCAAAATGAATATGTGAGTACTTAAATAAATGCAGTGGAAATAAATTGTTTTAGCTCTAAAATTGTAAATAATGGTAGCATTTTAAAGAAAACAGCTTGTGTAAAATTTAAACAAAAATTAATTAACAACGAAATTAAACGATTTGGGATTGCCAGTAGTATTTGACGTAAAAAAACATCTTAATTCATATTAACTGTCAGAGATTCTTAAACTGTTGAACAAAACATTATGAAGCTTGAATGGTAACGTTGGAAAACTGTTAATAGCCAGGCATAAAATTTAACATTGACAGCAAACATCAACAAACGTTCAAAAGCTTCAAGCATGATTAAACTTTTAAATTACTATTTGAATAATCATAATTAAACTAAATCATCTGAGCATAAAAGCTCTTTTAACTTTAAGTAACGAAACATAAAAAGCAAATAAAACGTAACTTATACAACATAACTTGCAAGAAAGTAAAACGTAAATATAAGAGCAAATTATAAGAGGAAACTATAAGAGAAAGATACAACGTTTGCTGCTCCTTTTATACTGACGAACAGATTGAAGAAGCAGCTAACTAATCTGTCTGCTAGGTGGCAGGCCATTCTTCCATTCCAGATCCACCAAAAACACGTCATGATCACCATAGCAACAAAACTACGCTATGAGCTCAACACCATCTATGGGCCTAGTTGACAACTCATTAAAAAAAGTTATCATTCGTTGACGTGTAAATTTAAAGACATAAACATTAGTTTTCAAAATAAAAGGAGATTCTTTTAACGTCTTTAATTTCAAAAATACTTAAAAAGAAAAAATTCAAGTTATATTTAAAGGTAAGTTAATTTGAACTGAATATATATAATTAATAAATTTTAATTAAAAAAATATAACTATTTATATGCAAGATAACCAGTTAGACCTATAAGTTATTCAAATTCATTTAAACATTATCTATAGTTCTAAACACTGGACTTTAAGATAGTTCTTTGGACTTTAAAATTAACGATAGTGTAGATGCAGTGCATGCTACATTCGTTGTTTCCCCATGCATATTCAATACAATTTTTTTTTTCCTCTTAAAAGGTTTGAATCAATTTATAAATATATTTAATTACCTTTTTTTCCTTAAACATCCAAAGTTTTAATTTATTTCTTAATTTTATAGTTTCCTGTTAAGAACGATCTAACTAGACGTTGTTTTGTTTACAAAACTTACTTTAATGAGCTGTTGCCACTCTATTAGAAAACTCCCAGTTTTGGTATTCAGCAATAACAGTTGCGATCGCAACTGCATTATAATAACTAGCTACTAGTAAAGCTACTAAAACTTAATTTTTCTCTAGACATTTAATAAATATTCGTTTATAAAAATTCATTAATTATTTTACTTTGGATGTTTTTGTTCTTTTTTTTACTTTACTTTATTCAAATTTTTTCATACCAATGCATTTGCATAGATAACGCAACCAGCATAACGGCGAAATTCGCTGTTAACTGCCAATCAGCAAGATATAAAACAAGACGTCGTCTGCTGTCAAATCGCTTTTTCTTTTTTTCTTACCAGACTCATCAGGAGACGGAGATATGCCATGCCAGTTACTAGAATGGATGCAGGTGTTGCAATAGAAATTTCCAAATGTTTGTTTATCTTTGCAAAGGCATTGGGTATGAGTTTATACTATTTAAATTAATGTTAGAAAATTACTTTCAAGTTTTCTCTTGTTACTGTCAAGACAATATTTTTTTGTAACAATAAGGATCAAGTAGATTTCTCAAATAAAATTAATGTATATCAAATTCTTAGTTTTATTTCAAGATTTTTCTTATGATCAATTTTACACCAAGATTTCATTTGCTTCAGGCTGCTTAGATGAGTGAAAGTTTATTTACTTATCTTACATTTTTAAGGAGTACTTACTTAAAATTCTTCCAGCAAAAATAAGGTATTTTAAAAATTAAATTTATATTACTAATAGGTAGATGAAGATTTCAAGTAATGACTAAATGTGTATTATAGAAGCAACAATCTTTTCTAAGTATTCCACTTTATATACTATTTATTCTTTCACTCATAATTTTCTTTTAAAAGTTAACAGTATCCATAAACTTAAGTTTAACAGTGGTTATGGGCCCAGCCCTAACCTGAAGAATGAAGTATTGTAATATTTTTTTATTGTAGTCTTTATTGATCGAAAAGTAATTGCTAGAGTTGCATTTAAATTCAATTGAAAAATGGCATCCAATATAAATCCACAAATGTTGCTTACTAGATATAATTACCAATCTTGGTCAACTAGTATGAAGCGAATTTTGCAAACAGAAGGGTTAATTGCTTGGATTGATGCAGAAAAGCATCCTCAAGAAATGGATAAATTATCCCCACTAGAGCAATTTAAATTAAATCAATCTAAAGCAAAAGCAGCAGGCTTAATTAAAACCTATTGTAGTCAAGAAATAGTTTTAATGATTGATAATTTGGAAGAACCAGAAATTATCTGGAATACATTAAAAACTAATCTATTGACGGCCAGTCGTTCTTATAAATCTCTATGTTTAGCTGAATTCAGAACTATGAAACCAAATCCGGATGAGGAACTCCCAACTTTTAGTGATAGATTTGAACATCAGTATAGAAAAGTAACTGATGCAGGGGAAACTGTAAGTGAGGAACATCGATGTTACATGCTTTTGCAAAATTTGCCAGAAGATTACGATTATCTTGCTCGAGAATTTGAAAATTGTAAGGATACAGATTTTAATTTTGCAAAACTAAAAGCAGAAATAATTAAAGAATATAATCGTCGTAACTTGCATGAGCTTAGTAAAACAACTGAATGCTTTTCTGTTGAAAAACACAAACATCCTGACTCATTTAGTTCTGTAAAACAAGAGTCAGCAAGATTAGTTACATGTAGTTTTTGTGGAAAACCAAACCACACAGAAAATATTTGTAGGTTTAAAAATAAGGGTAATAGTAAAAATCAAACTAATGTAAAAGAATCCTCTTTTGTAACAGAGTTTATTTCAGAATGCTTTGAAAGCGAAAATTTATTACCAACTAGGGAATGGACATTAGATAGTGCATCGACTGCACATATTTGTCAAAATCAAGAGTTTTTCACATACCTAAAACCTTCTACAGAAGGTTCAATGATAAAAATGGGAACTACATCTCATCCAGTTAAAGGTATAGGAATAGTGCAGTTTAAAATTAAAGATGGTCCAAACATAAGAGGAATTACACTTAATGATTGCCTTTATGTCCCAACAATTCATAGAAATTTAATCAGTATGAGTCGAATGGATAGAGCAGGTTTTCATGCTAAACTTGATAGAGGATTTAAAATTCTTGATCCCGATTGGAACTATTTATGGTCTGCAAAAATGAAAAATAACTTTTACGTTATACAGGGTTTACCTAATTATAACCAACCTAATGTTTTAAAAATAAAAGATACTTTGGAAAATAGCCATCATAAAGAAGTAACTAATAACCAATGTACACAAACTGAGAGCTCATCTAAAAAGCTAATACCAAAACATACAAAGCAAACATTTAATCAAGCTTTTGCTGTAGATACTAACGAAATTATGATTTGGCATGAAAGACTTGCTCATTGTAATATACAAACTATTAAGAAAATGTTTAATAACGACCTAGTAGAACCACAAGTGAGATTAAAAGGGAAAGAGGTCTGCTGTGAGGCTTGCATAATGGGGAAAAATACAAGACAGCCCTACCCAAAACTTAAAAGTATTCGTTCAAAAGACATTTTAGAATTAATTCACACAGATATTTGGGGCCCTGCTCCTTATCTTTCAAAGCATGGTTATCGCTATATTTTAACCTTGCTTGACGATTATAGTAGAAGAGCCTTTTGCTATCCAATGCGAAATAAAAATGAAGTTTGTGAAAAACTTAGAAATTTCATCCAATTTGTTGAACGTCAAACCAATAAAAAAGTAAAAGCTATAAGAAGCGATAATGGATTAGAATATTGTTGTACTCCCATACAAAAATTATTAGAATCATTGGGTATAAAACATGAAAGATCAAACATATATTCACCTCAATCAAATGGTGCAGCAGAACGTCTTAATCGAATGTTGTTTGATGGAATGAGAACTTTGCTTAATTCTGCTAATCTTCCAGAAGAACTTTGGCTTGAGGCCATGCAAACAACAAACTATATACGAAACAGACTTTTGCATAGTTCAACCGGAGAAATACCGTTCAAGTGCTGGTTCGGCAGAAAACCTTCTCCCCGTCATTTAAAAAGATATGGATGTGTAGCTTATGCTCACATTCCATCCCAAAAGCGTAACAAATTTCAAGTTCGTGCTCAAAAAGGAATTTTAGTAGGTTATAGTTATAGTACTAGAGGTTATCGAATATGGCTACCCACTGAAGACAAAATAATAGAGACAAAACATGTCAGATTTGATGAAACGAAATTAGGTATGGAAAAACAAGGTCATATATTAGCAGAAGAATCAGATGATGAATTAGACATATCCGAAAATCCCTACCAACCAGTAGATGACCCACAATTAATGTTTGAGAGATATATAGCAATTAGAAAGACAGGAGAAAGTAGAGGTAAAGAAGACATTTATGTAAAAACACCAGAGGGGAAGGTATTAAGGAGTTCCAGAGAATTAAAAGATTATTGCGAGGAAAATAACTTCATATATGACGATTCATTAAATATTTTTTCTAAAAACTGCAAAATCCTTGGCAAATTTAAACTAGAAAGAAAATCCCCCATTAATGACATAGATGAGAATCTAAACGAAGCCGAAGAAAGTTCAGACAAAGAATCTGAAGAAATACCATTAGTCGAAGATGAAGCAAATTGTGTAGAAATAATTATTCCAAAAACAGCTAGGGAGGCAAAAAGGTTACCAGAGGCTGCAGAATGGAAAAGGGCCATGGACAGTGAAATAAAAACTATGATAGACAGAAATGTTTGGACAGTTGTTCCCAGACCAGCTAATACTAAAGTAATAGGAACCCGTTGGGTCTATACCCTTAAAAATAAAAATGAGTCTAGAAAGTTTAAAGCAAGATTAGTTGCTTTAGGTAATAACCAAAGAGAGGGTTTAGATTATAATGAAACATACAGTCCAGTAGTTAATTTCATGTTAATAAGATTGTTCATTGCACTTTTTATATGTATTCTCCAGTGGGAACATAGTCTTTTAGATGTAAAATGTGCATATTTGTATGGTAATATTGATAAGGATATATATATTAACCAACCTAATGATTATATAATACCAGGCCAAGAAAATTACGTTTTAAAATTAAATAAAGCCCTCTATGGCTTACACCAATCTGGAAAATGCTGGTTTGAAGAATTGCATCATAAACTCATTGCAAACGGGTTTACAGAAATTCCGGGACTAACATGTATTTATAGATATAACACTAAAGCAATCATTATGGTATATGTAGATGACCTCCCGATTTTTGCTAAAGACAAGTCAACTCTAATAGAAGTTATTCAGTTATTAGAAGGGTTATATCAGCTCGAAAATTTAGGCCCAATCACTCAACTATTAGGCATACAATTCGACATTAAAGACGGTACAGTTAACATAAATTGTAGCAAATATATAGATTCCTGTATTGAACGATTTGATATTTCTACGATAACTAACGTATCTCTTCCTATACAACCAGGTACAGTTTCCTCTAAACAGGAATCTCCTAGAGACAACCAGTCAAAAGCCGCAATGGAGAAGATGCCTTACCGAAACCTCCTTGGTTGCCTTCTGTATATATCTGGACGTTGCCGCCCTGATATCTCATATGCTGTTGCTACCCTTGCCCAAGTTGCGGAAAACCCAGCTAAAGTCCATTGGAACCGTCTCAAGCAGATTCTGAAGTACCTTGCCTCTACAAAGACTTTGGGATTAAGGTATGATTCCCAAGATTCTACCCTCCAGATTTCATCATTTGCCGATGCAAGTTGGGCCAGTGATCCTTCCGATCGAAGATCCTTTTCTGGGTACTCTATCTTTATGAATGGAATGCCCATAACTTGGAGAGTCAAGAAACAAACATCTGTTGCCCTGTCGCCCATGGAGGCAGAGTTTATTTCTGCATCAGAAGCGGCAAAAGACCTGAAGTATATTAAGGCCAATATAAAAACTGTAATATTGACTATGAATATTGAGATCAAATTTCAAGTCCCAATTCTATTTTGTGACAATTCAGCTGCTATTCAATATATCAAATTTAGATCTGAAAATATCAGGAATAGATACATTGATATCAAATATATGTTTGTCAGAGAACTGTATGAAAATAAAGAGTTTAATATACAGCAAGTAAGATCACAAGAAAATTTGGCTGACCTCCTAACTAAGGCACTGAACCAAACTATTTTCTTAAGATTAAGAAGTGCATATTTAGTGCCAGCTATAGAGTAACTCTTTAAAAAAAAAAAAAAAAAAAAAAAAAAGACTAAACTACAAAGTGAACTTTAAAAAAAAAAAAAACTTTTTGCATTTATAGTTTCAATTCAAGTTTACCCTGAACATGTTCAGGTCATCTGTAAAATTCTATGTATTTTGATTTCTAGTTTTCATAGAATATGTATGGGGAAAGGGAGGCATTTGTAGATGCAGTGCATGCTACATTCGTTGTTTCCCCATGCATATTCAATACAATTTTTTTTTTCCTCTTAAAGGTTTGAATCAATTTATAAATATATTTAATTACCTTTTTTTCCTTAAACATCCGAAGTTTTAATTTATTTCTTAATTTTATAGTTTCCTGTTAAGAACGATCTAACTAGACGTTGTTTTGTTTACAAAACTTACTTTAATGAGCTGTTGCCACTCTATTAGAAAACTCCCAGTTTTGGTATTCAGCAATAACAGTTGCGATCGCAACTGCATTATAATAACTAGCTACTAGTAAAGCTACTAAAACTTAATTTTTCTCTAGACATTTAATAAATATTCGTTTATAAAAATTCATTAATTATTTTACTTTGGATGTTTTTGTTCTTTTTTTTACTTTACTTTATTCAAATTTTTTCATACCAATGCATTTGCATAGATAACGCAACCAGCATAACGGCGAAATTCGCTGTTAACTGCCAATCAGCAAGATATAAAACAAGACGTCGTCTGCTGTCAAATCGCTTTTTCTTTTTTTCTTACCAGACTCATCAGGAGACGGAGATATGCCATGCCAGTTACTAGAATGGATGCAGGTGTTGCAATAGAAATTTCCAAATGTTTGTTTATCTTTGCAAAGGCATTGGGTATGAGTTTATACTATTTAAATTAATGTTAGAAAATTACTTTCAAGTTTTCTCTTGTTACTGTCAAGACAATATTTTTTTGTAACAATAAGGATCAAGTAGATTTCTCAAATAAAATTAATGTATAGCAAATTCTTAGTTTTATTTCAAGATTTTTCTTATGATCAATTTTACACCAAGATTTCATTTGCTTCAGGCTGCTTAGATGAGTGAAAGTTTATTTACTTATCTTACATTTTTAAGGAGTACTTACTTAAAATTCTTCCAGCAAAAATAAGGTATTTTAAAAATTAAATTTATATTACTAATAGGTAGATGAAGATTTCAAGTAATGACTAAATGTGTATTATAGAAGCAACAATCTTTTCTAAGTATTCCACTTTATATACTATTTATTCTTTCACTCATAATTTTCTTTTAAAAGTTAACAGTATCCATAAACTTAAGTTTAACAGATAGTTTAACTTAAAAATCAACATGAAGGAGCAAAAAAAAATTATAACAGAATCACAGAGCATAATTCGCAGCTGGCGTGAGAAGCGAGTGGGAGCTCCATCTCTCACGGCCACCAAGACAAGAATGAACGTCGCAGACAGCTCGCCGGGGCAGGGACTGGGAGAAATAGAGCCAAGCTACATGCAAGTGTAGCCAAAACTCGTGTAACAGTGTTCCTAGCATGCGCAGCTCCTTGGGAAACTTATTTTATGGACAAGCCTCGTATATATATATATATAACAGCAGGCTTTGCCCGCTTCGCTGGTCACTATATTTAAAGGAACCTCTTTTTTATATTGCTTTATGGGAAAAAAAGAAAACTGAAATCGATTAAAAGCTCGTTTTGTGTTCCCGCTGCCTTCGGCAGCGACTTGTTCATCTTCGCAGCCTCCTGTGCCTGGCCCTACTACCTGCGACAATGGCTAACCCGTCCCCCAATGGCTTACCCGTTAGTAAACGATGCAGGCGACACCAGCTTTGCTGGTCCCTATCTTTAAATGAAACACTATAATTACTGAATTCTCAGAATTGCATTAATTTTTATCACGCGAAAAAAAAAGAGAAACAAAATCTGATTAGGAAAAATGTCGCAACGAGTTCTCAGTGCCTTCGGAAAAAATTCCCAAAATGTTGTAACTCTTATTTCTATTTTTTCCCCCTTCGCCCCACCCCCACCCGTCTATGCTAATAATTTTACAAATTCGAAAATATCTGCAATCGATTTGTAAGTATCATAAACCTCTATGCACCAGTTTTGAACGATCTATCTCTATTTTTATTTTTTTGCCCCTTCGCTCCCCCCCCCCTCCCAATAATTGTAAAAATTCAAAAATATCCTCAATCGATTTGTAGGTATCGAAAACCTCTATGTACCAATTTTGAATGATCTAACTCTATTTTATTTTTTTTGCCCTTCCGCCCTCCCCCCTTCCCGGCCCTTCTAATAACTTTACACTTTCGAAAATATCCCCATTATACTTGCAGGCCTCTAAAACCTATCTGTACCAATTTTGAACGGCCTAACTGTATTTCTATTTGTTTTTGCCCATAGCCCTCCCTTACCGCCCCACCCCCTTCCTGCCCCTCCTAATAATTTTACAAATTCAAAAATATCCCCAATTGATTTGTAAATATCGAAAACCTCTATATACCAATTTCGAACGATCTAATTTTATTTTAATTTTTATCCCCCCCTCCTCTCCCCTCCTAATAACTTTACACTTTCGAAAATATCCCCATTCGACTTGCAGGCCTCTAAAACCTGTCTGTACCAATTTTGAACGGCCTAACTGTATTTCTATTTGTTTTTGCCCATAGCCCCCCCTTACCACCACCCCCCCCTTAACGCCCCTCCTAATTTTTACAAATTCGAAAATATCCGCAATTGATTTGTAAGTATTGAAAACCTCTATAAATCAATTTTGAACAATCTAACTCGATTTTTATTTTTTTGCCCCCCTTCTCCCCTCCCCCCTTCTCGCCCCTCCTAATAACTTTACACTTTAAAAAATATCCCCATTCGACTTGCAGGCTTCTTAAACCTATCTATACCAATTTTGAATGGCCTAACTGTATTTCTATTTGTTTTTGCCCCATAGCCCCCCCTTACCGCCCCACCCCCTACCCGCCCCTCCTAATAATTTTACAAATTCAAAAATATCCGCAATCGATTTGCAAGTATCGAAAACCTCTATGTACCAATTTTGAACGATCTGACACTATTTTTAATTTTTTGCCCCCCCCCCTCCCCCCCTTCTTGCCCCTCCTAATAACTTTACACGATCGAAAATATCTCCATTCGACTTGCAGGCCTTTAAAACCTATCTGTACCAATTTTGAACGGCCTAACTGTATTTCTATTTGTTTTTGCTCCATAGCCTCCCCCCTTGCTGCCCCACCTGGGGGCTGAATTTCTAAAATTCCAGACATTGGTTTTTAGATAGTTGCATTAGCTATATTTTAAAGCAAAAATTTCACGTATATCTATTTTTTTTTGTTTGAGATATATAGGATTATGCGAAATCACGTTTTACGCATGTGAAATCACGTTTTGCCCCCGCCCCCTCTTGGGGACCGAATTTCAAAAATTCCAGAAACCGATTTTTAGACATTTGTATTAGCTATATTTTAAACCAAAAATTTTACGGATATCTGTTTTTTTGTTTGAGATATGAAAGATTTTGTGAAATAACGTTTTGCCCCCCCTTCCCCCCTTGGGGGGCAAATTTTTTAAAATCGCTTGCGGCGTTGTGTTTCTCGGGTCGTAAACATTAACTGTGCCGAATTTTGTCCCGGTCAGTGAGACGGCCTAGGTTTCTATAGCGGACAGACACACAGACACACACACAGACAGACAGACTCTGCTCTTTTATATATATATCTATATACATAAAAGAGCAGAGTCTGAATTTTAGAAATTCAGCCCCCAGGTGGGTCAGCAACGGGGGGGGGGGCTATGGAGCGAAAACAAGTAGAAATACAGTTAGGCCGTTCAAAATTGGTACAGATAGGTTTTAAAGGCCTGCAAGTCGAATGGGGATATTTTCGATTGTGTAAAAGGAGGGGCAAGAAGAGGGGAGGGGAGAGGGGGGCAAAAAAATAAAAACAGTGTCAGATCGTTCAAAATTGGTACATAGAGGTTTTCGATACTTACAAATCTATTGTGGATATTTTCGAATTTGTAAAATTATTAAGAGGGGCGGTAAGGAGGTGGGTCGGTAAGGGGGGGCTATGGGCAAAAACAAATAGAAATACAGTTAGGCCATTCAAAATTGGTACAGATAGATTTTAGAGGCCTGCAAATCGAATGCGGATATTTTCGAAAGCGTAAAGTTATTAGAAGGGCCGGAAAGGGGGGGGGGGGGAGGACAGAGGGGCAAAAAAAAAAAAATAGAGTTAGATCATTCAAAATTGGTACATCGAGGTTTTCGATACTTACAAATCGATTGCGGATATTTTTGAATTTTTAAATTTATTGGGAGGGGCGGGAAGGGGGGAGGGAGCGGAAGGGCAAAAAAATTAAAATAGAGATAGATCGTTCAAAACTGGTGCATAGAGGTTTTTGATACTTACAAATCGATTGTGGATATTTTCGAATTTTTAAAATTATTAGGGCGCTCATCTTGGGAGCCATATTTGTTTAAACTAACTTTTAGTTTTTCATTTATATAAAGTAATGTTAATGGAATACTTTTATATGTTTAATATAGTAAGAGTTAACATACTTAATAGTATCTAAAAATATGGCACAGGCCTTGTTTTCACTGCTCCAGAGCAACTGCAAGTGAATTTCAAAATGTAAACAATATAATGTAAAGTGACTAAATCACAGTGATCACTGCTACAGGACTGATCTGTTTTGTGAGAGTGGAGACAACTGGAATGAATTTTTGTAAATGTTTTTTCTTATTGGCATCAGTCAAAATGTAAATTGTTTACAGGTAAAGACTATAAATGTAGAGTGTTTTGAGCAAGTCTCTCTCTTGCCTGTCAACTGGTTGGCACTTTGTTTTTTTTTGTTGTTTAGTTATGTTTCTTTTTACAGCAGAGTTTGCTGGATATGAAGATAGTTTTATTTTAATGTAACTTTAATTATGATTAATTAAAATAAGTTCGTTTTTTAAATCTGTGTTATTTTTTAAGTCTTCCACATACTCAGACCACTGCAATGTTCAAATTGAACTTTATTTTCCAATAATATATATGCATCGTGCACGGGTCTACACTGCCGAAAGCAGTGGGGACCCGGTGCAACATTCTTCCCGATCAGAGTTTTTTTTTTCCACATGATAAAAATTAATGCAATTTTGAGAATTCATTAATTATAATGATTCATTTAAAAATAGTGACCAGCGAAGCGGGCATAGCCTGCTAGTAGATATATATATGTTCTGAATTTTATACACAGCCATAGTTTATTATTCATTTAGAAAATTCTTTTGATCAGTTCCTATGTCAATTGAAAGCATTTTTTGCATTGGAAATTTTTCATAAAAACATATTACTCTTTCAATAAATTACACAGATTGTTCTTTTTTTTTTTTTTTTCCCTTTTAAAAAAAGTAATTGTATTAAAAATATTTCGGTAAATGGTGTTATCAGTATTATTAATTAACATTATTTATTCATTTATCATAAAAAAGAAAGAAAGAAAGAAAAAAAAATAGGAAGTTATAGTCAATTGAAAACACGTATTTAAACATAAAAACTTCTTCACACACCATAAAATAAAGGGAAGCACTACCAGTTTCAAAAGGACGTGACCTTTCTTCTTCAGGTGCAAAATACGCATGGTACTATAATCCATTTCCCCACCAGAGGCACTTCAAGGCCACAGAATGCGGCGAGGGAGATCACGTGCTCAATTCTATCCAGTGAGATGTCGTTTCTTCAGTAACCTAGCAACGGACGGGGGAAAGTGAAATCACAGTTCATCTGAGCGTGGCCTTGAGGCGACTCCCTAAAGGAAATAGAGTATAACTTGGAGACAAAAGCAAGAGTATCCTGTTTTTGTTTCCTGGTCATGCTCTTTCCTTTATTTTATGGTGTGTGATTTTTTTTTTTTTTTTTTTTATTTATTGTACACTAATTCCTTAATGAATTTGTAATTAGATTGACAATAGATTCAAGATAAACTGTTCCATACAGTACATCTTTTTATATCTGAAAACATATTTCTCTGGAATACCATAGGGCACACAAGTGCACTCAGGCACACTATTTGAGAACTACTGCATTAGAGCACCTGCAAAAACATCAGCTGTTTAGCAGACATCAAGAAAGAGTAGAAATGTTGTTGATTTGTAGTGAAATTACATTTTTCAGGACCAGCTTTGAAAAAGATGTGAATTTAATTAGTTATTGGCAAAACAAATTGCTGAAAACAATTTGTTGCAATGAAACATGAATTTTGTCAGTAAGAAATAAATTTATTCTATATTTTGACAATTAGCTTCAGAATATAAATAAATAAATAAAATCAGAAGCTGACCATAGAAAAATATCAGTTTCACAAAATGTTCTTCTCAAAAACAGAACCGTGTATTTAAAAAAAAAAAAGAAAAAGAAAAGAAAGAAAAGTTGGATAGACTCAAAAAAAAAAAAAAAACTAGTATATTGTGGCCACCACAAGACTTTCTTCTATATTTTTCTATACAAATTCACTCAATAACAAAAAAAAAAAAAAAAAAAAAAAAAAAAACGATTTTTTTTCCCAAGTTTTTTTTTTTTTTTTTTTTGTTAAAAGTAAAAAAAAAAAAAAAAAAAAAAATCGATAACTTTGTTTTAAATTATCACATATTTATAGTTCAACCATTCATTTTAAAGGTATTGACGAGACCTTTTGAAAGATATCCATCTTGAAAATTTACCATTTTCATATTAATTTTACAATCACAGGTTAAGAATAACTCTCATTATGTACATTTATACGGAATTTTGTCCTATACTACCATGTTAAAAATTTAGAAAAAATACGATCACAGCGCCACCTGTTGAGCAATTGATCCCCAAATCTAATCAGCACCAGTTTATGTCAGGGGCCAACTAAATACCAAGTTTGGTTAAATTTCGATTAAAAAAAAAAAAAAAAATTATGATTTTTTTTTTTCTAAGTTTTTTTCATTAAAAGTAAAAATAATCGATAACTTTGTTTTAAATTATCACAGATTTATAGTTCAACCATTCGTTTTAAAGGCATTGACGAGACCTTTCGAAAGATACCCATCTTGAAAATTTACTCCCCTCGAGGGGAGACTTCCCCCCCAGGGGGGTGGCGAGGCTCCTACACACACTAAATTTTTTTCCCAGTTGACTATCTCTATTATAAATAATTTTTGAAATTTTCATAATGATTACTAAAAAATATTCTCTTTATGCACATTTATACAAAATTTTGTCCTATATCACCATGTTAAAAATTTAGAAAAAGCGGGATGGCAACGCAACCTGTAAGACAATTTTTACCAAAAGTTGATAGGCACTAATTTATGTCAAGGTGCAACTACATACCAACTTGTATGAAATTCTGTGCAGTAGTTCCTGAGATACAGTTGCCACAAAATTTTGTCACACACACACACACAGACATTTTCTAAAAATGGTCAAATCGTGTTCTACAGCTCTCAAAACGTGTAAATCCATCAAAAACCCAAGGTCGAAAATTTTTACGAATCTAATACTTTCTTCTATTGAATATAGAAGAAAGTAAAAAATATATGAAAACAAATACCTAGTATTAAGAAAATATACATTGTTTGCAGTAAAATGCTCTGAAAATTGGTTGAATAATCTATAATAATAAAAGTAAAAGATGTCTGTCTGTCTGTCTCTCTGTCTGTGCATCTATACGTTCAGCCCCTACTGAACGCAGAAGTATAAAATTTGACATACGGGTGCTCAAAAGCCTTCCCGAGTTGATAGTGAAAACAGAATTTAAAAATTTTAATTAGTTCCGGAGATTTTAATTAAAATGTAGACCTGTGTCGAATCAAAAAGCGATCTCAATGACTGAGAATTCACTGCGATTGCATAAAAATAGAAAAATGGAAAATAAATTAGAAATATTAGTTCGATCGTTACGAATTTGGTACCAAATGAAAGGGGATTTTTTTTCCGAATCTAAGAGTGCAAGTGGCTTATCTCTACAGCAATTAGATTTTTTAAAATTAATTAAAGTATGAAATTTAGTTGGCAACAGGCAGAACACTTAATTATTTCATTTATCAAAGATTCTTCAGTGCCAGGAGCTAGACATGCTGGCTTCCGGTCGGGAAAATTTTATTTTTCGTTTTTCGCCCACGTGACAAAGTAGTGGAAATAAAAAAAGCAGTTTTTGAATTTTTTCCATTTAAAATCGATCAAAAGCAGAACTTCGAAATTGCCCGTCATTATGGCTCACCTGTATGCAGTTAAAAAATCTAAAGTATTTATATTATTATCTTTAAAAATAAAATAAATAGACATATTATACTTATTTAAATTCATTTTTATTTCATCTGTTAATGACACCAAAAGTTACTTTTAACAGAATAATATTGATTTTTTTTTTCCTTTTTTTTATGAATTCGGTTGTAAAAAAGCAGTTTTGGAATTCTTAAATTTTAGACGGATTTCAATAGAAATCGTTAATCGCCCTTGATAAATTAGCCATTTTGAGTCTAAAATATATCAAAGATATTCATTATTGTAATACATAATACATCATTCAAAAGATATTTTAAAGTATTTTTATTGCAGGCTATTAAAATGATATAAGCCGTTCAAATTATGTACGAAACTTTCGGAGAAAACTACGGAAAAACCAGAAAATTTTTATTCTTTTATATTTTACAGAGTTTCAAATTCAGATTTTCACTCACATTTCGTACTAATAATTTTTAACGGTATATACAGGGCTGATTGTGACCTTACTTTAAAAATCCTGAAATTACATGAAAAGAAAAATAGAAAAATTTTTCCTGGCTGTAACCAATAAAACACATGTAAAATTACTGAAAATCTAAAAAAAAAAATTCTAGAAAATTACAAAAGATGTACCTAAAATTCTATTACACAACAATTTTCTCTTAACAGTCACTCAAAAATTCCTGAAATCAGGAAAAAATCCTACACACAATCACCCCTGTATATAGCCCGGAATTAAGCAAGTTTTGGAGAAAACCACAGATAAGTCGGACACAAATCTTTTTTTAAAAAAATGTTTGTATTATCTTTTTATTTCAGCTTCTAATTAGTATAATTTCATTTTTATATTATCGAAAGTGGAATTCGAGATTCACCTGATTTACACGTTTTAAGGTGTCCTGATTAGGTTTTCTTTTGTATCTCAGCTACTAATTAAAATAATTTTATAAGTAATACCTCATTTGAAAGCTTTGTTGATTTGGAATTGAACAATATATTACAGAAATTTCTACCGCCAGATGGCGCTGTAATATTTTAATATTTCAATATTTCCCGAGCGGGAGTTTCGTAAAGTCGGATTTTTCAGGGATCGCGAACCAGCTGGTCGCCGAAGGCGGCTAGTGCAGAATAAGAATTTGTAAGAGCAAACACCATAAACTAGAAAAACTTGCAATTCTTTTTTCATATCAAATCAATTCAGCCAGGGAATTTTTTTTAGAAGGGATTGCTTTATATATATATATATTTTTTTTTTTATGTCACTGGCCCTGGATCCTTTATAACTAACTGTATAGTTGGCAACTTACTTTAATAATTTATTCTTTAATTAAATATCTTTAAAAAATATGTTGTGTATGTATAGTCGAATATTTAATTCTAATTATTATTTAGCATTTTGTGCCTGACATTTTGTGAATTGTGATGGTTAGTTTTTCTTACTTTACTTTCAAAAAATGGGCAGAATTTAATTTGTAATTGGAACCAAATCAATAGATTAGGTCAAAGGAGGTTTAGTGTAAATATGTACATATTATTTAATTATTATTATTTTTTTTTTTTTTTTTTAATTTTTTTTTTTTAGTTCTCTCTTCACTTTTCATTAATCCAGATACTTATTAATCAAGAATCAATTTAATTAAGTAATTGAATTTGGTATAAAACTAATGTAAATACTTACTTGCCTTGTGATTTTTAATATACAAAAACATTTTTTCTCTATGACTCTGTTTAGTAAATTTTTAGATCCTGGCAAAAAATACTTTGCTTCACAGCAGTATTGTGCCCGGTACAAGGATATTTATAGGGATATCCTTGGATCGACATCCAGTTACCTATCATCTCCTCCTCCTTTACTTCAATTTAGAACATGCGGTTCTAATAGATGTAAAACTTGCCCTATGGCCTCTCACACACAATTGAATAATAATCAATCTTTGGTTCCATTTTGTCAGGCATACAATGTTATTTATAAAATCAGTTGTGGTCATTGTAAACTTAGTTATATTGGTGAAACTTCAACTCCTCTACATTTACGCATTAATCAGCATCGATCAGATTCTAAAAACCTTTCAGCTGCACCTTCTAAATCAACTATAGAATTACAACACTTTAAATCACATAATTTTAATTCATGTACCATAGAGATTGTAAAAATTCAGAAAAATAAAAGCGAGCGTCTATTTCTTGAATCAAAATATATGCAATATTATAATACAATTTATCCATATGGCCTAAATTCCGAATACTTTAGTAAAACTATTAAAGCATATTCTAACATCAACCCTCTACATGATTATTCGACTATTTATGCACAACTCAATCACAACATTAACAATAAAACTTCTAGAACTAAACGAGGTAGTAAAAAAACAGATTTAATCTTTTCTAAAAGTGCCAACTCATTTCAGATCTACAGACTAATTACTTATCTAACTATAACTGGTTCATTATTCGAAAATTTATTTTTGCAATTAAAAAGAAATACTTAGTAAACTTTCTGAATGTCTTTCAAAGCCAATCCTATAATAAACATTTTTCAGACATTTTTTATGATATTATAATGTACAAAATCAAACAATTTAATTTAAAAATTAATAAAAAGCCCAACAAATTTAAAACAAATACTCAATTAATTGTGAATTTTACAAATCAAATATTGAACAGTATTAACATTACGTCTATCATTAATGACAAAGAATGTATGTTTCCGATTAAAGATTTAAATCTATCTCGTACCTTCATCAAATATCCTCTTCCTCTTGGAAGAAAGATATTCAATTATAACTCTGTATCTAAGTCTACCTCTTTTACTAACACTGTAACCTGTAAATGCAATGATCCTTCTTTCTCAAAATTTATTGACAGAGACCATGGACACATTATCACGGGTAATCTCAATATTATTGATAATTATCAATTAAAAAAATTCATGAAATTTGGCACCAAATTTAGACTTCCAGTTAAAACTAGCATTCCACAAATCCTTCAACAGTTTTCTTATGACCTAGATTTATTTATTTATAAAATATCTATTACTCATAATAAACCTATTGCCTACTTCACTCAATGGAAAGTTTTAGTGTTACAAAAAATCAAAAATGCATTATTTATCAATTCTTCAAATCTGGTGTTATTTAAAAAATCTGTACTTCTTAACTCAATCAAATCACTACAGGATGACTTTGTGATCACTTATGTTGACAAATCACCTAATAATTATGCCATTATTTGTAAATCCTACTATCTCTCTATTTTAAACTCTTCAATCAATAATAGTAACATCTTCAGTTTAACTAATAATAACCTTATTATTAATAACCGAAAAATACATAATTACTATAAACTACTTCAACTTCCCTTCAATAACTTTAATTATCCTTATATAGTTCTCATACCTAAGTTTCACAAATCTCCAATTAAATTTCGCACTGTCACTGTTGGGTGTAACACTTATAACAACAATACTAATAAAGCTCTACTGGATATTCTAAAACAAATTTACAAATGTACTTGCAAAGTTGATAATTTACACTGTCTTAAAAATAGCTTTCAATTAATTCAATACATCAAATTGCTCGATTCAATAGACAATATTATGACTTTTGACTTTTAAGATCTTTTCAATAATATTGAGTTATCAGATCTTAGTAATATCATTTACAGTCTTTTTCAAGAATATAAAGCTCAAATTAATCTTCCTTACAATTTTAAAGAAGAAAAATTTAAAACACTTCTTAACTTTGTTATCCATAATAATTATATCTTCCACAACAACGATATCTATTTGCAACAATTAGGCATTCCACAAGGAGGTTGTAGCTCCAGTATTTTGGCAGATCTCTATCTTTATTATTATGAAAAGCAAATTTGCAATGATGATGTTCGATTTTATCGTTACATCGATGATATTATTGTATTTTATCTCAACAAGAACTCACAAAATGGTTTTTCCCTCAATTATCCACCTAAATTAAAGCTAACTCAAAATACTCTGACTAATCAATCTATTAACTTTTTAGATCTCAAAATAATCATCGATGGTAATAAACTTTACACAGATATCTATGACAAACGGCAAGATTTTTGTTTTAATGTAAACTTATTTACACATTTTAATTCATGTCTGCATCTTTCGGTATTTAGAAACATCATCATTAACCATTTATTTCGAATTAATAATTTATGCTCTGCAAAGTTTAAAAACAAGAATATTAATAAACTGATCACAGCCACTGCTAAAATGGGTTTTCCTAAAAACTTTGTATTTTCTATTTTATATCCTTAACCATGTCTCTGTCAGTACAAAAAAAAAAAAAGCTGTGTACACTCTTGTGTATATCAACAAAAAAATTATAAAATAATAAAAGACAATAAAAAAGGTGGCGGTTGGGTGGGCAGATGTTTGATTACGGAGGTGGGGTGTTGTTGTAAGGCTGGATGGTTGGGTGGGTTTGTGAAATTAAATTAAAAAAAAAAAAAAAAAAAAAGTAGATGGCTTGTTGCATTTGCTTTGTATTACTATGCAAACTTACATTTTCCATTAAAATTTCAGTTTTTTCCTTTTTGAGTTGTCAACTATATTTAATGTTCTAATTATACTGTTAAACACAATGTGATCAATCGGTGAATTTCATTGTGGCTTCGTGGTTTCATTGTTGTTCATCTGCTTTGAAATTTGCATTTTTAAATCCATATGGTTCATGTTCTGGTTGTGGCAGGCTGGGGGAGTGTTGCCGGCATAAAACTAGTGTAACCCCACAGGCAAGTCACAAGTCTTGCCGCCTGCCTCCTTCTTCCTACCTTGTGTTTCTTTGGTTGTTTTTTCATTAATTTTGATAAGTTTATGGTTTTAAGTTAAGATTTGTTGTTTTACTTTATTTATTCGTTTGTTTTGCAGGCTGTTAATTAATAGATATGGTTTCTTTAAATTAATGTATTTCATCCACTGATGATTTTTTTTTTTTTTTTTTTTTTAATCTTATTGGTCATTGGTGTTTCAGTGATCTTCTATCTGTTGCTTGGCTTCTACTATGCTTATTAGATCATCTTTATTATATAATGATGATCTATTAAGCATAGTAAAAGCCAAGCAACAGATACAAGATCACTGAAACACCAATGACCAATAAGATTAAAAATTTCTTTGAGAAGTTCATAAAAATGAATTTTTTTTTTTTTAAATCTGGGGATGAAATATACAAATTTAAAGAAACCAGATTTATTAATTAACAGCCTGCACAACAAATCTTAACTTAAAACCATAAACTATATCAAAATTTATGAAAAAATAATTTAAGAAACTTAAGGAAGGAAGGAGGCAGGCGGCAAGACTTGTGACTTGCCTGTGGGGTTAAACTAGTTTCACGCCGGCAACACTCACCCAGCCTGCCACAACCAAAAAAGGAGTCAAATGGATTTAAAAAAGCAAAATTTCAGAGCAGATGAATAACAAGGAAACCACGAAGCAACAATGAAATTCACTGATTGATTACAATGTATTTAATAGTATGATTAGAATTTTAAGATATAGAAGCTTATTAGACTGGGATCAATGGCTTAAAGAAGATTTCGAACCACTACAAAAAATAACTGAGGAGACCAAGCCAATACAAAAAAAAAAAAAAAAAGAAAGAAAGAAAGAAAGAAAAAGAAAAAAATGGAAAGGAATTTTCAAGAATACCTAGTGTTTCAAACAATTATGTTCTATATCTGGTGAATTGCAGCTAACATGAAACCAATTTGGAAGAAAATCATTTAAAACAAATATCCATAAATGTTATTGTAGGTATATCATTGAAAAAATTGTAGTCCCTAGAATTAGAACCTATTATTGCTTTTCTCTTATACTAAGGTTATTTTGTGGGAAATGGGATGGGAAAATGTTTATTTTAATTTATATATATATCTTTAAAATTATATTTGTACTAAAAATTGAATTTTTTTAATATTTAAAATGCTAGGTTCATGAATTATTGCATGAATTGATTGAACTTAAAAAGATTTTAATATAACTTCAGTAATTCTATTATTGTTTATAAGAAGTTAAGTTATTACGTTTCAACTATTAGTTTATCATTCAGTGTATGTACAAACATGCCTGTTATACAATGTAACATCTGTTACATCTAGTAACGTCTGTTACAAAACTTTTTAAATTTTTCATTACAGCAAAAAATGACTGAATTCTTATAGCAAGAGTATGATAAATTACATGCATATCTTGTGATGTTATTTTTAAAAAAAAATTAACAAATTTGTAGAATACATTCAGATTTTTTTTTTTTTTTTTTAATGACTCTATAGTGCAAATGGCATTCCATTTTATGTAACATCTGTTACAGTTTTTTTTTTTCTTTTCTTTTTAAGCTTTAGTATGCTAGAAATTTTTTTTAAAACCTGTTAAGTTTATATTGATTTTATCAGGAAAAAATAACTCCTATCTATTCTGAAGCATTAGTGTGTGTGTCTTTAATCTTTTTTAGAATTTATTTATGTGTGTATGTAACGTCCGTTACGTTGGAATTCACAATCTGCACCAGCTAGACTTGAAAATGAAAAAAATGAAAAAAAAAAAATTTTTTTTTTCAACTATTTTATAAATTTTTCAAATTGTCTGCTTTCAAAAAAATAAATAAAGAGCTTATTTTGATCTTTCTTTCTTTTTTTTTTTTTTTTTTTTTTTTTGGTTGTTAAACAAATGTTACATTTTTGTGGCCAACTGCCGAAATACAGAACTTTTTCATTGATGATTAAAAAAACAAATTATGTTTAATTGCAAGTAATTATTATACATTTTTTTCCCACCAACAAAGGTTGAAATAGGCAATTATTTCATTACTAATTGACAAAAATCACACTTTTTCAAAGCTGTTAATGTGTTAACCAAAATATATAGTTGTTTCACAAAAAAATCTGGTGTGCAACAATCTCATGACTTCCATTACCCACTATTACACATGTTATATGCATTTTTTTTTTTTTTTTTTTTTTTTTTTTAAGATAATATGATCAAAAGACACAAAATTGACCTAACGAAGTAGAAACCTAAAATTTTTCCAGTATGAGAAACTTAATACACATGTAAAGACATAAAATAAAATATACATAACAATTAAATCGTTTTAAAAAAGGACTATACTTAATGTTTTACTTATTAAAATACCTTACAAATATCCTTTTTAGGACTCAGCAAATTAATTTCGGGTGTACCCACACCCATCATCAGTGCTAAGTGCAATGAGACATCGTTCATAGCTGTAAACATCTTTTCTTTGGCGCTGTAGTTCTATTTCTTGACTTCGCTTCATTTGTCGGGGCTGTTTATTTCTTGTAATAGCTGCTGCCATTCAGGTGGAATTGCGTAGTGCTCTCAGTCATTAACGGTTTGAAAATTAGATGTTATTTCGATGGCCTCTCTTTTTAATGCATAGTTATAACTGTTATATGGGGCTATTTTTTTAATATTAATCGAATTAATGTTAATTGGGTTACTGTTGTGGGTGGATGAGAAGACAGTTGAGGCTATGAGGCTATGTTTACAGCTATGAACGACGTCTCATTGCACTTAGCACTGATGATGGGTATGGGTACACCCGAAATTAATTTGCTGAGTCCTAAAAAGGATATTTGTAAGGTATTTTAATAAGTAAAACATATACATAGCAAGTTAATAAATAAGAAAAAAAAATGGTAAAGTTATTTTTTTAAACACCAATTTACGAGATTTTAAATTAACCTACCTAAACAGGATGACTTAATTTTCCTGTAATAATCATGGAATACATAATAAAGGATGTCTAAAATTGATTTATGTAACAATTTTCAAGAAAATCGTTAGAGCCATTTTTGAAATACCAACTTTTACCAAAATTTGTCATACTCAATTACTTATTTTAGTTTTATTTTATTTTTATTTATTTATTTATTTATTTTATTTTTTTTATTATTACTCAATTACTGACCAGAAAACAATAATTACATACAAAAGGATATTTAAAGGAGAATTAATATGAGTTTGAAAAAAAATCCTTACAGCCGTTTTTAAAGGAACGCACTTGCAAGACCAGAACGCCTATCAATTTTCCTGAACTAATCAACTATATCATTTGAAAGAACATCTAATAGAGTTCACTGACCAATGCCAAAAACTACTTTTTTGGACTCAGGAGGCTTCCATTACCATACTACCAATTTCCGCTTAATAAAAGCTAATTGCTGAAATATTGTTTTCAGCTGACTGCAGAAATATGAAATCATTTCACAGCTAATAGATAAAACTGCTAGGTTCAATTATCAAAATGTGGAGTCACTTCAGTGTTGTTTGACTTAATTTAATTACTGAAACACGTTTTTTTATCTAGTGGAATAATGAAATACTAATGAAGCTCCTGGAAGAAAAAAAAAGTGTGGTGAGTAGGTTTTTTTTTTTTTTTAAGTTGCCATGCAAGCGAGTGGATTTTTTCAGGTCTAGTACCAGCAATTGAAATTTTTACTTAAACAATTAGGACTGATAAATCAACAGGAGGAAAAAAAAATATATATATACTGCAAAACTGCAAAATTCCCGATAGTAACCCCCCTTTTTTCAAGGGGAAATTTGTCAAAACTGGGAAGGGGTTACAATCAGAAGTTTCTGGAAAAGTACAATGACTTCGGAAGAGGGGGGGGGGGGGTATAATCGTAAGTTTCACAATCTTTTTCTAAAAGTATAAATTTTATTAATATTATAATATATATTAATGGTTACTAAATTGTATTAACAATAATATAATACTGATTATTATTTATTAAATTTTATTAATAATAAACAATTTTTATTAATCAGTTTACATTTAACAGAAACACACGAACATGTGATAAACAAATCGCGATCGCAAAGTGAAGCAGTCTAGAAGATTCGCTAGCAGTTAAAAAAACAGTTAATTGCACTGCTATTGACTGATATGCAATAACAAAACAGGGTGAACGATAACTATTAAAGTTACATATGCAAGCACTATTACAGAGTTATTACACTATTTAAAGATTTAAAATTAAAAAGAGAATTTAAAATTTAGAAAAGAGTTGTGATTGCAAAAACAGAGTTGCATAAGCAAGATTGTGAAAACCACGGCCGTTTACGGATAGCAGTTAACGTTTTGGAGTTTAAAGAATGTAAACAACGCCGCATTTTTTATTTGGAGTTATTTTACTTTAAAAAGATGAGTAAAAATAACACTTGGATATGTTTACATGCAAATTAAAGTTTCTAAATAAACATATAAGACTTCAGAAGTTTAAAAAAAAAAAGTATGTTTGCAACACTCATGGGAAAAATGAAAGAATGGCGAACTTAGCCGCCAAAGGTAAGAGAGGAGGGGTTATCATACCTGCCAACATTTGAAAATGACAATTAGTAGCACATCAATATTAAAAATGGATTGGATGGTTGGTTGGTTCATTTTTATCATGCAACACACGAATCCTAAATAAATAAATGTATATATGTTACCGTATTTTCTTGTGTATAATTAACGGAGTACTATTTTCAGCCCTGATGAAAATTTTCTACAGATAATGTGCACTGCTAGATGCCAGACATCTGGCTTTTATTTGCCACAGAAATCTGGCCACATTATGTTAAATTTTTTTACCCCCCCCCCCCCAGATTAAATATTTTTAAAGTTATTATTTTTATCAAAATAATTTGCATTAATGTTCATATATACTGAAAGACTGTACTGTTTAAGAAACAAACACGTTTTATGAAACCAGATGTAAAATAATTTTATTCAAAATTACTCTTTTTACACTATATTCAACCAATTATTAAAATTCAGCAAAATTCACCAGTCAATAAATATTTTTGTGTGTTTAATTATGGGTATAATTTAAAAAAATATAAATTATAATTGCAAAAAATTATAATCTTAGCATTGGGATAATTATTTTAAAAATGTTAAAATATAAATATTAAACACATCCAAAGGCTTCTGCAGGCATCATCGATTGTTAGGGGGGGGGGGGGGGATAAAAGAAAAGTGAGAAATATTGAACAATTTTACTTCTTTGTAGGTTCTAGCATCTAATAAAGTAAATTAAGAAAGAACATTGACATTTATGTTCCAGATGGAAAAAGATTAAGAAGGCGTTTGTTTGCCGATTTTTAGGGGGTGGCGTGGGGCGCGAGAGGGGCACAAAAAAATACACGAATGAGAAATATTTAACAATTCTATCTCTTTATACATTCTAGATTCTAATAAAGTAAGTTTTAAATGAAAATTGACATTTACGGCGTGGATGAGAAAGATTGAAAATCGCAAAGCAAAACTTCTCAGAAATGTTGCAGTTTTGGTGCTAGATAAAAATTCGTAATTTTGAGCCGATTTTCGTAGCATCGTAGTTTACGGCCCGAATTCGTAGCAACTACGAATTATTCGTAGCAGTTGGCAGGTCTGGGTTATAAACGGAATTTTCCGAAAAAGTAAAGTGCATCAAATTTTAGGTGGGGGGTATAATCAGAAGGGGGTTACTATTGGAATTTTACGGTATATATATATATATATATATACATACTGAAAGAGAGGACGAAAGCATCATCTTATCTAAGTTTTTCCAGGTAATTAATAGTGTTATTGCTTTTGTTTCACTGCTAAAAATTTGGAAAACTAGAAAAATTTCATTATGAAAAAATTTAATTTGAAATAGAGGTTAAAAATACACATAGTTGTAGATGAAATGTGAAGTTTAAATTTTCTATTTTGAATTTTCTCTACCTGTTACACAACAAATTGGCAAATTATTTTCACACAGATCATTTTTTTTTTTTTTTTAAATTAAATGTTTTCAATTTAACAATAAATATAAAAGTACTGTTATTAAAAGAATGTTTAATATTGTAGCTATTATATAAAGTTTCTCATAGATATTTTAAGAACAATGTCTTTTCCAAATTTTCAGAGTAGAAAATGCATCTAGACTGGCTTCTCTCAGAAGGAAATGTAATCTTCATTGTTACATGTTATGTTACATACCAGTACCACCCAGGGTTGGCAAAGTGGGCCCAGCCCAGAAAAACCCGCCCGGGTTTTTCTAGGCGGGCCCACCAACAAAAACCCACTGGGTTTTTGCAAATAAGTGGGTTTTTGTTAAAAATTATTTATAATTTACAAATCCCATCTATAAAGTATAGAAAACACCTTACCTTTTATGAAAAAACTTATTTTTATTTTCTAGAAAATAATATTAAACATAACAAGTAATATAAAAGAAAAATTTTAAAAGTCAATTCCTACTTACAAATACTATCGAAAAGGTTTTTTAAAATATTTTTTGAATTAGGAAATAAGAAGCACGTGTGCAAAATGAAATAGAAATAAAAATCAGAAAATAAAAACTTTTTATATACCATGTTTTGCATTTTCTGATGAATTATAGAGCTCTTATCAAAGTGATAATGATGTCAGGTTTTGTGAGATGCATAATTTAACTTTTTATAATTTTTTAACGTTCACGTTTAATTAAATGTATTTATTTTTTATCTCAAAAGAAAATGAACTCGTAATTTTCTTTTGGCAACAATTAAATTATAGCTAATATTTTAATGGCTATTTTAATGCTATAGGATGTTATTATTTTCATATTTTAATTAATTATAAGAAAACTAATAGAAAATTCGAAGATTGGACTTCGAAGATTGTGTTGTCACCATATTCTGAGCAATCCTGAAAGTTTCAAATTTCTAGCTAGTCGGGAAGTTAAAAATCGATTGCAAGATTTGTACAAGATATATATAGGGAAAGTGTGAACTAATAGTAGGAATTGAAAAAGTAACTAACAGTTATAAATATAAAAGCAAATTTATCTTCTATAATTGGTTCAATTTTCTTTTTCTGTAAAACGGAACAATATTTTTGTTTAACAGCGGACATAAATGTTCTCCAGAATCAATATTTAACTAATTAAATTGTTTAGTTTTAAATCTTAATAATAATTTTAGTAGCAGCATAAATTATCAGTGCAACTTATTTTTATAAAAATTTAAATGATATGTATTGTACTTAGGAATTTAAATTCTTTTATTTTATCAATTATTGTGATTAAGAATATTTATTTTGAATAAGCATAATCTTACTAATTAACACTATTTTAATATTAGAATCAAACCAATTTTTATTTCTAAGATAAATATTAGATTAATTATTAATTAGTAGTTTAGTATAATTAGTGCATTGCAATAAGCTAAATAACATATATCTAACATTGCAATGCAAATGTATTCAAACAAAAACCCACAAAAGCCCAGAAAAACCCACAAAAGCCCAGAAAAACCCGCAAAAACCCAAGTGGGTTGGGTTTTTCTAGAAAAACCCGGGTTTTTGCCAACCCTGATCCACCAGTGGCGAAATCTAATCAATAAATTAATTCATAATTTAAATTAATATGCACTAAAGGACACAAAAATAATAAATCATTTAAAATAGCTCCAGATGGATCTCAAGTATATGATGAAGGCAAGGGTAGATCCAGGTAAATCCCAGCTATTTATCAACACCTTCACAACAATTCTATATTACAAAATTCATTTAAAAAGAAAATGTTGGGGTTTCATTAAATGCTGTGTCATATTTCATACAATTTTTACATGTCCAATACTGTTTCCATTATTGTCAGAGCTGTATAATGTGAACACATATGTGCATGGAGATACTTTTTTTTTTTCTTTTGCAAAAATATTTTCTTTCTTTTTGAAAAGAAATATCAGTTTTCTTTTTAAAAAGAGTGAGATAAATAAACACCTGTTCAAAGACAGCATATCGACATTCCATGCAATGCAATAATAATGTTAAGAATTGGACAGTATTAAAAGAAATGTAATTAGGATCTTTTTCAATAATATTAACATTATTGCTTGACATCAAATACATATCTAAATATTGAACATAGAACGATTGATAAAACTAAAGGTTTTACATGACATACATACAAATAATACTGTTGTCCACAAAATTACTTTTATTTTTCAAACAAAAAGGTACCAAAATTAAAACCTGGTTTGACTCCTAGATTGTCTAGATATGCTATAAAATTAAACTTTTTAAAACCACTACTTGACTAAAATTTACTCACAGAGTTTCTTGGATCTTTGTAGGGAATTTTTAACATGTCCATAGCTTTAATCATGCTCTGCATTGCCATAAAGACATTTTGATATACCAGTTTAATGAAACCTTTTTTGTCTTCATCAGAATATCCTGAACCATGGATAATTCTCATTTGTTTAATAAAAGTACTTTTTCCAGATTCTCCAGTACCTATAAAAACAAACAAATAAGCATTATATAAAATACTACATTCTCATGATTAAAAAAAAAAAAAAAAAAAAAAAAAGAATACTACTGAATTATAAAACACAATAATAAAAGTTGAAATTCATAATCGTCTCTTGCTGCACATTGATCAAAAGAAAATGGTAACGCAAAGAATTGGCTACAATCAAATCAACAATTTTTATTTTTATACAGACCCAGTAACAGAAACCATGCAGAGCAAGGAAGCAGACAATATATTATTTTAGACCTTGCAAACCTTGTGTGCATAAGAAAGTTATCTAGATTTACAAACATTGCATGTTAAAAAGCAAGAGTACAATATTATACATTCTTTTGTTTATAGATATAATATTTTATCTATCCTGTCTCACGTGTGGATGTTTGTAGTAATTCAGAATTCACTTTAAACTATAAGACCTGATTTAATGAGCCTCAATATGCCAAAAGTGATCGTAAAATGACATCCCCAAACCATATACGAGGGGTGTTCAAAAAAGATCAAACCATATCTTTTCTCTTGCAAACCAATGAAGTGTAAAAGACTCTCTTCAGTGTAGATGGGACACTCATGGGCAGTCGTGAATATTTTCCCGCCTGTAGAAAGCATCAATAGCTGACAGTCGACCAATAAGTGAAGACATGTTATGAGCGGTCATGGAATTTTAGTTTTTGTAAAATTAGAAAAAACTTGAGCAGTGATATTGAATCAAATTTTACCAAAAGCTTGGCGATACCCGAGTGGAAACTATTCATAAGATACAACAGGCTTTGACGACGATGACACCTTATGCATAAAATAGTGGTACAAATGCTTCAAAGATGACCACACACCAGTGAACATGTTGATTGTTTTCCTTGACTTCTGCAGTGTGGTACATCATGAGTACATACCACAAGGCCAAACTATCACAAAGGAGTACTACCAGTAGGTCCTTCATCACCTTCATAATGCTGTGCAGCGCAAACGACCCGATCTGTGGGCAGCAAAAACTTGGAAGCTCCATCATGATAACATGTCTGTCTATTCTACGAATTTGAATCAGGTTTTCATCGTCAAACACAACATTCCTGTGGTTCGTCACTCGTTAGGCTCCCTCCTCACCCAAAATGGCTCTCTGTGACTTTTGGCTATTTCCCTCGCTGAAAATTCTGATAAAAGGGCCCTAAGTCAAGAGAAGACACTATGCGGGATGCGACATCACGGTTGCTCACCATTCCTAAAATTGCACTTCCCAGGTGTTTCCAATAATGACAGGAACATTGGGTGAATTGTGTGCATTACCAAGGTGACTACCTTGAAGGGGATTAGTGTTTTGGATTTCCAAATCAATAAATGTATTTTTGCCAACTAAAGGTTCGATACTTTTTTAACACACCACGCACATTTTATCTATATAAAATAAATTTTCAATATCAGTACAAATTTTTAAAATCTGCTTTAACCGAATTGAAAAGTATGGCATGCCCTAGCCCTACTTCCAATATTTTAAACATGTTACTAGAAATGTTAAGGAAACATATGTAGGGAGCAAAAACTCAACTTCATTGCTAAACTAATTTCAAAAATGGCCATTGGACACATAGCTGATAATAAATATGTTACAAGAAAAATCAGCATCTTAAATTCTCAAGAAATTTTTGGCTTGAGACATCTATAAATTATAACTTTATTACATTCAAAAAATAACTAATTTAAGGGGAGTCCCTACATATCGCCAGAAGTTAAAGTTATTCTATGGAGAATTTTGTTCCATTACAACTCCATACTTGCCAACCAATTTTAATAAAAAAAGGGAAGATTTTTGTTGAAAAACCAGAAGATTTCATAAAAAAAGGGAAGATTTTTTCTTTTGACTTGTTTATTGCGTCAAATAGAAGAAAAAAAATACAGTTTTACAAATTTAATATTTAGAAGCAATCTATAAAAACGTTTTACTATAGATTGATTATACTAAATATATAAAAGTTTAAATGAAGTTATTCCTCTTCTACATATAAATTCTACAAAACAGAATCTGTAAGAAATTTATTTAACAATCGACAAAAAACTTAGTTAAGTTAAAGTATAACTAATTTTTTAAATAAATTAAATAGAATATGATTTTCGTGTATGTACATTAATCACGCATATAAAAAAAAAATAGCAGTAGCTAATTATCAGTTTCAGACGTGCATAAAACCAACTGAGTACTAATTTTCTTAACTTAATTTGGAAAACATTTTCCTACCTGAAAAAATTATTCTTCATTTTTTTCCCATGTCTACACATTTGGTATAAATATGACATACAAATATTTAATTTAATTGAGGAAAAATAAACAGATTCATTAAATTCAGCAATAAAGATCTAAAAATAATAACATATGTGAAAAATATTGAGCACTTCCATTGCTTTAATTGTTTCTCGAATTGATCATTGATTACAATCCGGGGTAAGGTGGAGGGAGAGGGGGAGGATACAAAAATAATTACAGAGTAAGAAATATTAAATTCTTTCAACTCTACTTCTAGAATCTAATGAAAGAAGTTTAAAATTAATATTATCATTTCTTTTTAAAACGAACGATATCTGCGACTTTTTTAAAAATGGAAGATTTCATCATCTGTCCAGAAGACCGGAAAATACGTTAAAAACCGGAAGTCTTCAGGGGGAAAACCGGAAAAGTTGGCAAGTATGCAACTCATTATTTAATACAGATTTCAATACTGTTTTCACATTAAGAAAAGTTGAACTTAAGAAAAAGTTAAGTTTAGTGATTATTGCTTACTAAATATATATATATATATATATTTTTTTTTTTTTTTTTTTTTAATATGTTGTCTTAAAGCTGCAAATTGTGAATTTTCATTGTGAAATTTTATGTTTTTCAGATTCAAAATAAAATATTAAAAAATTGTATAAATCCACTAAAAAAAAAAAAAAAAAAAACTTGAAAACTTCATTTTTAATGACTTTTGCTGGGGGCCCCTACTGCATCAACAAAGTTCAGTCTTTGTGGTCAGTGTTCCTGAAGAAAGTGCTCTGGGGTAATAATGAAGCCTTCAAGTTTTTTATTTTTTTTTTTTTTTTTTTTAAGTTGATTAGAAAGTAGGCTTCATAAAAACTAACTTTATTTAAAAATCCATTTTTAGAAACCATTTTAACCATTGTGAATTTCCTGAGTCTGGAAATGGAATTTAAAATAATGTATTAGTTAATGAATTATAATGGGACAAAATTCCCTATAGATTGGCTTTGGAGTGATTCCATACCCAACTCACCTAAAAAAATAAAAGTTGGTTACATGACCGACTCAGATTTTCTTTAAATTTGGTACACAGATTGATGATATAGAGGCATGAAAAAGTCCAAATTTTTAGCTACCTGCTCCACTTATTTATAGATATACAAGTCCTCGAAGTTTGTCCGCCCCCTCAAAATACCAAGAAATTGATGTTATTTTTATTTTTTTTTTTTTTTCTTAAAAATTGTGCTCATGCAATATGAAAGTGTTAGGTATCTATGGAAACTAGTTATCCCAGGCATTCAGAAAAAAAATACTACAATGTTTATAATGAAAATCGTTAAGGTACAGTACTCTTAGAAGTTGCAACCACAAAAATTTGATTTTCCCGATTTTGCTAAAATTGAGACATCAATTCCAAAAAAAGGAAAATAAAACCAAAGGTTTTTACTCACTTTCTGGTAGAGTACAGGTGTTCACCATAAATTACTACACAATAAATTACTTGGGTTTCCAACTCCTTCTTGGAAATATTTAAGCTTAAAGACAAGCCATAGGGCAAAAACATGCAATTTCGGCCATCTTGGCAGCTATTTTTCTCCTAAAGGGGGAGCACTAGAAACTTTTTAATTTTTTTAAAATAAGCTACTGATGTGTTAGCTATTCACAGGAAAAGGGTTTACTTTTGGTTATTATTTGCATAAAGAGATATCTTGGATCTTGCTGATAGTATATGCATGTTTTTCTCTAATACCATATGCTTGTGTTTCCCCTCTCACAGACTTAACATTGATAAAAAAAAAATGTAAAAAAACAAAACATATTGAATATTATATAAATATTGATTTAATACATGTATAAGACTTTATTTACCCTCTGAACGTTACTTAGTTACTTTTAGAAATAGTGTTATTAGGTGAATGAAGCATTGAATAAGGGTGCAACATTCTGATTTTATTATATTCTGGTATTAAAACAAAACTAATGTGTACTCTATTTTTGTGATATTTTAAAGAAAGATGTAGGAAACCTTTTATTTTTTAAAAATTCAAGTTAGTATTTAGTGAAGAAATAAAATATTTACAAAACAGAAACACCTCATTTTATGTCATCTCAAAGAAGCGTACACACTTTTTAAACAGGAATATCCCAATCACAAGATTGGATTATCTAAATTTGCTGATTTGCGACCGAAGTGGTGTGTGTTAGCTGGTAGTACAGGAATTCATTCAGTCTGTCTGTATGATTCACTAAAATGACAGGCTAATGATGGCATCTCTAAAATAATCTATTAAACCATCTATCAGTGATTTTTTTGTCTCATTATGTGTGTGACATTAACAATGAAGCATGTATGTTAGGATTTTGTTCACAGTGTCCACTCCAAACTGCATTTGAAGAATTTTTAGATATGTTAATGGATGATTATGATGAAGAATTTGAAGTGATGTTTCAACGGTGGATAACTACAGTCCATTCAACGCTCATTAAATTACTTTGTCTGCACCTGATTTTAAATCGGAACTTTTATTGAAAATGAAGTCCTAGGCAAAACATCATTACATTGCAAAATCTCAATCAGAGTATTTAAAAACAAGAAAAGCAGAACTAAAACCAGATGAGTGCATTTTATTACTTGATTTTTCTGAAAATTTTACTTTTATTGTACAGGATGCAATACAGGGATATCACTGGGAAAACACGCAAGCTCTCCATCCGTTTTTAGCGTATGTTCGGCCAAATGATAACCTAAAAGTTATTTCTTTGTGTATTAACAGTGACTGTTTGACACATGATACAGTGGCAGTAGTTTTTTTTTAAAGGCCTGTAATTCCATATTTAACATCACAATATTCAGACATATAGAAAATAATTTATTTCAGTGGTGGTAGCTCAGCGCAGTACAAAAACAAGAAAAACTTTTTAAATTTATGCCAACATAAAGATGATTTCAAACTAAATGCTGAGTGACATTTTTTTTTTGCCACTTCCCATGGCAAAAGCCCCTGTGATGCCACTGGAGGCACAGTTAAAAGGTCTGCTTACAGAACCCGCTTGCAACGTCCTTACAAGGATCAGATAATTTCTCCACGTGATTTGTTTCATTATTGCACAGGTAATTTTAAAAATATTAAGTTTTTCTTTGCATCTGAAGAATATGTAGCAGAAACAAGAGCATTGCTTTCTGAAAGACTAACTTTTGCTGTAAGAATTGAGGGTATCAGGGATTATCATAAATTTATTCCTATCAGTAAATCTGTGCTTTTAGTTTCCATTGTATCTACATTACAAACATATTGAATCAGATTGAAGTATCTGCAGTAGGTAAGTAACATGTCAAAAATTTAGTCTTAATAACATTTCTAAAGGTTTTTATGTTGCTTGCATGTATGATAAGAAATGGTGGTTAGGAGCTGTCTTAGAAAACTGTTTTGAAAAAGGTGATGTTCAATTACAATTTATTAAAGGGCAAAATTAACGGTCGCCACCGGCCACATGGCGACTAAATAAAAAAAGATGGCGATTAAAAATTATGCATCAATCGCCACTAAAGTCGCCACTTTTTGTGATCATTAAAAGATTCTAAAAATCGAGCGATGATAGGCAATCGAAGCCTTGTGATTTCCAATCTTTTTCCATCCATGGCATAAATGTCAATGTTCATTTTAAACTTGCTTTATTATATTCTACAACCTATAAAGAAGTAGAATTGTTTAATATATCTCACTATATCATCCATAACATAAATGTAAATATTCATTTTAAACTTTCTTGATTAGATTCTAGAACCTATAAAGAAGTATATAGATGTATTCCTTCTCCCCCCCCCCCCACACACACACACACATGTGCGCTCCATTTCAACTAGCAGTTAATGATCAAATGTCCTGCAACACACAATCTTTTTCCATTGTTATCTCCATAGTATTTAGTGTATATTTAACCTATTTAAGATATTTGACAAATGTGTGTATCAAACTTTGATTTGGCTTAAATGTGTGTTTTTCAAAAATTTTTGTATTTGCTTTCTTTTGAGTAGAAATCTACCTTTTTCCTTCAAATTTTAAAATAGAAATCTCCCTATTTTTAAAGCATACTTGCCAACCAATTTTAATAAAAAAAGGGAAGATTTTTGTTGAAAAACCAGAAGATTTCATAAAAAAAGGGAAGAATTTTTTTTTTTTTTTCTCTTTGACGTATTAAACAATACAGTTTTACAATTTTAATATTTAGAAACAATCTATAAAAACGTTTTACTATAGATTGATTACTCTAAATATATAAAAGTTTTAAAAGAAGTTATTCCTTTTCAACATATAAATATCTACAAAACAGAATCTGTAAGAAATTTATTTAACAATAGACAAAAAAACTTAGTTAAGTTAAAGTATAACTAATTTTTTAAATAAATATAGAATATGATTTTTGTGTATGTACATTAATCATACATATAAGAAATAGTAGCAGTAGCTAATTATCAGTTTCAAACGTGCATAAAACCAACTGAGTATTAATATTCTTAAATTGATTTGGGAAAAATGTTCCTACCTGAAAACATTATTCTTCATTTTTTCCCCATGTTTACACATTTGGTATAAATATGACATACAAATATTTAATTTAATTGATGAAAAATAAACAGATTCATTAAATTCAGCAATAAAGATCTAAAAATAATTACATACGTGAGAAATATTGAGCACTTTCATTGCTTTATTGTTTCTAGAAATGATCACAATCCAGGGAAAGGATGGGAGGGGGGGGGGGGAATACAAAAATAATTACAGAGTAAGAAATCTGTCAACTCTACTTCTAGAATCTAATGTAATAATTTTAAAATTAATATTATTAATCTATGTTGCAGATGGATAAATATTTGGAAAGAAAAGACTTCTGCAGAATATTTGATTGCTGATCACTAATTGTAGATAAATAAAGGGGGGGGGGGGCAAAAAATAATTACATTAGCAAGAAATATTTCACAATTATATTTCTTTAAATGTTCTAGAATCTCATAAAGCAAGTTTGAAATGAATATTGACATTTATGTTATGGATGGAAAAAGATTGGGAATCAGGAGTTTTCGTAGAACATTTAGGTTTCTTTTTAAAACGAACGATATCGCGATTTTTTTAAAAACGGAAGATTTCATCATCTGTCCGGAAGACCAGATGATACGTTAAAAAACCGGAAGTCTTCCGGGAAAACCGGAAAAGTTGGCAAGTATGTTTAAAGCTACAAATTTGGCAGCTAAGTAAATTATTTTTAATGAAGCAGCTAAGTTTCCATATCTATATTTTTTAAGAGGAAATATTTTAACTCTATTGAAATAAAATCATTTAAAAAAGTGTGTCTTTAGAAATAAGAAAAAAATAATAAAACTGCTAACTGTATTTACACATGACCATGTAAAAGGTTGTGATGATGATGAATCAGCTGATTCATTTACTAGAAAATATCAATGTGAACTGTAAATGATAACAGCTTATTTCTGTTATTATTACAGCCCTAAGCAGATTTTAATTTAGGATTTTTAAAAAGAGCGTAATTACAGATTACAATTTCAGTGCCCCTGTGTTAATTTTATTATTATATGTATTTCTTATTTTCATATTTTTCTTGTGGTAATTATACTGCAAAATGGTGACAATGCTTTTTGCAGTCTGAAAGAAATAGTCTTATCATGTGAAAAGTGGCCACTAACTTAAAAAAGTGGCTAGTAATGAAACTCACAGTGCCGGCCACTGGCCACTAATGAATTTTCCCAGTTTTGCCCTTTACAATTTATGCATCCTCATGGCCCCTGCCAAAACTTTTACTGGCCAGAGAAACCAGATACATGCTGGATTTCATACAAGCACCTGTTAGATATAGTACCAATGCCATTAGCAGCAGCAGCCACAGGATGCATGTTTTTAATATCAAATAATACTGTGAAAAAAATACAGGAACTTATGCTTGCAGTTGAATAAAATTATGTACATATCAATTTTTAATATATTGCTGTATTTCAAATATATTTGCTTATAAATATTTATAGCTCCTTTATTTTGATTGATTTTTCAAGAAATAAATTATTTAGTATTTTATAATTATGGATGGACAATGTCCAGTTTTGGAAAAATTCTATTTCTTGTTTTCATCAAATATCTAATTTTGCTCTAAATGTAGAAATTATTTTTTTAAAATTATTATTAAATAATATCCTTTTTATTAATGTTAAGTTTATGAGAAGGAGAACACAAGCATGTGGTATTAGAGAAAAACATGCATATACTATCAGCAGGATATATCTTTGTGCAAGTAATAACCAAAAGTATACTCTTTTCCTGTGAATAGCTAACACATCAGTAGCTTATTTAAAAAAAATAAAAAAGTTTCTAGTGCTCCCCCTTTAGGAGTAAAATGGCTGCCAAGATGGCCGAAATTGCATGTTTTTGTCCTAAGGTTTGTCTTTAAGCTTAAATATTTCCAAGAAGGAGTGAGAAACCCAAGTAATTTATTGTGTAGTAATTTATGGTGAACACCTGTACTCTACTAGAAAGTAAGTAAACCTTTGGTTTTATTTTCCTTTTTTTGGAATTGATGTCTCAATTTTAACAAAATCGGGAATATCAAATTTTTGTGGTTGCAACTTCTAAGATACTGTACCTTAACGATTTTCATTATAAACATTGTAGTATTTTTTTCCTGAATGCCTGGAATAACTAGTTTCCATAGATACCTAACACTTTCATATTGCATGAGTACAATTTTTAAGAAAAAAAAATTTAATAATATCAATTTTTTGGTATTTTGAGGGAATGGACAAACTTTGAGAACCTGTATATCTATAAATAAGTGGAGCAGGTAGCTAAAAATTTGGACTTTTTCATGCTTCTATATCATCAATCTGTGTACCAAATTTAAAGAAAATCCAAGTCTGTCATGCAACCCTCATTAGGTGAGTTGGTATGGAATCGCTCTTTGGCTTCTGGCAATAAGTAGAGATTCCCCTTAATAAATAAATAAATTGAAAATTTGTAAGCAGGGTTGGGTTTTTGACATGACAAGGGTTTAAACCATCAAAAACCCGTCAGAAACCACTATCGTCTAAAACCTGTATTGTCAAAATTCAAAATCTATAAATGAGCTAGAATCTGGTTAGAAATAGGATTTAGTAATATTTGCCATATACAAGTGAATATCTAAATATTATGCTGTTTATAAATTAACAAATCTTAAAACAATTTGTAGATAATTTATAAAAATTTAGGTAAATATACAGGTTTATAACCTAAGAAATGTATACAAAGTATGCATAGATATATTTTGTATGTTTCTGTTTATTTATATTAATACTAGCAGACCCGGCCACGCGTTGCTGTGACTAAGTTATACGTTGAATTATACGGCTGTAAACTATTTAGTACAGTTAAATTATTATTTACGAACAAAGACGAAAACGTTGTAGCCGATGTAAAAACCCACAGGGTTGAGATTTGAAACTTAGGTCAAAATTTGGAAGCGATTGATAAAAATTTTCGTAGTGTTGATATTAAGCACAAATTAATTTTATTGTAGGGTCCTATAAATTTTAATGGAGAAGTGATATATATTATTTCTAATGCTACTTTGGATAAAATTGCTAAAATGACTAATATATAAATTAAATTCTATTAAAATTCTATTAAAATAAAAGTATAAAAGAAACAGACGATTTTAAAATCAATTTTTATGGAGGAGTGAAATATAATATATGCTATAATGGATAATTTTACTATTAAATGACCTCATCATTTTAAATATTTTAAAGAGGGCAACAGCTGTAGTTATAAAAGGGAAAACAATAAGGCTAAACCAGAAAAATAAGTAAATTTGATAAATATTTTAAAACTTTAAAATTGGAAATCTTATGAAATATTGGACATTTAAAGTAAATACATGTATCATTTTAAATAGAAAAAGATTTTGGAAAAGTTTAGTGTATTTTAACGAAGTGATGAGAAGTTTTTGAGTATGTTAAAATTTTAATAGTAAATTCAAGTCAATAAAGATGGGAAACATTGAGGATTAAGATAAGAATAATTATAAGATTTAAAAAAAAAAAAAAAAAAAACTTTTTATATACCATGCTTTTAAATTTTAATATATACTAATAATATACAAATTAAAAGGAAAATGATAAATATTCTATCATAGTTTGAAGTCAAATTTGTTTTCAAATGTCTAAATAAAATATCTGATGTAAGATACTAATATTTTGCAGCGGAATAGATTTCATTTCTGTCATCCTTGGCGAAAAAAAAAGAATATCGCCAAATTATCTGGCGAAAATATTTAATTCCTTTCAAAAATCATGGTTATTTTAACAACTTATATTAAAAGAGTAATGAATAATATGAAACAATATTTCGTACAATACATATTACATGTCATACATACGTACAATGAATAATACATATTACATTTCGTACAATGCATACATCTGGCATGTATATTTTCGTGTTACGCTTTTGATCGCCAAATAATAATAATAATAATAAAAAAAGCCAAGGGCGACAGAGTTTAAAAATTTAAAATTAAAATTTTGTCAATTTGACAGCAAAATAATTCAATCTAACACCCGCGATAACTAATACATATCTATACCCAAATATAAGGATTAAAATCGGGAAATAAATTTCCTCGATTTTTAATAATTTCTTACAAAAAATCCAGTGGGCAATTAACATAGGAAATCTTTTTCTTGGCTGCACAGACGGTCAGTGAGTCACACTTCGCTTGCGTATAGAACTCATAGATATAGTATAGCATATATAGAATAGAGTGATCATTGGGGAGAAAAAAGTTATTTCTTTTCATTTGGGAAAAGACGACGTTTTTACCAAAATATGGCCGTCTTTCCCCGAGTGAATACACACGGGAATACATACTAATATTTTAGCAAATAAAATTTATGAATAATTTATTTGCTAAAGGGGAATGGAAGACTCCAGATACAGTTTCAAATTCATATTTCTTTCTTTCTTTTCTTTTTCTTTTCGGCATCAAAAATCTTTCTACGATAACATGGGGATGAGAGATCTATATATATTACTATATCTATGATAGAACTACATTACCACTTTATCAATGTGTATAAAATCTTTAAATTGATTATGACGTCAATTTTCGTGAGATGCATAATTTAACTTTTTATAATTTTTTAACGTTCACGTTTGATTAAATGTATTTATTTTTATGTCGAAAGAAAATGAACTCGTATTTTTTTTTTTTTTTTTTTTGGCAACAATTAAATTAATGGAACTCACAGATATTTTGGAGCAACTTTAATAAAGGTCTATAATTAACAAATAATTGCAATAAAACAATATTGTGACAATAAATTGAGATAAAAACTATCCTATCTCTCAAGTTGGATCAAACTGCACACAGTGTGCAAAATTTCATCAAAATCAGTTCCTTAGTTTAGGAGTTTACCCCGGACAAACATCGTGACACGTAATTTATATATATATACAGATTAAATTATAAAGTTTTGATCAATGAAGCACAAATAAGTAAAAAACAGGATTAATTTCACTGTATTATCTTCATTATAATATGAATTCAATTTACACTTCAGTCTAAGTAACACGTGGCCGGCTATGCTAACACCAAAAATTTAAAAAGTGGAAATAATTGAATTATACGAAATTTATTAATAGGTTAAAAAGTTGAAGATTTTTTGTGTAGATGGCAGCACCAAATATATTTCAGCTTTCATTTCAACCCAGTCGAAAGGTATCGACATCTCTTAGAATCATTTGGAGTTAACAGATAATTGTGACTGTCAAATAATAACAGACAAATAATTAGCAATAAATTAAAATTGCGACTATAATTTGAGATTTAAACTATCCTATCTCTCAAGTTGGATCGAACTGCACATGGTGTGCGAATTTTATTATAATCGGTTAAGTGGTTTAGGAGTCCATTGAGGACAAACATTGTGACACGAGATTTATATATATTAAGATTTATGAAATTCTAAAATTCTAAAGTTACTTATGAATTTTAATATAAGCCATGAAAACACAGGAATACTGGTTTTTTTTTTTTTTTCACTTTAAGTAAAACATAATATATGTGGGCTCTGGGAGCAAACAAAAAATCGATATTGTAAAAAAAGACTTTTCTTACGTGAACGCTGTGGCTGTGAGGTAAAGCTCCGGGCTACGAACCTACAGGTCTACCGTTCGAGCCCAGTCAGGGGAGATTTTTTTAAAATGGTTTTTGTTTAATTCTAAATTATTTATTTCTCATTCCTTCTTTATGTTATTTATTCAGTTAATATTACGTAATTTCTAGACTTTTTAACACGTTTTTATTCATTTGACATGAAGTAACTATTAATGTATGTAACGGAATCTTGGAAATCAATTTTCGGTTACTTCTGGTTGTCCGATTGACCTGAAATTTTGCACACGACTTCATTATCGATGACAATACTATATATACAAGTGTTTCCAGGCGCCTTTTCCTTCAGGGGCAGGTTCCAGGGGCAAAGTATTAAGTAAAAACCCTATATTTTTAACTTTAAAATTATTTAAAAGGGATAAACAAATTGATGCCAAAAATAAGTAAGTGAATATATTTTAACTTAACTTTATACCTAACAAATTATCCTTTTATAGTAGCACTTACTTTAAAATTTCAAATATATTTCGAGCGCACTCGCGCTCATCATCAGTGCTTTCTAGTGGTTTCATCTTCTCTGTTTACATCGTTCTTCATCTCGGGATATTCGGTTCTCTTCACTTCAGCAGTGGTGTTTCTTTTAATTGCTTGTTGCCAGATAGGAGGAATTATGCTATGTTCGCGATCATTAATGGAAGAGTGGTTAGTAATTATCTCTATGGCTTCTCTTTTAAGGGCATAGTAGTGGTTATTATATGGAGCTATTTTACAGGTTTTAGCAGTATTAAAATTAATGGGGTTATTTTTATGGGTTATGGAGAGGGCAGTATTGGGATCTATTGTATTTAATGTCGGCGAAGTGCTCTTTTTCGCGATCGTTGATGTATCTCTTAGTCATTCCAATATAGCATCCTTTGTTTTCATTTTCAAATTTAAAATCAATTTTGTAAATGCCTGAGGAGTTTTTAGGGTTAATTAAATCTTTCTCATTACGGAGTCTTTGAAATATGTTTTTATTTGGTTTTATAGGAATATTGATGTTGAGTTTTTTAGCTTCGTTTTTTATATTTAACGCGGCACCGTTACAATATGGGATAGAGGTTGTATAATTAGGTTTTGAGTTTTGAGCATTGTTGATGGCATTTAGAGTTTTTTGACGTTTTTTGTAAAGTTTGTCGATGAGGTTTCCACTATAACCGGCTTTTTTCGCGATGGTTTTAATAAATTTAATTTCTTCTTTTAAAAGGGTATTGTTAGAACAAATGAGAATGGCGCGGTTTATGTATGAACGAAGTGCGGCATGTTTATAAGAAAGGGGGGTTTTACATTTTGCATTAATAATTTCATTGATAGCTGTAGGTTTTCTATATACGGTAGTTTCGAAAGAGTTGTTTAAATTTTTAATAACGCTAACATCAAGGAAATTGAGGGTGTTATTGGTTTCGGTTTCTATAGTGAATTTTATTTTATTGTCTAGACTATTTAGAGTTTCAAGAAGTTGGTTGGGATTAGTGTCAGCGGGGATGACTGTAAATATATCGTCTACGTAGTGGTTCCAGAATTTACACTTATTAATGATTTCTTCAGCTTTTAGTTCAAATAGTCGCATTTTTATTTCGGCGATTACTCCTGAAATTGGGGAGCCCATAGGCACTCCCTGAGTCTGTTTATAGATGTTTTGGCTAAAAAACTCAACATCAATATTGCTATAAAACCAAATAAAAACATGTTTCAAAGACTCCGTAATGAGAAAGATTTAATTAACCCTAAAAACTCCTCAGGCATTTACAAAATTGATTTTAAATTTGAAAATGAAAACAAAGGATGCTATATTGGAATGACTAAGAGATACATCAACGATCGCGAAAAAGAGCACTTCGCCGACATTAAATACAATAGATCCAATACTGCCCTCTCCATAACCCATAAAAATAACCCCATTAATTTTAATACTGCTAAAACCCGTAAAATAGCTCCATATAATAACCACTACTATGCCCTTAAAAGAGAAGCCATAGAGATAATTACTAACCACTCTTCCATTAACGATCGCGAACATAGCATAATTCCTCCTATCTGGCAACAAGCAATTAAAAGAAACACCACTGCTGAAGTGAAGAGAACTGAAGATCCCGAGATGAAGAACGATGTAAACAGAGAAGATGAAACCACTAGAAAGCACTGATGATGAGCGCGAGTGCGCTCGAAATATATTTGAAATTTTAAAGTAAGTGCTACTATAAAAGGATAATTTGTTAGGTATAAAGTTAAGTTAAAATGTTATCATATCCTTTTCTAATTAAGTTAAAGTATAAGTGAATATATTTCTTATTATATCAAATAAATAAATAAAAACGTGCAAACATTTTTTTAGCATGCTTTTATTTTAATTAAAGATTTAAGCATATGTAAATATTATGGTGAGTCACTCACACGATTTTCTCTTACCCTGCATTTTAATACTAAGATAGATATTTTGTGCTTTTTAGTTCACATTTCTATAAAAGCGTGTTCTTTAATTTTTTAAAAGTATCATTTTATTAAAATTTGAAACTCATATAGATAGTTTTAAATAAATTTCGTAATAATATATAAAAGTATCACAACATATTCTGAATGAACATAGAAATAATTCATAATAAAATTTTAAAAGCCTAAAGTTTTGTTTTTTATTTTAATCAAAATGTTGTAACAATGCGTTTTTCAAAGAACATCAATCTATTTACTTTTCGAAAAAATCTTTATAAACTATATTTTATTAAACTAAGTTTTTATATGACAATTAAATTATAAATATAGGTTTTTGACATTTTTGACAAGGAGGTTTTTGACACGACGGTTTAAACCGTCAGAAACTGTCATGTGTCAAAAACCTGCCAACCCTGGAACAAAGCCGCTGACTAAGTATGTGTTAATGTTAATGCATATGTAATATTTCTTTTACTTTCATAACATTAACGTAAAGGAATCTACCTTTGCCTTTAAGCTTGCCAAAAAGGGATTTTTTTATGTATTATATACTTTACTTTCAATCCCAGGAGCAGAATTATATCCAATGTTCTGCAACGAGACATTAAAATTTGCAGATGTTCTGCAGGTATTTTGTCCAAATTTGTCAAAGCACAGTAAAATGCAAAATAAGCATAAAAATTAGTAAAATATTTATTACACATTTATAATAAAACATGATTTAAAATTTTTATAATCTAAAACTGAGGAATACACCCAGAATTTGCAATTTTTTCAATGGCATTTGGCATTAATATTGTCACATTAATGTGGATATACTACTTACAAAATGTTTATAAATTTTGTCTATACATTAAAACAATGACAGTTTCCAGCAATTTTCTAGTATGCTAACAAATTTACAGGTCAGTTGAACATATCTAGGTTTTATTAATTTTAGAATGTTAGCTGTATCAACATCATCCAGTTAGGGGATATATGAAATGTTCTGCAAAAGCCCCAATTGTTCTGCGACGTGCGTCGCAGTTTTAAGCACTTTCTGCTCCTGGGCTTTCAATATAAGATTATTTGCTTAATTCCAGCTTTCATGGTGTTTCACTGTAGAAATATACCATGTATTTTTTTAGCTGATCAGTAAAACACATAATTTTCTTATCCAAGTTTTTTGAAAACTTTTTTAAATTATTTTACTTTTAAGTGAAAAGTCTGTTTAAATTTCCTGAATTTTGTGAAAAATGAAAGATTTTTATTTTCAAGATTATTGATTTTTATAAATAGCCCATTTTTAAACTAAAAAATTTTATAAAATAAATTTTTTTAAAACTTAAAGACTTTTCTATCAGCTTGATTCGCACTAAAAGGTATGAAAAGATTAAAATGAAGTATTGCCACCTAAATTTCATACTTTAGTTAATTTAAAAAAATTTATTTGTCGTGTCGAAAAACTGTTTGCACCCCTGGATTCAGAAAAATCGCCCCTTTCATTTGGTACCAAATTTGTAACGAGTCGTGTACTTTTTTAAATGACTGAAATGAATTAAAATGAAGTGTTACCACCTATATTTCATACTTTAGTTTTTTTTATTATTATTATTTAATAGTTGTGTTGAAAAACTGTTTGCACTTTTGGATACAGAAAAACCACTCCTTTCAATTGGTACCGAATTTGATAGGACTGATATTTCTAATTTATTTTCCCTTTTTAATCCGGATTCGACAGGTTTATGACAGAGAATGCAAGCTAAAAAAATAATTAAAAAAAAAATTAATCTTACATTGTCTATTGGTCACATGCAGTGTATAAGAATTTTGAATTTGAAACTAGGCCTTTTTATCTTGCGAATTTTAAACTCTTACTTCTCAACTCCACTCATCAGTTTAGTTCGTTGTAAACACATGCGCATGTTTATTATTTTATGCTTATTTCGAGTATCTTCTGGGTGAAGAATAAATTTGTAATTTTAAATATGTGCATTTAATATTGTCAATGTAATTACATTCTTTACATAAATATTTTTTATATAATCTTGCATATATTATTTACAAGTTGATGCTATATTATAATTTTTTTAATATACATATTTAATTATGGATGGCACCTAGATTTTTCATTTTGATGCCCAAAAAATTTAATCCAGGCGTCATGAATAATTCTGGTTGTCATAATTTGCGATTTTTGTTACACTGTTAAAGTTGATATCGATAGTATTATTTTCTTGGTAACATCTGGCCAAAGCAGTAGTATTTACAGAAAGTATTGAAATTGCACATAACCACAACGTCATAAACGACCACCAATCAGCTGAGATATACAGAGTATGGAACCATCTTTTCGAGAATGGAAATCAAGATAAAAAATTAAACAATTGCTGTCCACTGTGAGCGGGAGGCACCGAGGACATGGAGGGCCCTCCAGCGAAAAAGTTTTCTGCCATTGGAAACGCAGCAAGATAACAGGTTTTTATAGTTTATTAAGTATGTAATATGCTTCGTGTTTAAAAAGTTTTAAAATGTTAAACTGATGTATTTAATAAACAAAGTTAACACTATAAATAAATATAACATTTTCTAATTTTTAATTTATTTTGTAAACTTATATTTTTACAACTAAAATGTATATCACTATATTAAATAGACAGGATGCAAAATAAAAAAGCTTACAGGTGAATACTTAAATTGCAGTGTTCGCATTAGAGGTTGGGATTGCGAGAATCCCACTATATTTTTAAAAAATCCGACTCTACATCAGAAGTGGAATTTTCCTTCAATTTTTTTCACATTACTATTTATTGCGTATTTCATCCCTCTTTGAGTTGTTTTAGGTGATATATCAATAGCTTTTTCAGCATGTGATCCTTTGTTTTTAACTTTTAAATTTTCTTGTTTTATCATTTTAAAACACTTCTTAATTCTAAAGATTTGTTAAAAGAACATATGAAGAAATGTACATTTTATTAAAAAAACAAAGTGTGGAGGCTAGAGATTGCAGGGTGAAATGATTTTGGTTACTCCAGATACTGCACTTTTGTTGAGCACTCTTTGATTACTCAAAATCAAATTAAAAATATATTTTGAAACAGATTAAGCGATAAGAACTTGAGCAATTTCTTCTGAATTTCTTATAAAAATTTAGATTTAAATATTGCAGCAGCATCAGTCCTTAACAAAAAAAAAATTCATTTCTACAATTGTTTCTTTAGCATAATTCAATTGTAATTCTTGGGAAGGGGGGGGGGGAGGAATAATTTTTTTACTCTAGTTTTGAAAATCCCACTTAATTTTTTTTGTTGTTGTTAGAGTGGGAAAATCCTACTCAATATTTTTTTCTAGTGTGAACCTTGAATTGCATAAATAACATGGAAGAATATTCATAATTTTTTTACGAATTATCAACAATTTGATTCATATTTGCTTTTATGACAAATGCTTAAAATTCTACAAAGCGGGTAATTTATGTAAACTTAAAAAAAGGAGGAGGGGGGGAGAGAAAATATTTACAGACAGATGCACAAGCTTGAAATAAAAACAAACTTATATTTCCTACATTAAAAATTGTGCATATAGAACTTATATACTAATTAAAATAATAAAGGAATATTATATTTTAATCAACTTGGTTTTAAACAATCAGTAATCAGGTGATGTTTCAGAAGATGATCAGATGATGCAGCTACTGAATATACCGATAATAAGCTTTATTAAACTAAATGCGAAAAAATATGGTAAATGTGCTACGTTAATAAAGTAAATACGAAGTAAAATTACAAGGTTTCACATATTTTAATATATGATCAGAAAATATTATTGCGGTTTAATTGCATAAATTGACACATCTTCGTTTGTACACTACAATACTATAAAACTTATACATACGTTACAGTTTGAAAAATTATTATTATTTTAAATAAAACAAAATGAAAAGTGATCAAACTAGCCCTTTAATGGTGAAACGGAGTATCAATACAGGATATTTAAAAAAAAGGGGGGGGGGCAACATGGCCGCCGCTATATGCCGATAATAAATTGATCAAAGAAAACATGAAATATAATATAAATAGCTTACCTAATAATAACAATTTCAACTCCCTACGTGCATCACGTTTATCTTTTCGAAGTTGCCTTTCGATTTCTTGATTGATTCTTTTCTGTTCCTTTGCCTCTTCACTTAGGCAACACGCCATGTTGACCTACAGCCCCTGAGAACCCAGCTTCGTATAGAGGACTTAAAAACTTGTTTTCTTCTAGAGTTATTAACGATAAACAAATTCATTAAACTGTGATTACAGAATCGTCATAACACTATTTAATCCATATTAATAAATTATAGTTACAATACATGACCCATCATCGCTTCCGTCACACACTCACACACACACACACTGTATACAGTTGGGTGGGGTGTGATAATAACAATTCGTTTCATCTTAATAATCGGAAGCCAGAAATATGTTTTCAATATTCGAATAATTAAATCTTTATTAATAATTAAATAGAAAAATGATTAATTAAATCTTAAAAATAATAAAGACCTTTTTTTTTTTTTTTTTTTTTTTTTTTTTAACTCTTTTTTTTTTTTTTTTTTTTTACATAATCTATTGCATGAATGAAAATTGCAAAAGAAGAAAAAAATAAATACTCATTCATAAATATTATAAGCTACCAAAAAATTATATTCATTATACAGCTTTAAAGGGTCTCAAAAGATTTAAATAAATAAAATAAGAAAAAAATGAAAAAGTTTTAATGAAAATAGATTACTTTTTAATTTTGAATTTGTATGCTTTCTGTAATTACTTAAAATTAACATTTCTTTGTAATTAAAAAAATAATTTACTTTAAAGGAAATTTACAAGTAATAAAAATCTTTTGATTCAGCTGAAATTAATAAAAAAAATCCCACCCCCACCTCCCAAAACAAAACAAAAAAAATCCTTAGGCCTTAGATGGAAATAATAGACACGACTACACGACAATATTTACGACTACAATTCAGCTAAATTTCGTAATTATGGAAGAAAATTCTTCAAAAATAATAATCACTTATAAAATGAAATCAAAGGAAAATGAAACCAAAACTATCGCAATCCGCGATTGTAATGAAATGCTCGCCCTCTGGTGGGCTAAGGTGAAATTACAATAAACATGGTTTAATTCGAATTCCATCAGACGCCATTGCTTGCCGATATTTAGTTTCACATATATTTATTGAATAAAAATGAATAAATACGGTAAAAAAGATAACACTTACTGTTGTGTGCTACAATCTAACTCCAAAGGATCAAGAAATCCAGAATTGAGCTTCCATTTATTTCCAAATGACAAATTTAAAATTTCAGTTGCTTCGGCTAATGGAAGTAAAGAATTAATCAGATGATTTGAAATTAATATTTGTTCAGCTTCAGTTAAAAATCTACTTACGATCGAACTTTGAATAAACAGAAGTATTTTTCCAAAAGCAATCAATTTTCCATAATGTAATGGCGGAGAAATTATAGTACGAATATTAAGTAGAATAACATAAAGAACACTAATGGAACACACGTGGCTATGTTTACTAACAACTGCAGTGTTGAGAAAGCGCCATCTATCGATCATTACAATCGCGGATAGCAACTGTTAAAAATTAAGGCACATATATTTTAACATGGAGTTACATAATACTTATAGGTTCATGATATTTAAAACTGGTTTGTCAAAGAATGATTTATTTGATCCATTGTTATCAATCACTTCTGAATCAGTAGATTTATTCACATTTTTATTAGAGTACCTTTATTTATAACAGAATTGAGAACTGAAGATTCTTTCTGAAGTGTGGCAACCAAAGCATGTACAAAGTACACTGAGCTAAATAAAATTAAGGAGTGATAACTTCCTACTGAGTAGCAGCGGTCTTCGACAAATCGAGCAGGTCAAAAAACTGCGCATTAACTTATTTTTGTAGACCATGCGAATTTTTGTCCACCTCGCTTATAAATTTTGAAGCAGACAGACTGCTCAGTTACTTCTCCCCCTTGTTTTCTAGGTAAGTTGCTCAAGCATTTCTTAAAATCCCACGCGTTTTCAGCCAGTGGCGGATCCAGAATTGACTTTTTTGGGGGGGCTAAGATTTTTCAAAGTGTTATTTTAGACCAATAAAAAATTTACAATTGCAATATTCAATTGTGAATGTCAGAGTTTTTGGGGGGGGCTTCAGCCCCCTTGCCCTCCCCCCTTAAATCCGCCACTGTTTTCAGCGATACCTGACAACACCTAAGTACTTAGCAAAAAAAAATTTTAATTGTAATAATAATTCTTTAAAAAATATATTTCAGAAATACTCTTCGAAGGACACGTCTCTATCTACCATTTCATAAGTGCCAAGTCTCCTATATTTCAATGGAGACTTGAAATCGGAAAATGTTTATAGATGTTTTCTGCATGCTGAATCATCGAAAATATATATAACATATTCCATTTTAAAATACCGGTGACAAATCTGACTTAAAAGTTAATAATTACAAGACAAGAAAAAAACTTTTATATACCAAGTTTTTAAATTTTCTGTTGAATGAGATAAACTTGACAATTCTATGTATTAATAAATATAAAAAAAAAAAAAAAAGATGAATTATCCCATCAACTTGAAAGAAAATAATCAAATCCGTAATAAAGAGAGCAATTATAAGAAATTTTCAGACATTTATTAACGGAATAAAAGTATTAAAAGAATGCATTGTCATCGTGTTCTGAGCTATTCTAAAAGTTTCAAATGTCTAGCTAGTCGGGAAGTTATAGCTATAGGACTATATTAGCCCTTTATCCCTGTGTATAAAATTTTTAAAGTGATAATGACGTCAATTTTTCTGATATGCATAATTAAATTTTTCACAATTTTTTATTGTTCACATTTAAGTAAATGTATTTCTTTTCCTGTCGAAAAAATATGAACGCCTAAATTTTTTTGGCAATAATTAAATTATAGCTAATATTTAAATGGCTAATTTTAAAGCTATTAGAAGGTTATTATTTTCATATTTTAATTAATTAAAAGAAAAGTAATCAAAAAATCGAGCTTCGAGGTATTGCGTTATCATCGTGTTCTGAGCTATTCTAAAAGTTTCAAACGTCTAGCTAGTCGGGAAGTTAGTTAAAAATCGATTGCAAGATTTGTAAAACAAACAAGAAAGCGTTAATAAAAACATGATAAAAAGGTTGGCAGCTATGCATTCTAGTGCAGAAGTGCGTGCGGGAATTTGTATTTGAACCTGGGACTCTAAGCATAGAAATCAAACGAGAAACGACGTACCTCTGGATAAAAGGTCAACCCGTTGTCCGTTGGTAAGTAATGATAATCTATCCGAGAAATGGCGTTGATGTCGCCGCTACAGTACTGTGGTTTGTGTTAAATCTATCCCCAATCGAAATATAAAACAGTGATGGAAGAAAATTGCTGTGGTGGAATTGGAATGTCGGTAAAAAAAAAAAAATGGTTTGGCGAAAGAAATGGTAAGGATGTGATCTTCGGAAGCAAAAATGTTTCTAGTCCGGGGTTTACTCTAATATCTCGTCGATGGAAAGGTTTTATACTGGGAATATTTCATAGCATCTGGGCTGCCATTTGTTATCCTAGATGAAAATCGTTTGTGCCCTTTATTCGTACGTCCGTGGTCACCAATTGCTGGAGTGCGTACGGGAAGTTGTATTTGAACCTGGGACCCTAGGCATAGAATTCAAACGATGTACCTCTGGACAAAATGTCAACCCGTTGTCCATAGGCAAGTTATGACAATCTACCCGAGAAATGGCGCTGATGACGCCACTACACTATCTTAAAGGGACACAGGACAACTTTATACTTTAGAAATTTTTAAATAAATTAGATAATTTTCAAAAAAAAAAAAGAAAGAACCTTGTCAAAATGTTCGATTGTATCTATCACAATCCGCAAAAAGCCCATGATTCGTTCAGAATGGAATATCCTGCACTTCAAAGCATGTAGAAATTAAACAGCGCAACTACAATGGAAAGTGTCTTCTCCGACTATTACACATTTGGAGTGGCAAGTGACAAGCGTCATATATAATGTTTATTTCATACTGGAAATATCTTAGAAAAGAATAAATACATATAATTAATTACCTTGCCTGATTAAGTAATTACATAAAATTTAAGATTTATCTAACCTATCTTGCTGTCGCTAGCACTGCTGTAATATAGGGCCTACAGTATTACATATAAAGTGAGTGCAAAAGTTCTACCCGTTTTTGGATATGCAAATTTGCAATGAAATTGACGTCACACATGACATCGTAATGACGCAAATCGTTGGCCAATTAAACTTGTGGATGCTTCACATATAAATGCATTGTGTCTCTCAAAGTTAATCATTAAAAAAAAAAATATCAGAGGGTATAACATGGAAAGCGAGAAGGAGCATATAAGCCATTGTTTGTTATACGAGTTCGATAAAAAGAGTACGGCAACCGCAGCATGTCGCAATATTTGTCAAGTATATGGGGAGGATGCAATAGATGAAAGCACATGTCGTCGATGGTTTCGTAAATTTAGGGAAGGAGACAGAAGCTGCCAAAAGTTCAGGCTAGGAGTGGACGGTCATCACACGCTGGAGACGACGATATTGATCAAGCCATAAGGAACAACCCGAACCCAACCGTGCAAGAATTAGTGGAGACCGTTAACCACGGATTAAAAGAGAAGGATGTATTACTAATGTTACGGAAAGGTAGTAATTTTCATCTTACAGATAGAGGGCGACCAAATCTCGAAAATACACCAATCAGCGCGTTTTTACATTTCTGGCTGTTCGTTCGTTGGATGACTAAAGCCGAAGGGGCGGGCTTTCCCTTTCTTCCGATGAGTTTCAAAGATACTACACCAGGCGGCGATCGGATCGCTTACTCTGTTCGACTGAATTAATGCGGAAAATAAAGCTCCGTTCCCCACGCTGACCGCCCTATCTAGTTTATCATCCTGTATCCTAATCCGTGCCGTTAACGTACACCGGACAACTGTAGCGAGACGGCTGGATAAGTTGGGTTTTACGAGAAAGTTGGATCGTTGGGTTCCACATAACCTGAGAGCTAATCAACGGGATGACCGAATCACCACCTATGTTTCCTTGCTTTCCCGGTGTAAAAATGAGCCATTCTTGACACGAATAATGACAGGAGATGAGAAGTGGGTTATGCACCGTTACGGAAAGCGTCGTAGGACTCTGTGTCGCCCTTCTGATACGTCTGCATTGACTTCGAAAGCTGAACGTCATCCCAAGAAGGTGTTATTGAGTGTGTGGTGGGATGTGCAGGGAATAATTCACTGGGGGGTCCTGCCACTCAACCAAACCATGAATACTACCTTCTACTGTCTACAGTTAGACAGGCTGCATTCAAATTTGGTAGCAAAGCGGCCGGGTCTCATCAATCATCGCGGTGTTATCCTTCCTCACGATAACGCCAGGCCACATGCTACTGTCATCACTCGCCAAAAGTTACTGGGCATTGGTTAAGAGGTTTTACATCACCCTCCCTATTCTCCTGATTTGGCACCAACTAACTATCACTTATTTCGTGCGTTGAACAATTCCTTCAGTCAGAAAATCTTTGATGATCTTAATGCTATGAAAACTGCCATCCAAGACTTTTTTTACCGAAAACCGCTGCAATTTTGCCGCCGTGGGATTCATCTCCTACCAGAAATATAGCAAGAGCTCATAGATAGCAATGGGTACTATGCACAATAATAGGTACTGTTCATTTTGCGTTTGTTTGCTCTTCTTTATGGGTATTAAAAACGGGTAGAATTTTTGCACTCACCCAACATAACTACATCACAGACATGAAGGTATAGAGAAGGAACGATTTCTCCTACGGCGATTCCCGAATGAAAATGGATCTAACGACCAAACTTCCGCACCGTGGCACGGCGCTGATACTAGTTTGGATGCTGTTTTAACATTCGCGGCTACCGAATCAAAGTATCTCTAAACTATTTAGAGATTCTTTTGAAACAACCTAGTTAGAGACTTTTTGACCTGAACGGCGACTAGACGTTCTAAGTTTTCCGTGTTTTTCCCTTAAACTTGCATAAATGGAACCCTTAGAAAAAACACTACGGAGGGTCTTTCCCCTCATTCCTAAGGCCTCTAGCACAGTCAGTTGCTCTTACTCCCAAACACTAAACACCTTTTAAATCATACATTTTTAGAATAAATAAATGTTTTAAATTATATTTACTTTTAAAATAAAAATTTAAATTGAATTTAAGATTTCTTACAATATTCAAAAATTCCCTGAATTGATTAGTTCGTTTTCATCTTTCGTTTAATTTGCAACAAAAAATTGCAAGTTAAATAAAATATTATTCACCAGCAGGCTTTTCCCGCTTCGCTGCCCCTTTCTTCATATTTAAATGAATAAAAAAAAAATAATCAATACTTTTTATACCGTTCTACAAATTAAAACTAAAAAAAGAAAATACATTGAAATTGCTTAAAAACTTCGCTTCGGGCCTTCACTGACTTCGGCAAAGACTTCTTCACCGCAACGTCTTGGTACTGGACAATTTAATTTAAAGGAATGTCAATTATACAATACAGGAAAAACTGCATTAGTCATTTTCTTTTTGATAATAAATGGAACGGAAAACGCATAATATTTTACATGGAGATATTTTGTATAATTAGACCAATTTAAAAAAAAAAAAAATGTTTTTCCTTTTTTCCCACTGGTATTAAAAAAATATTTAAAATAAAATTGAGAAAAATTGTGCAAAAACATTAAAAGAGCTTGGACCTCTTGGCGGAATTTTAAATTTAGCACTGAAGTAGCTCGGACGCTTCTCGCCAAAATGTTTACTTATGCATTTGCGATACCCATATCAACTCATCGCCGAAATGAAAATAAAATTATAAATAATTATAAGATTTAAAAAAACTTTGTGTATACCATGTTATTAAACTTTCTGTTGAATCTTATAGCTATAGAACTACATTAGCACTTTATCATTGTGTAGAAAATTTTAAAGTGATAATGATGCAATTTTTGTGAGATGCATAATTTAATTTTTTACAACTTTTTAAGGTTCACGTTTAATAAAACGTATTTATTTTTATGTCAAAAATAAATAAATAAAATAAAAAAAGAACTCGTATTTATTTATTTATTTTTTAGCAACTATTAAATTATAACTAATATCTATTTTCATATTTTAATTAATTAAAATAAAATTTTGCAACGAAATATCTTTAATAACTTGATGTATATAGTCAGTGGCGAACTGACAGGGTTGCTCACTTGCCGAATAGCAAGTAGGCCCTCAGGAAAGAGAAATGTGGACCCTCCATCAGTAGAGTCACTTCAGAATTTTGCAGGGAGCGGGGCAAGAAAATCAAAATTTGTGTATATAAAAGAGTAAAATCACTGAGACTAACTGATTCAATACAACCCAAGGCCTGATTAACGTTAAAGCATGCGGGGCACGTACCCCGGGCCCTGAGTAACAGGTCTTTAAAACTGATTCAGAAAATGCCATTTTGCCTTTTTCGTCTTAAAAATGGAAAAATGTGGTATCATAAAAGGCAAAGTTCTGCCATTTTAGTCCCATAGACAGACATATATGTACTTTTAATGATTGTTGAAAAGTGTGAGGGGTGGGGCACGAAAGTAGGTGTGCTCCGGGCCTCACATGAAGTTAGTCGGGACCTGATATAGCCGTGTCGATTTTATGGGAGATACAATCACAAATTTTGTTGTTCAGGTTGGTCTTAAGACCCTGACCTACACTAAGACGGGATTTTTTGGAAATAACCCCCTTCCTCTAGCGGGGGGGGGGGGGGAGGGATCAACTTCCAGTTATAACATTTAATGTATCTGAATACTGGGTGTGCTGCCGCTTTGTCTGCAGCATTTATGCCTGCTTTGTTTGTCTGACGAAAGGTCGTATTTTCTTTCGACCCGAAACAATTGATGCGAATTTCTTGCATTTTATGGCATTTATTCAAAGTCCTTTACTTATTAACGAATTCATAATCACACTTGCGTTGTAACCATTAATGTACTTGAATATAGTATACATCTTAATGCCAAACATACCATATTTCATAAAAAACAATTTTTAGCAAATGAATAATAAATGACAATTTTATTAATTTTTATGCAGTCCAAAATTATTTAAATATGATTCATAAAAAAAAATCTTCTCATAAATCGCAATGCATTGGCAAGCTTTTGGACATACCAGTACAAAAAACCAGTTGTGTTACCTATACCATTTTAAATAGAGAGTAAGCCATAGTGAGCTTCACTTACATATATAATTTTGAAGAAATTAATAAAATATTTATGGACGCAAGAAGCAGACAGACGAAGAGACAGATAGATTAATTCAAATCCTAATCATTCTTAGATATTCTTAAAAAATGTTGATATAAACGAAAACGCAATTCCAACCATTTCTAGTTGTAGACCTTAATGAAGCGAAATATTTCTGTGACGCCCTGTAAGTCTTAATGGTTATCCAACTATATTAGAGTCCTGCGCGGGTCGGGTTTTACCCGACCCGAACCCGACAGACGAGTTTTAAATCAACCCGAAACCCGACCCGAGCCAGACAAATTTTTTTTCATTAACCCGAAACCCGAAATTTGGATGAACATTACTAATTTATCTAAAAATCATGTAAATCTTTTTAAAATTATAAAATAAGGTAAATTTTCGCTGTCACACGTTGGTAAATTATTTTAAAAAGAATTTAAAATGTTATTACTAATTGTATTATGTTAAAAATTCAAAATTTTGAAAAACGGATTAACAATAATTTTTAACCATTTATGTGAGTTGGGAATTTCAAGAGTTCAAAATTATGCTTCAAGTTAAATGATAGTAGTTTATTGTTTGTTAATTGCTTATATTCTAAAAAGAAAGAAAGAAAGAAAAGAAAAGAAAGAAAGTTGTTTGTTTGTTTTACGTCGCACTAGTGCAGCGCAATGGGCAATTGGCGACGGTCTTGGACTCATCCCTAGAGGTGGTCCGGAGACATGTCACTTCGGTGACACCCATAGGTAATTTTTTTATGGGAACATGGAGGAAATTGCGCCTACGACAGATTTTACGTGCACCAGCCACCATTAGTGTACACGACGGTCTTTGACCAGCTCGAGTACAGAACTCGCAATCTTCCAATTACGAGCCCGGAGCTCTACTGACTGGGCTTCAGAAAGAAAAACAAAATGTGTCTTCCTTTATTGCTTTCGTTCGATCTGAATATTTGCTTTTCTGCAATAATTTGGGTAGCAGTAGCATGGATATGATTCGCAATTAAATATCTGCTTTCCTACGATCATTTTCAATTCCCACGGTCAGCAAATTAGCTTCTTCCAGTTGCAATTTTGGTACATTGTTTATTTGTTCTAGAGAAGATGATAAAGAATGTTATCTGCCTTTATGGAATCCGTTTCCTAAATGTGCTTATTTTACATTTCTTTCTTTCATTTCTTTTTTATAATTAAAACACAACAAATATTTCTCTATATTTGCTGTATTTACAAGTATAAATGGAGGAAAAATCATAATTTCGTTTACATAAAAGCGATTATTGAAGTTCATTGAAAATAAAAGTATCTAAAAACTAGTCGGCATAGGTGGACTCTGCTCAGTTCCCCATCATATTTATGTTCTCATAAATTTCTAGTGCGAGACATATTATAATCATGTTAAAAGAAATGAATATGACCAAAGCTTGATACAGTGACAGAATGAAATCCCCGCCTAATAGGCTATCCACCGATCACTTCGATATATTTATCTTATTCTAATCTATTAATTTATTTTATCAGGGTCAGTTCCGTTGTTTAGTTTTCATGCTACTATTACCAATGCAATAATCCTCAAAATTCATATTTATATGAAAAATTTACAATTTCGCTATGTTGATAAAATCGTAAATTACGAAATTTTCCTATTAGAGTATTTGTATTCAATCATGTTCAAACAAATACCATAAATGTAATTTTGAAGTTGTCTTATGTATTTATGATCCTCAAAATGGAAGTTTATGCTCAATTTTGCCTTATTCTGACATGTTAAGTAAATCGTAAATTCCAAATAACTTACGAATTTTTTAAATTGGAAAAATTATAGTCTATGATATTCATGCCAGTATCCTAAATAATATTTCGAAAGTGGTTTGACATCTTTACGATGAAAATATCCCTCAAGATTGACGTTTATGTGAAATTTTGCTCTATTCTGCCATGTTAAGAAATTCGTAAATTTCCAATAACTTACGAAATTTTTATATTGGAAAATTCATAGTCATTAATATTCATGCCAGTGTCCGAAATAATATTTCAAAAGTAGTCTGACATCTTTATGATGAAAATATCTCTAAAAATTGACGTTTATGTGAAATTTTGCACTATGCTGCCATGTTAAGAAATTCGTAAATTTCCAATAACTTGCAAAATTTTCAAAGTAGCATATTTATAGTTACTGATGTTCATTCTGGCATCAAAACTGATATTTTAAAACTGGTCTGACATTTTTACAGTAAAAAGTTTCCATTTAATGCCCGTTTAAGTGAATTTTTGTCCTATTCTCCCATGTTAAGAAAATCGTAAATTTCTAATAAATTACAAAGTTTTTAAATTCGAATGTTGCAAATGAATAGGGTTCTTGCCAGTGTCGAAAGTAATATTTTAAAACTGATCTAACTTCTCTGTGACAATTTGTTCTTGAGATATCGTGTACACAGACTAACAAACTAACGGACTAACACACTAACACACACCCTACAGACAGACACCATACAAATTTTGTTATTTTCGGATTCCTCACACCTGAAAACGTGTAAAAAAGTAAAAAAACCGAGGTCAAAAATTTTCACGATTACCTAAGCTCCCCATACCTATAGTATGATGGGGAACTAAAAAATTTTAAATTGCAGAATCTTCAATTTCCAGAAGGCAAAAGCGAGGTTATACTGCATTTCTTTTATTTATATATTAACAATAGTCAAAAAAGATTTATAATACTTAAATTTTCCATACAATTTCTACAAAAAGTACGTATTAGATTCTTTCAAGAAACGGAAACAAGTACGGATATTTTTTTCTCCTTATACGGATCCAGATACGAACATGGATCATACGGATCCGAGTACAAAGCTCCGACACATATTTAGTATATATAGTACGTTTACATCAGTTATTAATTATGTCTAAAAATTTATGTTTATAATTGTAAAAAAAATTTTGAAAGATGTTTTCAAGTCGACTCGACTCGTTGAAAACTAAACCCGACCCGAACCCGACCCGCAAGAAAAAAAAATTGAACAAACCCGACCCGCAGTAAAAAATGATCAGGCAACCCGACCCGAAAGAGAAAAATGTTTGTGAACCCCACCAACGAGATATATAAATTAGAGTGCTGATTCAATGGATGAAGGATTAACTTTCCGTGGTTCAAGATGAATCACGTGACATGCTCGAATAGGTTGCTGTGTTCGGCCCTTTATCGCTATTTTGGCATTTAAAATATCAGTTCGACACATTATCGTTATTATTAGGTAATATGACAGTCCTATGACCGAAATAAATTGTTTTTAAAATAATTTTACACATATTTCACATTTTAATAAATAATAAAATACCTTTTTTTTCATCGTTTCCCAGCAAAGTTTAAAAGTGTTTATAAAAGAAAATTTAAACTTCTAAAGAGCTAAATTTAACAACAAATAATAATTTTTCAACTATTTTTAAGCATTTTGTCGGTTAAAGCTCAACTACACGAAATAAAAGAGAAGTAAAATCAAAATCAAAATGATTTAGAACAAAAGAATATTAAACTACGTAAGTAAACAAAAACATTGGCGTTTATGACTTATGCGAAGAACAATCTCCAAACCGTTGCCATAGAAATTTCCTGAAAATAAGCTGTTAACAAGGAAACCATCGAATATGTCGGTGCAAGGAGAGCATGTCACATGACTCATCTTGGATCTCCTCAAGGGTTACCATTTATCACTCTACTTTATATATCTCATTGAACCCGCGGTAAAATCGGGTTACCCGACCCGAAGCAGGACTCTAAACTATATTCTATCTATATATATATTCTTTTTTTTTTTGCAAATAAATGTAGAAAAAAGCGCCATAGAAATATCATTTAGAAAAATGAAATTGCGTACAATGGCGTCAGACATGTAAATTACTGAAAAGGCGTCAGAAATTATATAAAGAACATCGAACCCCACACTATTTTGAAGAATTTTTTTCAGTTATGTTATAATTAAGACACGCTTCCCAAAGCGGCTAAAATATGCCTTGGTGGCTAAAATAATAATGTTTATCCGGTTACTTTTAAAGTTAATCTTATGTGGACACCTGTTTTTTTTTGTTTAGACAGATCTATGTGGTCATGTAAATATTCTTTATACTGTACATAATTAGATTTATTTACATATGTATTTAATTAAATTATCTTCTGGCAGCTTTTTTACTCTCCATATAAGTAATAAATGCTCATTTCATTATGATTTGAGCTAAATAAAGTTATTAAAATATGGTTTTTAGAAACTCCTCTAATAGAACATAATGCTTTGCATTTCTTTTGGATGTCCCTTTGCGAAAACTAGTGAACCACTATTTTCAGTAGGGAGCATCTGATTGTAAGCTTGAATAACATATAACAGTTTCGAAAAATTCCTCAAATATTTATAGGAGTTTTAGCGTGGATAGACAAGCAAATCGAGCCGAAGTCAAATATTTTGGATAGTGTTAAAAAGTTCCTTAATGGCAAAAATAAATAAATAATAAATAAATAACATGGTTTATAATCTGTTGTTATCATACCATACGGTAACTTTATCCAAATAAGTATTAATAAAACTTCAAGATTTATTTAAAAAACAGATATGGTTTTCATTAAAAATGGAAACGCATCTGAAGCACGTTATAAGAAAACAGCAGTTCTAAAAGGTACCAAATGAAAGGGGCATTTTTTCCTGAATCCGTCGGTTTAATTAACTTACCTACAAAATGAAGTCGACAAGATTTGATGAATTCAGCTGATCTTTGATGTGCTGAAACAGAAAATGCAGCCCATTTTTTTCTATCACATATAGATTTTTTGTCAATACAGGGTGTTTACCGACACAATTTCTTACATATACCATCATAACAATAGATTGTTTGGTTGGTTGGTATGATTTTATGTCGCACTAGTGCTGCGCTATAACAACTATATAATTATATTGGAGGAAGAGTAATGGAAGAAATTGTATTGGCAGGCACCCTGTATTGATAAAAATCTATACATGATAGAGAAAAACTGGCTTCATTTTCGATTTCAGCAGACCAAAAAACATAAAGTTCAGCCAAAATTATAAAATCAAAATTTTACATCTCGACCTGTGTTATCGATCAGACAATTATATTTTTAAAAATTAACTAAAGTATGAAAAGCTGGTGACAATTTTTTTAATTAACTTAAGTACGAAAAACTGGTGGCAACAACACACAGACAAACAGAAGAAAATCTCTCTTAGCCAATCAACTTGCGTCCAGCCACAGACTTACAGGAAGAAAACTGTCTTAGCCATTTATATATAGAGAGATTATTTATTTATTTTTGCCATTAAGGAACTTTTTAACACTTTCCAAAATATTTGACTTCGGTTCGATTTGTCTGTCTATCCACGTTAACTCCTATAAATATATAAGGAATTTTACCTAACTGTTATATGTTATTCAAGTTTACAATCAGATGCTCCCTATTGAAAATAGCGGTAAATACCATCACTAGTTTTCTCAAAGGGATATCCAAAAGAAATCCAAAGCATTATATTCTATTAGAGGTGTTTCTAAACACCATATTTTAATAACTTTATTTAGCTCAAATCATAATGAAATGAGCATTTATTATTTACATGGAGAGCAAAAGAGCTGACAGAAGATAATTTAATTAAATACATATATATAAATAAATCTAATTATGTACAAGTATAAAGAATATTTACATGACCACATAGGTCTGTCTAAACAAAAAAAAAAACAAAAACAGGTGTCCACATAAGATTAACTATTAAAGTAACCGGATAAACATTATTATTTTAGCCACCAAGGCATATTTTAGCTGCTTTCGGAAGCATGTCTTAATTATAACATAACTGAAAAAAATTATTCAAAATAGTGGGGTGGGGTGGGGTGGTTAATGTTCTTTGGATGATTTCTGATGACTTTTCAGTAATTTACATGGCTGACGCCATTGTACGCAATTTACTTTTTCTCAATGATGTTTCTATAGCGTGTTTTTCTACATTTATGTGCAAAAAAAAAAAAAGGTATATATATATAGATAGAATATAGTTGGATAACCATTAAGATTTACAGGGCATCACAGAAATATTCCGCTGCATTAAGGTCTGTAACTGGAAATGGTTGGAATTGTGTTTTCGTTTATATCAACCCTTTTTTAAGAATATCTAAGAATGATTAGGATAGGATTTGTACTGGGACGTCCAAAAGATCGCCAATGCATTGCAATTTATGAGAAGATTTATTTTATGAATCATTTAAATATTTTTGGCCTGCATAAATAATAATAAAATTGTCATTTATTATTCATTTGATAAAAAATGTTTTCTATGAAATATGGTATGTTTAGCACTAAGATTTATACTCTATTCAGGTACATTAATGGCTACAACACTTAAGTGTGATTATGAATTCGTTAATAAATAAAAGACTTTGAATAAATACAATAAAATGCAAGTAATTCGCATCAATTGTTTTGGGTCGTAGAAAATACGACCTTTCTTCAGGCAAATAAAGCAGGCACAAAAGCTGTAGACAAAGCGGCAGCACACCCAATATTCAGATACATTAAAGGTTATAACTGGAAGTTGCATCCCCCCCCCTCCCGGCAAGAGGTAGGGGGGGTTATTTCCAAAAAATCCCGTCTTAGTGTAGGTCAGGGTCTTAAGACCAACCTGAACAACAAAATTTGTGACTTTATCTTCCATAGAATCGTTACGGCTGTATCAGGACCCGACTAACTTCATGTGAGCCCCGGACCACACATACTTTTGTGCCCCCTCCCCCCTCACACTTTTCAACAATCATTAAAAGTACATATATGCCTGTCTATGGGACTAAAATGACAGAATTTTGCATTTTATGATAGCACTTTTTGCCATTTTTAAGAGGAAAAAAGGCAAAATGGCATTTTCTGAATCAGTTTTAAAGCCCTGCTACTCAGGGCCCAGGGTTTGTGCCCCGCATCTCTTAACGTTAATCAGGTCTTGGGCTGTATTGAATCAGTTAGTCTCAGTGATTTTACTCTTTTATAAACACAGATTTTCATTTTCTTGCCCCGCTCCCTGTAAAATTCTGAAATGACTCTACTGATGGAGGGCCCACATTTCTCTTTCCCGAAGGCCTACTTGCCATCGGGCAAGTGGACAACCCTGTCAGTTCCCCACCGCTAGAGACCCTATATTAGGAAGAGACTGGACATTGATGGAAAGTCGGCCATTTTAGTGTCAAATCGGAGCAATCCCCGTAGAACGTAATGCCTTTTTCTTTGCGATTAATACTTTACTATACAACCTAAAAGGAAGAAAAATGTATTAAATTCGTTCAGAAGGTAATGCAGAATATAAATAAGTACATATATTTTTTTTTTCTCTTAAAAGGAAATAATTTGAAGAAAAATTAATATAGTTTTAATCTTCGATAAGATATGGTTATTTTTTCAACTCCAATCGGAAAACAGAGGAATTTTTTCTTATATATTTCTATATTAAGGGCCCGCTTCACTCACCACCACCGGAAGCTGAAACTAATGTTATTCTATGGGAAATTTTTCTTTACAAATAACTTATTAACTAATACATACTTTTAAATTCTGTTTTCACATTCTGAAAATTCCCAGCTGTTAAATGAACAGACCTTTTTTAAAAAATTATTTTTTAAATTTTGAAGCTTCAAAATACGAATTTTCAATATGTGAATTTTTTTAATTTTGCAATTTAAAAATAAAATACTAAAAATAAAAAAAAATACATTTTTAAAAAAGGTCCGTCAGTTTAACAGTTAGGAATTTTCTGACTGTGAAAACAGAATTTAAAAATATGTATTAGTTAATAAATTAATTGTAAAGAAAATTTCCCCATAGAATAACATTGGCTCGGGCTTCCGGCGACGGTAAGTGAAAAGGGCCATTAAGCACGTTAACTGTGAAAGTAATTCTACCTTATTTTTTTCTGAGGACATACATTTTATATTTAAAATATTAGAAATTTTTTAACAAAAGTATGGTAATTTTATTTTTTGTCAAGTAATTCATGAATAAATGTAAAACTATGGCAGAAGACAGAAAATTAATTTTTATTATTTTATAAAGGTATTTATGTAATATTTTTACAAGCTAAAAATACATATTTCATTTATTTCAATTACGCATTATTATTAATAATGGCGTAATTATTTATTTTTGTAAAAATATTAACCAATAATTAAAAACAAAAACTTGTCAAAATATTAACTAATATTTTTAGAAATTAAAAAATATGTTTTTTATTTATTTTATCTACATTTGCTTATTTCCTCGATTTTTTTCATTTTTTAAAAACATTATGTAAATAAAAATAATAACTTATTAAAATTTATTTAAAAAATTTATTATGGGAAATATTAAGAAGAAATTTATATTTCATATGACAGTAAATAATATACACTTTATTTTCATCAATTTTTTTTTTAAACAGATACATTTTGCGTACTAGCAAATAACCAAAAAATATTTTTTTTATATAGTTATTTTAAATGTGTATTTTAAAATATATAAGAAAAATAGATTCAGATCTAACATATTAAATATGTCACAAAACAGAACATAAAAACTAATAGCTAGCAAGCAAAAAATGTAATTATTTCATATGTTAGGAAATAAATACGTAAAACAGCATGAAATAACAGAATTTAAAGTATTTAAAACATGATATAAAATAAATAATTATGCATTTTTATCTTTCAAAAATATTTCATAATGAAAGTAATTTATCTCCCAACAAAGTAAAAATGTAATAAATGAGTTCTCCTCCAGTTATGACGTAAAATAACCGAAATTCCTTCTCAGCGTAATGTTAAACAATGAAGCAACTGGCACTAAAATGGAGGATTTCGTCAAAAAGCCGGCACGCCAATGTCCAGTCTCTTTCTAATACAGGGTCGCTAGCATAGCACACTTTTTAATTGAAAAATGTCAAACATTTTTCTATAAGCATTGTCTGACCATTCTTAAGTGTAATATATTTACATATATCTAAAATGTTATATCTAATAAAGCATTTAAGTATATATGTATCTAAAAAACAGAAATCAGGGATAACCAAGATATTGCAAACATGGTAATGTTTCAATTATCATTTATTTTCATAAATCTTTTTTTCTTGAAAAATTTCCGGTGTAAAACTATAAAATTTTGTCTAATTCTTGTACTATTTTATTTTTCTAGATTTATAGATAACCCCCTAACACATTTTTGGTTATAACTCTATGAACTGCCAGATTCACAGAAATTCGAATATGAAGTCAAAATTGGGTGTTGCTGCTGAAAAAAATCAAAGTTGGCACTTATTTCAATATTAGATGACCCCTAATTCAAAATTTCACATCATTTTCAAAAAGTGCATTTAATTTTCTGTTGAATGATGTGTATTAGATTTTTCTGGGTCAGTCAATAATGAAATCACAGCAGGTGTTGCACACCCCCCCCCCCCTCCTACTGCACAATATGCATTTTTGTGGTAATCACACAATTATTTACACAGTTATAATTTTTTTTATTTTTCCAAACTATTATTTTTTTTTGTAAGTTTTTTTAATAAGAAGAATGGATTTCAACAAAACATTAGAGAATCATCTTTCTGAAAATATTTTTTTCTTACTGTGTGTGCACAAAAGATAGAAAGTATTCTATTAAATAAAATGAAAGTTAGATATATTAGGCAACTTATGTCAAAACTTCTTTTGAAAAGAGGAAAAATTCAGTAAATTATCGGCAAACAAATAAGTTAGATTTTAGATATTTTCCAAAATTGAAATTTTCTAAGGGGTTTTTCACATGTTACATATTTAATTTTAAGATACAATTATTTCAACTATGTTTCAAAATTTCTTTTTTGTGAAAAAAGCCTTGGAGGTTTTTAACTCTAGCATAATTTTATTTATTTACTAAGATTTGTGAGTTTATAAGGGGATTTTCACAAAAAAGAACTTTTGCAGTGTGGTGAGGGGGTGGCAATAATTGGATCTCCAAATTAAATATGTGGCATGTGAAAAACCCCTGATGAAATTTCAACTCTATGAATTTTTGACATAAGTTGCCCACTACATCTAGCTTTCAACCTGTGTTATAAAAAATTTTCTATCTTTTGCAAAAAAATTATTTATTACAAATACTCATATTTTAGTGAAAATTAAATATGTGCATTTTATGTTTCAGAATAATAATTTTCGAATATTTTGTTGAATTTTCTGAAAACTTTGTAAAATTTTCTTAAAATCCATACATGGAATCCATATCTGTCTAAATAAATGTATAGTTTTCACAAAAAATCATACAAATATTACAGATAGTAAGTGAAATTATGTGTTAAAGTTACAAGTTATTTGTAACAGTTTATAATACAAGGTAATACAAAGTATTTGTGATTTTTTTTAGATTATGATTGGTTTCATATTTGTTCTTGTGACTAAAGAAAGAGTGGAAAATGTGAGTTTGTAAATGTTCTTTACATGTCCAAAGTTCAAGATCATTTCCTCCTATATTTTCTAGAAAATAAAAAAAATGTCCAAAAAAAAACTAATAATTTAATGACCCACTGTATATAAGCCACACATCTGTCTATATAGTGAACTAATGAGCTGAATAAAATACAATTAAGTTGGAGGAGGTACATGCCTTAGGTGTTAGTGTTATTATAGAAGCCAATTAACTGTGTCCAGTTGAAAGTCCTGTGCCTGGGAAAGAGGTGAAAGTGCCTTCCATGGGGGGCGTTAGTTGGTATTTACACAAGTTTTGGAGTAAATCATGGAAAACTCTGAACAGCTAGGTTAATGAGCACAACCTGGGATCGAACCCAGTACATTACATCTACCAGCTTCGAGAACAGAGAATCTCGGCCATTGGCGGGGCCATGCCTCAAAAATTGTGTATTGTATGAACTTCATGCTTTGTGTCCACATCTATTCTCATTATCATACATTTGATGTCTATCTGCCAATTTATCATGTATGTTATCTGCCCTTGCTTCTACAAGGTCATTCTAGACTTTTATGATACCAATCCAGCATTGAGGTTGCACTATATTTATAGAATAAAGTTTATTTTCATTGGCTTTTTACTCTTGATGAACCAATCTGATACAACTAATGATGCTACCAACTCCTCCTCACTTGAAATTTCTATACATTAAATTACAATGTGTGTTTGCTTTTACAGAATAAGAGGAACTTTGTGTTACAAAGTCACTCTTTTGTTATTCTTAAAATAGAATGTAATCCCAAGCTCAATAGTAAATTTTATTTGTCTTGATATATCTACATAGGCAATTGAGTCTCACCACCGCACTTTAGAATGTTGAAGAGGAGGAGAAAGAATGCTAAAAACCCCATAGAAATAGCATGGGACGAAAACCAAAAAAACTCACAATGTCAAGTGTGTTAAAAAAAAAAAAAAAAAAAAAAAGGCTCACACCAGAAGTAATAAAAGGACAAAATTGACTAGAAAAGGACATCGAGGAGCAGGTGGGTAGGGTTGGGGCATTAGTCCTATCGTCCAGGATTAATACCACTTGCCTATTATGCCACCGCATTTTAGAATGTAGAAAAAGAGGGGGAGGGGGAAAGCTAAAAACTCCATAGAAATAGCATGGGACGAAAACCAAAAAAAAACTCACAATGTCAAGGGTGTTTAAAAAAAAAAAAAAAAAAGGCTCACACCGGAAGTAATAAAAGGACAAAATTGACTAGAAAAAGACATTGAGGAGCGGGTGGGTAGGGTTGGGGCATTAGATCTGTCGTTCAGGATCAATCACACTTTTTATTTTACCAAAACTATTTTCAATCATTTTTTTGATTTTTTTTATGACTTTGTTGCCTAATCATTTGGAGTTGGTTTAAAGTACAAGACAGTTAATTTCTGCTTTAATTAGCATCATGCGACTAAAATACTAAAATGGGAAAGCAAGTAGTCCCCAAATTTAGTATATGGATGATTCATGAGATGCTTTCATGGATTTAAAAAAAAAAAAAGCCACAAATAACTGATAAGTGGCACTTTGCATGGAAAAAGGAAAATTATAACTAGGTAAATGAGAATTATGGAAAAAATAAGCAATTCAAACATTTGTTAATTTAATATCTTGCATGGGCAATTTCATTTGTTAAACTTATCATCTTTCCATGTAAAACACCACTTGGCAGACATTTTTAGTATTATTATTTTCTTAACTCCTTGAATAGCATATCATGACTCGACCATATACCAAATTCAGAGGCAATCTGCTCTCTTCTCCTACTTTAGGTGCAGGATATTGTTTATAATAGAAGTTTATTTATAACCACCTAGTACATTTGTCATTTGAGCACATAATTAAGATTACAGAAGCAGTAAACATGTTTTTATGTGTGTATGTGATTTTTTATTTATATAAACCTTCATCAACTTTTGCATTTAAGACTAGCATATGTATACAGTAGAGAGTGAAAAATCCGTACAGCTTGGGACCAGAGGTTGTGCAGATTTTAGGATTTTGGAGCCAATAAAAAATTATTTTCACTTTGAATAATAAAAGAAGAATATTATTTAAACTAAACACATACTAGTGAATAATAGTACTGAATATTAAATTACTACGTACATAAGAACAATAACGAACATTAAAAAAATATACATAATGAAAGAAAACAATAAATAAAAATTGAAAAAAAAAAATTCTCAAATTTAGATAAAATCTGTTCACATGTAGTTTCTTTTAAATTGCACTTGAACCTGCATGATTTATTTATTTATATATTGTAAATAATAGTAACACAAATTTATTTTTCTAATAATTTTACTGAGTTTTTCCTTACAATTATATCTTCATCAGATAGCATTTAAAAAAAATTAGTCTGTTATTATTTACCTGACTGATATCATCATTATAATAATCATTATTATCTTTTGATGAATTTAATATACTGTCAATAATTTCATTATCAGCAGCTTGGTTCTTGCAGTCTTTCATACTATTAAAATTATTTTTTTTTTTCATTTTTGCAATCATAAAATCTGCATTCAAAATCTCTCTCAAAAATTCTGATTTGCAGTTTTGTAACTTATTAATAGTGAATTTCATTGTTTGTATCTGACAAGCTGTGCAAATTTTAGATCGGCGAATTTCTGACTCTCTACTGTATAGTTCATCCTTAACATATTGACTGCTATGGTGCTTTTCAGGATCCCAGCTTAGAAAGCCAATTTAATTTAATCATACATTATTAAAAACACTCTAATTATAGTACATAGTAATCATCAAAAAGCATATAGAATGCTTTTTCATTTGAAAAAGAAAAAAAAGAAAAGAAAATGTAATGCAAATTATCTAATAAATTGGCTTATGTAAGAAATGTTCTTTTGTTTGTTTATTTTGAATAAACTTTGAAGGATTATGTTTTCCCGTTTATGTAAGCTAATGTTGATTCTTTCGTCTCTTCCCTGAGGCCATGTATTCAAACTTATACTGATATACTATTAGGTTTTTCATGGCTGCCCAAATATGGTAATTAAACAACCTACAATATAACTCATAATTGGTGTCCTAAGCAAGTAAACAAACTATGCGTTATCTCACAGTTGGCAGGCAATGTGCTAAGGGGACACAATTATCTTCAATGACAACCACCAAACATCATGTTATTATCTGAGAAAATTTGTTTAAATAATTATTCATTGCCTAATGATTTTTTTTTTTTTTTTTTACGTTTATAAAATTCACAACCATTTAAGTAGTTTTTTTTTAAACTACTTTTGTTAAAATTTAAATAGTATGCAAAAAATAGACATTTGTTAGCTCCAAAATAAAATATTAAAATTTATAAAAATCTTTTTTTTTTTTTTTTTTTTTTTAACTAAGAACCAATTTAACGGTTGCAAATTTTCTGTTTGTAAAAATGGATTTAAAAGAAAATACATTAGGTAATAAGCAATTCTATAAACAAATTTTCCCTATAGAATAACATGGGGGCTATTGGCAAAGATAGTTATGGCATCCTCTTAAGTGTACCATATAACTTTTGCCAACACAAAAGAGAGATAACAAACAATTTACAGTTTAATTCAGGAATATATAATACATGATCTAACATTACTTTATTAGTTAAACCACTTATGGTGTCAATTTTAAAAAGTACATTAAAATTTATATGACACCAATTTAGTGATCAATTTTGTCTCATTATCATTAGTAGTTTTTTCTTTTTTCTTTTTTTTAATCTGAGTTCTTTCATTCTCAGACCAATTCTGAATAACTCACTGAATGACTAGTTTAATTTGTTCATTGGTTTGATTATATCCCTATTAGCTTTTAAAGCATTTGACTTGATTTTATTCTAAATTGACTAAGTTTTTATTTTCTTAACAGAGATGCCAACTTCTAACGACAAAAAAGCAGGAGATTTTTTAACAGGAATCAGGAGACTTTTTCCAACAAGAAAGTTTGTAAGAAAAATGAGTAAAATAATGCAAATTTAATTTTAAGTAAAGCTTTATAAGCTTAGGAGGTATTTACAAAGCATCAGTATTAAAATAAAATGAATAATATATGTTCTTGCAGTAAAACAACAATTAAAAAAAAAAAAAAAAAAAAAAACCCTCAGACATACAGTTGATTAAAATTTAAGTCAAAATAGACAGATTTGATCATTCTGCTCCTAATATAAAACAATAAGGATCTTAATTATCTTTGTAAAAGAAAAGGTAATAAAGAAATGAAAATATCAGCTATATTCTAATGAAATTTGAATTCTTTAAGTTTTTAATAGTCATAGTATTTAAAAAAAAAAAAAAAAATCTTTTAATAATAAGACATTTTTCATTATGCAAAAATGAAAGTTAAAAATTTATTCTTAGCAAAAATTAGTTTCAAAGCATTGTGTAGTAATTCACATTCTAACTGAACTTGATAAATTGCAAGGCAAGATAAATTTCAATTTTCTTTCAAATTTTTTTTTTTACCCAATTCCACAAATTTTAAGCATGAATTATGATAAGAGGGATAGATAAAAATTACATCAGAAAAGCAGGAGAAATGAGTGGAAAATCAGGAGCATGGAAAAACAAGCAAAAAGCAGGAGACTTGGCATGTCTGTCTTAATATATTTATGAAGACAATTTATTTTTCTGAGCATATTTTATTGGGATTGATTTGTGAAAAATTAGTGATAGACTTGATGAAAATTGCTAGAATTTAATTAATGCTCTATTGTGTACAACTTATGGAAAGAATTTTCTGATGCCAGATTAATAGAAAGATAACCTACGAAAGATTATCCAAAATGTATACAATAACTACAAAAAAAAAAAAGAAAGTCTATTACAGTGAAATACAGCAAGAGTGCAACAACTTGTTAGCTGTCTGAAGTACAGTACATCATGTGGTTACAATACTGAACTTTCAAAGGTTACTGTTTTTAGAAAATTGCTTGAGAAATAACAATTAATTCTCAGCATTCTTTCATATATAGTGAAACAGAGACCTGTTATTTGACCTGCAACATTTAACAAAAAGAAATATTATAGAACAGGTTTGATGATCAGAGCCAAGCATCATGTTAGATATGGCTGTACAAACCTTAATAGAAACACTGAGATTATTGTAAGGTATAAGTGATTAGACCGTGAAGTTTTGTATGCCTTTTCAGGAATTTAATTGATACGACTTAATTTTTACTAATGACAATGTTCTTGTATATAAAATTATTTGCTCAAGGAACTGACAGAAAATGAAGATAATATAGCACCTGAGAAAGTCCATATGGGAGTGCTATATTAAAGCTAATCTACTATTTAGATATCAACCAGGTAAAATTTCGATGGTGAAAAGGAAAATACACCAGTAGAGGGAGCTAGGCAAAATACACCAGTAGAGGAAGCTAGGCAAAATACCATTTACAGAAGAAACATATGAAATTCATCAGAACAAAATGGAGGAAAGACAGGTAGAAAAACTTGAAGATGGGAGAATTCACAGGAAAAGTCAGAACTTGTCCGAACCAAAAGGAGGTAACGAAGACAGAAGTACTTTATCCTGGGAGAATTCATTAGCCTGATGGATCCAGAAGCAGTCTTCATGCACAGGCAGAGACACTTGAAGTCATGGGTTGGTTTTATAAGGGTTCGAAATACAGAACATATACTTGACTGTATTCTATGAACTTTACAAAAATTTTTTTAACCTGAAGATGCTATGATGCCATAGTGAAAAGCTTTGTTAATACGAATTTTAACATGTAAATATATTTTTAATCAATTAAATGACTTTATAAATGTTTAAAAGTGCCCCATGGAATAACATGAGCTTTGGCGGACAGTGATAATAAATAGAGAATCTCACCAGCATTGCATCACAGTTACTGCAATACATATATCATTATATTCCATACAACATGTCAGTGTAATAAGGAACATAACAAATGTTTTTTGTTGTCATGAAGATATTATGCAAACTTCTCTGTTCTAGCAAAAAAAAAAAAAAAAAAAGAGATAAGACCTATTTTTACTCTATCAGGAAGGGAAATTTGCTAAAAATATCTAGTAAATTATTACATATAAAAATATAAAACAGCTACACAAAACATATTTCATATATAGCAGTAACCACTACACTTTTTTAATACAATAGGACTGTTCCTTTCGATCACAGATTTTGTGCTGTCATCAATTACCTCATTTGTTGTTTTTCACCATGAATATGTCAGGATATACACCAACGTTCAGTTTTACCTTTTTATTTCTTTACTTATTTTATAACAGTAAGTCCAAATTGTAAAAACATTTACAAGTTTGAAAATCAACTGTAAACTATTGGATTGACAAGTAGTAAAATAATTAAGTCAAACAAAAGTTTCCTATTCCTGAAGAAAATATTTAAACTGTTCAAAAATTAGATTAAAAAATAAATAATATGTTTCATGGTTGTATAGCTTAATGCCGATTGACTACATGAGAGTTCTAGGCCTGTAGGTAGAATGGCCTCTGTGAGGATCTTTATAAGGGGTCCTAGCCAGCAAGTTGTGGAGAAAAATAAGAAGAATTCTAAACGGTTAGGTCGATAAGCATGACCTGGGATGGAACCTGGTATTTCCCATCTACGAGCTTTGAGCGCAGAACTGTTCGGCCACATAAAATGTTTGAATTAACCATTTTTCTTATATACAATACAAATATTACTTTTGACATTATTTTTGTTAATTGAAACTTTTTGTAGGCAATTGGATACAAAATTATAGAATAAACTATTTTTTACACATTCTTATAGTTAAATAAATAAATAAATTTGAATTTGTTTTCTTCTATTTGAAGCTGAAAAAATAATATAATAGGTTTAAGAATTATGGGCCTTGATTTGCGAACTAATCCAAAACCACTATACAATGAGAAGCTGTACAACAATAAATGCAATCTTTTTCATTAAAGGTATGTGAATACGGGTTTATACAAGTGTGTAGAGTTATTCTTTCATTTTATTTATTTATTTATTTTTTTTTATACGGGAGAATAAGCAAAAAAAAAAAAAAAAAAAAAAAAAAAAAAAAAAAAAAGGTATGTGATTGTATAAGAAACATATTTATACCTTTATTTACATAATATATACAATCTAAAGCTAATAGAATTCAATTCAGTTTTGAAGCAGCATTCTTAATAATTTGAAATCCTCTATTTTTCTTAAACGGGGGCAAAGTAGCATCACGAGATAAAGCCTTATCTTGTGCATCTAAAGGATGTTTCAATACTCTCCTCACAGTAGTTTGTGCACAAACAGCCGGTTCATTATTAGGATAATTTTCGATCGTTTGAGGCAATTCATCTTTGCATTCAGCAGAATAGTGAGACATTATGCTCATCTTGGTGTTTTCAGATGGACAATCCCTTTCATCAGTTGCACCAGCTTCTTCACAACACTCAGAACCTGAATAAAATCTGAAAGTGAAAAAAAAAAAAGAAATTTATTTTTATATTAATTTAAAGATTATTGATGCACTACCTCGCCTGTAAAAGACTGCACACTTTTGATTTTACATGTTCTGTTAAATATCTAGAAAAGTATTTGATGAATTATTCTGAAACTTTAGGCATGTAAAAAAACATGTTAAAAAGAAGGTCATATAATACTGTGAAGGTTTTATTATTATTATTATAACATGCAGGGCATTCAATCAAATGCAATGCCATGTTTAAAAAATTTTATATTACTATATTAGACATAACTTATTACGATCAGGATATAAAAATATTGAATTTGTAATGAAATATAAGCATTGCTAAATATTTTTTTACAATATATGCACAGCATTAATAAAATTTCTTTTGCCTTATCTATTAACCAAATATATTGAGCTACTTACATCAACAGGGAAAAAAAAAACTGAAAGAGATATCGTAAAAATTTAAAAGGTTATTGATAGAATGAACTGATTTAGAAAAGTTGGAATATAAGGTCAATTTTTATACCAACTACATGAAAAAATGCCAGAGATGGGAAACAGAACCTGGATACTCCACCTTCCCTGCAAATGTTCTATCACTGAGCCACCCTGGCTGATAACCAATTTGGCATTTTTTACTAATATCCATTGGCAAAGTCACCGTGTCTCCAAATGCAGATATAACAGGTGAGAATATTAATTGCGGCACAACTCCGATAGACCATGAATTTTCTAGAAAAAATCTTTAATATTATGGGCAATGGACTCAAATTATTTGCAGTGCTATAATGACTGAACACCTAACCTGATTGAGCTAAAAGTTAGTAGGTATAATTTATTTCAACTTAATAAAAATGAAGCATCTTTAATTAATTAAAATACTACAAAAATCTAAAAATCAATAAAGATGATCATTTTGTTAGTTTTGACGTAGTGAACTTTTTTTCTTCCATCAATATATAAATGAAATTTCCAAAATCATTAACCATTCAATTAAAGAAAGATATAAAACACCTGTAGCAGACACGTTAATAGCCACTAGCAACTTAATACTCCGCAAAAATTATTTTAAGTTTAATGGTAAAGTTTATAAACAACATATGGGAGTCCCAACGGATCGCCCATATCCGGAATTATAGCTGAATATAAATTAAGATTACATAAAAATATTATTTTTAAATTACTGCAGAATAAAATTTTCTTTTTGGTTAGATATGTAAATGACAATAATTAATAAAATAAAATAAAATTAATAAAATTAATTAACTGACCTTACTTTTGACCTTACCACAATAACCAGTATATCAACGAAATCCTTAATACTTTAAATCAGTTTGACAATAGTATTAAATTTAATTATGATAATCAAATTAACTACTTAGATGTGAAAATAAAATGCAAGAATGATGGCATAAAAACTGCAGTTTATAAAAAACCAATGTCAAGCAATGAAATTATAAATAATCATAGTAAGACCCTTTCAAATATAAATTAAGTGTAATCCAAAGTTACATCAATCGTGCAATCCTATTTTGTACCGATAAAATAGATTTAAAATACAAACTTAATTTTATCAAGAAACTAACTATAGATGCAGGTTATCCAAAAAATCTTGTAAATAAATTGTATAGGAAAAGAACTTGCCAATTAAATTGTATTCAAAACTGTCAAAAATCCCCATTAAAATTTACTTATTCAATACCCTATGATCAAGGAGCCTCCATCAAAATTAAAAATACAGCTAGTAAATTTAATGTTACTATTCTTATTAAACCTAATATTAATATATATCAAATTATAAGAAGTGATAAAGACCCTACCCCCCCCCCCCCCCGAAACTGCTAACATATATAAAATGTCGTTTAAGTATCAAAATCATGAAACAGGCTGTTACATAGGAATGTCAAAACATAAAATTAAAACTAGATTGAAAGAACATCAAAATGATATTAAATATGGGAAAAGCACTACCTCCTTAGCTAAAACTTTACACCACAAAAATCACAAACTATAATAATCCAACCTACGCTTTTTACCGCGAAACCATTGAAATTATCCATAACTTTAATTTCGTTAAAGATCACAAATCAAAGGCTGGTTTGGACCTGCAGTGGCACCACCTGCTCGAGAAGAGAGGTGAAGAGCGAAGTAAATACCAAATTTTTGCGACACTTTCCACAAGGAAAAGCACTGATGAAGTGGAGAGTCCTCTAGCGAAAGCAGCTATGCAATCAGTAAGGAAGCAATGAGTAAGGTTTTTGTAGTATTTTAAATAGTAAGTATGTTAAAGGCCAGCAATGCATGATTTGTAGAGATTTTGATGAATATAGAACACATATCTCTTTTACAGGGATAAAAAATATATAAAAATTCTTTATCATTATGGACTTCAATTATCTGAAGTGTGTTAGTGGTCAATCTCTATCAGAAGAGCCATGCAGATTTAGTACATAAGTGTACGACTTTTTTTTTTTTTTTTTACCAGGATAAAAAAATAGAATCTTCACACAACTTTGTGGTCTATAAGCTCAAACTATTTAAAGTTTGCTAAAATGTTAAATTGTTTGGGGGGGGGGGGGGGAGATAATTATTTGACATTGTTAGGTTACCATTCATACTTCTTTTACGGTTATGCACAAAAGAATTTGCATACATTACAATCTAATAAAAAGAACAGACAGAGTATTTTTCATGGCTCGATATACAAGATTATCCCCATCAGAGTTGTCTGTTAGATAAATTTGCACTAGAAGGAAATATTTAGTGAAAAGGGATTGAAACTCAAGTTAAATTTAGTAAAAATTGATACTTATCCTAAAAAAATATAACACAAAAAGTTTCACTTTTCTGCACCCAAAATTGATCAAGATATTTAGTTTCAAAGTTTAGGATTATTTTGCATTTATTAAGAATTTATTTATTTATTTATTATATTAAAAACACTTTAAACACACGTAAAATGAAATTTTATTTAAAAGATGTTAAAAAAATTTATCCGAAGCTTTTCACTTTAATAGTAAAGCATGATCAGGGATTTTTATTATTCGTTTGCAATGAGCAGTTTTTAAATATTTTTTCTTTTCACAGTCAACAGTTAAGTCTTTTAATAACGTGAATATCAGCGAAGTTAATTTGAAGTCCGGTAAAGGTTGGATCAAGGAGCTGAGAAAAATAAGAGAAGCTGGAACTATTGAAATATCACACGAGGCTATTGTGGAAGAAAAAACCATCATGAATTAGCAGAAGTAAACTATTAGCTATTTTATAATATTGTGCCAAATTATTGGCAAAATTGCAGCATCTTTTGAATTTATTGTATTTTTGCATTTAATTATATTAATAGCTTCGGAAATGAAAAGCTCTTGGGTAGTAGATGGTGCTGTAATAATTTTGGCTTTATCCCATATAGGGTTAGCATTTGCGTTGGCATAAATGAAGTTGACTAGAGTAGAACTATTTCCTTCTTTGATATTTCGTATATGTTCTTGTATTCTTTTATTTAAAGTCCTCTTAGTCTGTCCAATATAATAGAAAAGTTCTTTATTGCTTTTGATGGGAATTTGATAGACTCCTCCAGTGGGTCCATTTAAGTCATGGTCATGAAGGGTTATCCAAGAACTTTACATTTCCGAAGCTATTAATATAATTAAATGCAAAAATACAATAAATTCCAAAGATGCTGCAATTTTGCCAATAATTTGGCACAATATTATAAAATAGCTAATAGTTTATTTCTGCTAATTCATGATGGTTTTTCTCCTACAATAGCCTTTTGTGATATTTCAATAGTTCCAGCTTCTCTTATCTTTCTTAGCTCCTTCATCCAACCTTTACCGGACTTCAAATTGACTTTGCTGATATTCACGTTATTAAAAGACTTAACTGTTGACTGTAAAAAGAAAAAATATTTAAAAACTGCTCATTGGAAATGAATAATAAAAATACCTGATCATGCTTTACTATTAAAGCGAAAAGCTTCGGATAAATTTTTTTTAACATCTTTTAAATAAAATTTAATTTTACGTGTGTTTAAAGTCTTTTTAATATAATTAACAAATGACACATGTTCAATTTAACTCTTTTTTTAGAGATAATTTATAATATTATTTATGTATTTTTATTTATTTATTAAGAATTTTTTTAACTGACATCTTACACTTATAAACTATGTATAACAATGTAATTAGCATTTTCTTTATTATTATTATTGATCATGATTAACATAAAATCACATTTTTTATTAATCAAATTATTAATTTTTAATAAAATATTTCTATTGCTAAATTGCTAATGCAAAGTCTTATGTACAATTTAATGATTTAACAGAATAATTTTATGCATTGAGTATATGCGATTTAATGGATTATATATTGTCCAGTTTCATATGTATTTCCAGTTTTGTCAAGTTTTTTTTCCACTTTTGTCTAGTGTCCCGGACATTTCACAAGAAAGTGGACAAAATAACAACCCTGTCACTGAATGGTCAATTTTCTAAGCCATGATGAGTGGTTCTCTTAAGTAAGTTTCGCTGATCAACGGATACAAAGATAAAATGTTTCTTAAGAACTTTCCTTTATGCAGCCTGTACACATTTAATTCTATGGAAAGAAAACAGTATCACATACTCAGAGATGGGCACTGTGATCGCCAAAACCGCAAGATGTACTAACAAATGACATGGCACGAATACTATTAATAATAATAATATTAATAAACAATGTTGTAGTGTATATTTGCCATGGTGGACCCACAAATGTCATGACTTGGCACTGTGTTAAATAGTCATATAATAAACTGTCTATATAGGTATAATGCCCCCTGTCAGGAGGTCCTCTTGATGAGAAATTTTCAGTGTCACCCCTGAGCAGAAATTATTATGAACTTATAAATTTTGTAAACAAATAGTCATAATAAAATGCATATGACTTTTAAACAGCAATCAGCTTCAATATAAACACTATGTAAAATGTTATAATACAAAAAAATAAAAATAAAAAAACTATTCTGTTTTATACTTTATTAAAGAGATATGGTTCTTAAAACAGCAATCTGCTTAAAACTCATACATATATATATATTCATATATATATAAAGCATTATTTTAACTATTAACCATTAAAAAACCTATAACAGATTTATTATAATTCAATACCTGTTAGTAACATCTTCTAACCATGGTGAATCAGAAGATTCTCTATTTTCTTCAGAAGAACAAGACAAATCTTTTCTTTCAGTATAATCATATAATTCAGACGTTTTATTTTCACATTCAAACAAATCATTGTTGCCATCCCAGACATCTAAATCCTGGGGGGGGGGGGGGGGGGGGGGGAAATGTTTAAATCAACATAGTGTATATAAATTATAAACAATAAAATTTTAGCACTAATTTAACGACATATAAATGAAAGGAGGAAGTAAATATTTCTAGGGGAAATGGAAAAAATATGCAGCGTTAACTATACCATGCCAATCTGTAATAACAGGATGCATCTGCCAAGTTTCACTTTGAAAAAAGAAAAAAAAAATATTTTCTATAAAAAGAGGGGGTGTTTAGAAACTAAAACAATAAAAGTATTTTCTTACTTAGTGCCGCTGTAATGATAGTATGTCTAAGGAAATAAATTCCATATACAAAGGTTATTACTTGATTAGTAGATGATTAACTATTTAGATAAATATTTAACCTAATATTTAATGAATTCCATCAATCAGGTCATTAATACTTTAATAACATGGAAAAGAGTTCTGTGCTTTTCTGAAGTTCCTTTGAGCAACAATAGACCTCTACGATTAGAAATAAAACTAGTATGTTGTGGCCACCACATGACTTTCTTCCATATTTTCCTATACAAATTTACTCAGTAAAAATAATTTATTAAAATTATTATTTAAAAAAATTATCTTCCATGATAATGCAGATGATTTCCATATTAGAGAAGTAGTATAACACTAAATATCCAAAAAACAGTCAATTTTATTGTCAATATTACATTTTTTTTTTGTTAAAAATGAAAAAAAATCCTTTATTTTAAATTATCGCAGATCGATGGTTCAACCATTCAATTTAAAGGTATTGGCGAGCTCTTATGAAAGATACTCATCATGAAAATTTACTCCCCTCGAGGGGGGACTCCTCCCCCCTGGGGGGGGGGAGGGGGATGAGGCTCTTACACATACAAAAAATTTTTTCCAGTTGACTATCTCTATTATAAATAATTCTTGTAAATTTCATAATGATTACTAAAAAATAACTCTCTTTATGCACATTTATACAAAATTTTGTCCTATATCAACATGTTAAAATTTTAGAAAAAGCAGGATGGCAACGCAACCTGTAAGACAATTTTTACCAAAAGTTGATAGGCACTAACTTATGTCAAGGTGCAACTACATACCAATTTGTATGAAATTCTGTGCAGTAGTTCCTGAGATACAGTTGCAACAAAATTCTGTAACACACACACAGACTGACAGACATTTTCTAAAAATTGTCAAATCATGCTCTACAGCTCTCAAAACGTGTAAATCCATCAAAAACCCGAAGTCGAAAATTTTTACGAATTCAATACTTTCTTCTATTGAATATAGAATAAAGTAAAAATACTCCTGATATGTGCACATATTTTAAATATAATTGGATTTAATCATTCTATTTATGTAGAGGTGTGTGAAGAAGTCTTCATTCATATTGGCATAAATTGCTTTTTTAAATAATTAAATATTACATTTTCAGTAATTCAAAGATTCTATGCTTAATTTAAATAATATTTTATAATTTAATCTATTCAATGAATCTTTTGGAAAATCAAATCATTTTCTTTAAGTTCCTTACAATTTAAATGTATTATTTATTAAATAAACTGCTCTTTCGAATGAAATTTATATCATTTTATTAGAGAAACTGTTCGCATTCCCAGCTTTTATTTTATTCTATTAACTGCAGTAAACATTATTGAAAGGGAATTTATTTACTAAATTACATTATGTCACCATTTTTAAGATTCAATGTCTCCTAATCCCCAGACAATAGTTTTGGTAAAATGGTTTGACATTAATAATAGGTTTGACTTTTTGTAACAATCTCTCAAAATTCAAATTTTATATTAATTTGTTGGAGAGACAAAGAAAATTGTTGCTACTAAAGTTTGGCATATTTCAGCTCAGTCACCTCTCAGCAATTCTAACAAGTTCATTATAGACTGCTCCTAATTCTTTTGCTATAAATATGTTCTCTCACTGCTCTCTCTCATCTGACTCTTCAGTTTCTGAATCTTTTCAATATTATCTTTATAAAATAACATCTAACCACTATAAATTTTAATTCAGATATACAAGCTAGAGGTCTGCATGGGCCGGGCCAGGCCTGAATGAAAATTTTTCCGGGCTGTGTCAGCCCGAATCTTTTTCTGGTTTCATCGTTAATCAACGAAAAAGGAAAATGATAAAACACTTCTTCAGTCATTTATTTCACATAATTTTGCAGGTTGGTATATCACATAAAATTTTATTTCGTTAAAAAATGTCTGTAACTTCAATTTAATTGCTTATCAGTCTCTTTGTTCGCGATCTGATTTTCCGCAAATATTTTGAGCATGTCTCGAAATTAATATATTTTATTTCAAGTAATATTAAATGGTTTCCTATTCAAAATAGTATGCATATCACTACTAGTTTGTGCACAAGTTCAAATAAAAGACATTAGTTACGTTACTGTGTATAAGGCTTACTGTGTATGTACTTTGTGCCCTGTGGTCTGTAGAGTTTAGGTGGTATGAAGATTATAAAAATCCTGCCGCTGTAACTTTTTCTCTAAATTCCTTTTTTTTTTCTCCAGTGCACTGAATGAAAGTAGCATCATTTTTAGCATATACAAAAGCCTCTTTTCTATAGAATGTGGTTAGATTACCATTAAAATTTTGTTTACCAGATCACATGAAAGATTTGTATACATTACGGTACATAAGAGGAAATGGCTGAACATGCATTTTTAGTAGTAATAACCATTTTAAATACCGTTCTGTATTGTTTGATGAGTGCTAATATTTTCGATTTGACTTTCTGTCTGTCTCTGTCTTCCGTACGTCTGTAATAATGAACTTTTGTTTATATATAATTATCTTGTAAAAGTTCAGCAGTTTTGTTAAAGAAGATTCTATTGCTTTGCTATATAAAACCTCTGCAAAACACATACTAAAAATCTTTTTCATAGAAAGGCATGCATTTTTTTTTTCTTCATATTTTTGAATTGGGCTGGGCCGTACACTGGCAAAAAATAAATGGGCCAGGCCAGGATCGAATTTTTCAATTTCAAACCGGGCCAGGCCTCAAAATTCCTGCTCGTGCAGACCTCTAATACAAGCTCTTCCTACAAATAAAGTATGGTATTCAGCTGAACTTGTGAGAAGTATAATTTTATGGCTACTTATTATTATTTTTGAACCTGGACTTGTGATTACTGCTGTTAATAGTAATTCCTCGAAAATATTATTGTAAGAGGTGGAGGCTATTCTAAAGTTACTGCTAAGAAATAACTGAGGTATTACTTAAGAAATAATTGAGATAGTAAAACTTATCTACAGATTAATTAATCCTTATGTACATAATATTGTAAATTACGGCTATCAACATTGATTTGTTTGGTTTCAGGAGCTGTAGATTCAATTGTTATATCACGGAATTGCATAACATTTTCTTTAAGTAACAAAATTTCACATTTTAATATATCTCACAAAGTAGAGGCTACATGATTTAAAATGGCTGCTATTTTGAAACTAGATAGTGGATCAGGTTGATTAATAAACTTGTTTGAGACCTTAATGTGGGCTACATATATCATATTTTAAGCAAATCAATTTATAAATGTGTTTTGTATGTAACTTTACTATTTTCAAGTGGCTGCCACTTGGAAATAAGATGACAGATCAAGCTGCCTGATGAATTCACCCATAAGTACACTACAGAGGTGAAACTACCTAGCTTGCAAAAACCCTGAAAACTATTCCTTGCATGCAAATAGGGGAGATTTATTAATAATATATCACTTGGCTACCTATATTGAGTGATATTTGCAGACTTTGTAATACATTATAAGGCAAATTAAACATTCAAAATGTGAAATTTCTGTAAAAACAAAGTAATTTAACATGAAATTCAAAACCAGCAAAATTTTCAAAACCCCTGAATTCAGGGGTAGCCTCTGAAAAGTTTCACCCCTGACACTGTCCAACTTTGGTTTGAATTTTAGCCTTTGGGAAGTAGTTGCAATAACAAATTTCCTAATTGTTGGATCAAGTTGAATTATAAACTTGGTTGAGATCACAGTAGCAGAAACAGTCCAGCATGGCAGTGGGCACTGCAGATTAATTTTTAATAGCTCAAAAAGAAATGCTAAGTTTAAAAATACTTAAATATAATTTGAATTATAACTGTAGATAACTTGTTGCATATTCTTAGTTTTCTTTCCTTTTTAGATGTAAATTTTACATAATTTATTAAGTGCTATAATTTTTTTTAATTATTATCTGACTTCATAAGGCATTTCTTGATCGCAGATACACATTGTTTTGCTGCAGATAGATACAGAAATTTCTGCTACTGGGGTTGAGATTTTGATATGGTCTAGGTATATCAGGGGTCGATCCAGGTTTTAATTTTTGGGTCCCTTTTTTGTGAAAAACAAAATATTTTTGTGAAATATAAAATATTTTTGTGAAAAAGTAAAATATCGTGTAAAATTTTCAGTTTTTACAATCACTTTATGTAATGTTTAATATCAAGTTAATAGAGTTTTGTTAAGCCAAATTAAGGCATAAATTAAAAATAACACTGAAAATATGAAAACATTTAATAAAAGGATCATTTTTATAAAACAAAATCTTGTGAAGGGACTCATTTTATAAATTTGAGTTTTGTGAAGGGTCCCTTTGTATGGATTTGAATTTTGTGAAGGCTCCCTTTTTATAAATTTGAATTTTGTGAAGGGTCCCTTTTTATGAATTTGAATTTTGTGAAGGGTCCCTTTTTACTATGTGGAATTTTGTGAAGGGGCCGCAAAAGGGACCCAAAATTTGCCTGGATCGACCCCTGTATATATAGAATTTTAAGCACAAAGATTCATAAAGAAATCAAAGATGCTAACTGCAATAATGAATATGTTTATTATATGAGTTCCAGAATTTCAAGTGTCTGGCAATTGGATATAAATGGTAAATCAAGTTGGTTAACAACCCGGTTCAAGATATTTATATGATATAAGTTCACTGTCAAATTTTAGTTTGAATGGATTCATAATTTTGGAAATTTGTTAAAATGACAAATTTTCCATTGTATATACATAAACTAAGTGATTGCATTAGGTCAATTTCTAAAAAAAATCAGCCTAAAAGGCTTATAAAAATATTTTAGGTAATAAATTTGTTGGGTTTTGGCAACATTTATTGTTATGTTGCTAGCCATGATGGAGTGAATCCAACTCATAATTAAGTCCATTATCTTGAATGACACTCACTGAGGCAATTTTACCAAATAAATATTTTTCCTTAAAGGTACGCTTCACTTATTAATGCCAGAAGCCCAAGCCAATGTTATTCAATGGGAAATTTTCTTTACTTATAAATCATTAACAATATATATTTTTAAATTCTGTTTTCACATTAGAAAATTCCCAACTGTTAAACTGACAGACCTTTTTTTAAAAATGGATTTTTTAAAACTTTAAATATTTCATTTTGAAGTTGCAAAATACGGATTTTCAAAATGTGAAATTTTTCATTTTACAGTTCCAAAGTAAAATAATAATAATATAAAAAAAAATCTGTTTTTAGAAAAGGTCCGTCTATTTAACAGCTGTGAATTTTCTGAATGTGAAAATAGAATTTAAAAATATGTATTAGTTAATGAGTTATAAGTAAACAAAACGTTTCATAGAATAACATTGGCTTAAGCTATTGGAGACAGTAAGTGAAGTAAGCTATTAAATTTCTATATTTGAAAGCATTTTTTTTTTCCTTTCTAAAATGAAAAAAAAAAAAAAAATCAAAAATAGATAATTTTTAAACTGAAATGTTTGTTGTGTGTTCTATGCTTTTAATTAAAATATGCTTTTAAACATTTTTTAGTGTAATACATTTTCTCCCATTAACAGTCATTCAAGTAATTAATTCTTGATACAGTAATTAGTATATACATTCAAGTAATTAGTTCTTAATACAGTAATAAGATATATAAATAATGTTCAATTGCATCAAAATACAAAAAACAAACAAAAACTGTCTAGTTTTTTTTTATCCAGAATAGGGATTGATGAAAATACATAATTAAATTTGTCAAAATATACCAGTATCCAGTCAAATTAAATGAAAAGAAAACTTCTGTTATACTAGGATAAATTCGAAAAAATATCTTAGTTTACTAATAAAACATACTTCATCTTCATTTTTTTCTTCAACATGACCCCTCTTTTCCATATTTAATTTCTGCACAAGAGAACGACAATCTTTCGAAGGACCAATCTTAAATGCCTACAATACACAATTATTATAAAAATGACAGTTTTATTACAAACATAAAAATACATTTAAAAAATTTTTTTTTCTTAAACTTAGTAATTTTCACCACACTATCTACAAATCAGATACATATATATATTTTTTTTAAATAAAAAAATCTCATTTAACACCTTAACTGTCACATAATCCACCGGAAAAACAATGAGTCTTTTTTATTTATTTATTTTTTATTTTTTTTTTTTTTGGGGGGGGGGGGGCGGGGGTGTAAGTAACAGCAACATTCATGTTTGTGGCTGCACATACCATTGGTGGGCCATTTTTTCGGCAGTTTTTTTTTTTAATAGGAATATAAAATTCTTGAGTTGAAATACACAAGGATATGTATTATAGCATACAATCTGTCAACAAAATGTGATGTTTTAGTATCTGGTACAAATATAACTTTTTCTGTTAACCAAAATTTCTAGCAGTTTTATCAGATTTGCAGATTATATGTCAAGAATTATAGCATACAATCTGTCAACAAAATGTGATGTTTTAGTATCTGGTACAAATATAACTTTTTCTGTTAACCAAAATTTCTAGCAGTTTTATCTGATTTGCAGATTATATGTCAAGAATTATAGCAATTAAACATCAATCTGTTTATTTAAATTACTTTAGATAATAATAATTATAGTACCCAGGGTTGATTTTCTGACATCAAAAACTAGTTTAAACTGTCAAAAACTATGGGTGAAAAATTGGAACTATAGTATAATTCTATCGCATATTTTTAAACTGCAATGTACTATATATACAAATTAACATTGATTTAAAAATTCTATTTATTTATTCATTTTGAAAAATTTTGAATGTTTTCTGCTAATTATTATTATTTTTTTAATTTTGTTCCACACTTCAACATTATTATAGTTAAAAAAAATATATATATTACACATATTAGGTTAGTTATTACTTTGTGGATTCACCGACATGTTAATTTTTAAAAATATGTTAAATGCTGAAAATTTAATGAAAATTTTTAGCATTCAAACATAATAATAATAATAAAAAAAAAAAAAGCTTATCAATGAATCTACAAGGTAACATCCATGTAAAATTGCAGTATAAAAGTAAAACTTAATTAGCAGGGAACATTTTTAAGAAGTAAAGAAAATTTTAACTAAAATTTTTTATTTATTTTACTTTATTTTTAACAGTTTGAGAAATTTTAATGTATTTAACATTATTATATTTCAACGTATATAAATGTGCGCTTTTATATCTTTAAGAAAGACAATAAATTCTAATTAATAAATATATATTATATACTGTCCATCATCCTCTTAATTAAAAATAATTTAACATTAAAATTTAGGTCAACTAGCCCTGCAGTGCTCAAAAATTTTAAACTGAAATGTGTTTAAATTTTTTTAAATATATAACATTAAAACATGCTATTGACTATAAAAAAAAGTAAAAAGGCATGATGCAATATTCAATAGTATAGTAATTTCATTCATAGGGATAAAATAAAGCACTTTTAATTATCAATGAGTACATATTTAGTACGACTTCCTTTTTTCAAAATAAAGCTTTGTAAAATTTTTGATAACATAAAATGAAATGAATAAATAGTCCACTGTAGAATATACAAATTTCTATGTTTAAATTTTTGTATTTTATAAAGGTAATAAATAACAAATTTTTGTACTTAAATATAATAAATCTTTGACATTCACAGAAAACAAACAATGCTCTTCAAAATAAAAAAAAGCATGGGAGACCACTTTGCAATCATTTATTCTTGAGATATCGTGAACACATAATAACAAACTAATAGATACCTTACAGATGCACACCATGCCAATTTTGTCAAATTCATCACACCACAAAACATACAAAACCAGTCAAAAACTTGAGTTAGAAAATTTTCACAATTACCTAAGTTCCCAAACCTGTATGATGGAGAATTAAAAATGAAGGAGTGAATGAATATACGTATGAACATGAATGCTTCGAACAATCACAGATTTGAACAATGGACTCTTCTCAGTTTCGTCTGCTCAATCATGTGATAAGAGGAAAACGAATAATCGAATTCTGAGAATCGAATTCAATTAAATATTGTTCTTAAGAACAAAAACGCTAATATTTAATACAAAATAAAATAAAAGTAATATTGTGCATTTCTAAACAGGAGAATAGTTGTATTTGTAAATTTAATAATTTTTTAAAAACACTTTATGTGTTTATTTATTTTGAACTGTAAGAATCGATTTTTGTATATTCTAGTGTAACTGCTACATTAACTGATCTAACAATAAATAATAGCTTGTTCTTGTGGAATGTTTATAGATTATAATTTGAAAATTTAAAATGTTTTCATTTAATTTAATTGCATAAAGGTGTTACAACAAATTAATTAACTTAGTTACTGGTCTAAATGGATTTACGCTGTACAATGTTACACTGTCAATGATTTAAGTACCAAAAATCGAAGTATTTAACATGTTCTTCATGAGCATCAATAACAAATATAAACTAAATGATGATTGTAAATGTATACAGCAAACAAAAGATGATGAATAATGATATAAAATGGATTAAACATGATGATGTATAAAAAAATAACACAGATTAAATACAATTGATCAAAAATAAGACTAGAAAATATGTTATTTCAGCAATCGCTCTAGATAAACAAGACTTTGTCTGCTATTTGTTTTTCCTCTATCATGTGACCTCTGATGTCAGGTGGGAAGAGCCCATTCAGAAATACATTTTCTTTCACATTATGGAATACAGAAACTGTTAAGAACTAGCACATAGTTTAGAATTGTATTCAATACGAACGATGTTATATAGTATACATAACATGCAGAAATCCTGAAAACTGTTACTTGCATGCACATAGGGAAGACTTATCAATGAAGCATCATATGGCTACCTATAAAAAGTGATATTTGCAGAGTTCTTAATACATTATAAGGCAGAGTAAACTTTCAATATTAGAAATTTCTATAAAAAACAAAATAATTTAACATGAAATTCAGAGATAGCAAAATTTTCAAAAACCCTGAATTCAGGAATAGCTCCTGAAAAGTTCTCCTTGAATTAGATACTAATGATGAGTTTTGAAATGATAATTTGATCAAAGGGTGAGTCATTTATGTTCACATGTTTCTCATATTATAATGCATGAAGCATGATATTATAATCCATTTATATTACAGTGAAACTTGAATAATTCGAACTTGTTTAATTCAAAATTCTGGATAATTCAAACTTTTTACTCGGTCCCTTGAATTTTGTATTAAAATAATGTTAAAAAATCGTGGATAATTCGAATTCTATTTTGGATAATTTGAATTTTCCGTAGGATTACCTTTAAAATATTACTGTAAAATTTGTTCCCGAGATTTTTCTCAGCTAATATATTTTAACAGTCTTTCAAAAGAAGGATAGGAAATACAAGAGAAGCCCTAACTAGTGCATTAGAAGATATGGTGCATATACATGAACTTTGAGGTTTTTTTTTAATTGAAAGTCATGTCTAATGAAGAAGATTCTATTTTTGTATCAAGTTATATGCTATGACACAAAGATTGTACTTAAAGAAGAAATAAAAAATATCTGACTATTTTTTAAAAAGTTTTGAATAATTAAGCTCGTAAAAAATATTGAATTAATGGGAAGGGGGGGGGGGGAATGTAGCGGTATTCTTAAGCCGCTATCAGACGAAAGACCGTATCTTCTGAAGTATAAGCTATTGCATCTCAAACCTGCCGAACGACACCCTTTCTCCGAATACAGGGTTGTTTTCAGCATGAACAAAATCCACAAAATGTAAAGAGGGAATGCAATATTTGGCGATACATCGCTAAAAATAGATCAAGTAATGGAATGGAGATGATGTTTATTCTTTGCTTTTTGCTTCCTGCGCTCTGATTGGAGGAGTTCAGACTAACAACTACAATATAAGATTTAAACAGTCGAAAATGCGTGAAAGAAGACTATACGATAGGCAAAAGTATCAAACGAAGGTATTTCGTCAGTTTTCCTCCTGAAAAACCGGTTTATGCTGAACTATAGGCTAATGCAGTTTATACGGTCTTTCGTCTGATAGCGGCTTTAGACATAAAGTTTATGTGTTAAATCTTTCATCGTAGAGTTTTAATTTTTTTATTTATCTCTTTTTTTGACAAAATAGTATACGTAATTTGAATTTTTTGATATTTCAAATTTTTTTCTGGTCCCTTCAACTTTGAATTATCCAAGTTCTACTGTACTAGGTAAAGGCTCAAAATAGGTTTCATTAAATTTCGATATACTCTTCATGAACATCTTTATAAAAAATACTTTGGGAAAAAGAGCACAAATGAGCCTATTCAAAATTTATATGCATACAACTTACAGCATGTCCAGATTACAAAATTACAACACTCTTGTACACAGTTTAATATGACAGCACAATTTTCTTTATGATAAGATGTTATAAAAGGAAGTTTAGATGGACGTCTATTGAGACTGAGGGAGTGGTGGACATTTTAAATCATTTTTATTGTCTTACAAGGAGAGGTTACGAATGGAAAATTCAGATCGGGATCTATGAAGGTAACAACATATTAAAGCAAGGCCCAAACAAATTAACTAATTACTTCTCCAATCACTACAGCTTCTTGAAAACTTATAATACAGGATTCCAATTATATTACAGGCAAACAAATACCCGAAATATACATAATCTATTAAATGTAGATTTAAATATTAATCAACGTACGTTTTTCTTCGATAATCTGTTTTTTATTCTTCTGTGCACAAAATAAAATTTCAGCTAGTCTCTAATATTAACAACCTCAAAACGGTTAAGTAATTCATACATATTAAAACCATAGCAGGAAGTTTAAATCAAGATTTAAACACACCTGCTTTTTTATACTTCTGTTTATTTTTTAATAATTTATTTTTCTTTATTTTTTTTTTTTTTTTTGTCTATTTTTTGTCTTTATTTTTATATTTGTTATTCAGGGTTTTGTTTGTATATTTATCTAATTTATTTTTATTTGATTATTTGATCCATTTACTTTTTTTCCTATTAAAGCTGCATTTGAACGATCGTAAAATTTAATCTTTAGAATAATTAAACCTGAAATTAAGAAAATTTAATGAACAATAATTATTGAATTTTCGTGATTTAAGAAATATGTAGGTTATATAGTTATAATTTTATGTATGTAATATTTATTATTTTCTATAACTTAAAAAAAAAATAAATTGTAGCTTGTCTTAATTATAAAATAAAGTAAAATAAAATGCTTAGGTAAATAAATATATATGCATATATATATTAAATAAAAGGTTCCCTTTATTTTTGAGAAAACTACAAACTCGAAAGTTCTGCAAAAAGTGAACTATATAAAAGAAACAAAAATGAATCAGTGCAACCCTCCCCTTTTTTCTTGCCACCCAGAAAAGGGGAAGTGATCAAAAAATAGAAATCCGTGTCACATGACTTTTTCATCTGACTTTTTTACCAACACTTTTTTTTATTACATTTCTGTATTCTTGTTCAGCTTGTGTTTGACCATGTAAATGCGAAGACATAATACTCGCTCTTTTTCCTTTTAATTAGAAACAACTAGTTAAGAAAATCTCGACCACTTTATGTGTACTCAATTATTTATATACTAATTGAAGTTTCTTGCAGAAAAATACGATAGATAAAAAACATTAAGATTAGCTCGAAGACAGTGATGCAGGACACCAGAAAAGATAACCACCTTCAGAAAAGAGAAGCTCATTCATTCTTCAATACTTTCACTTTGAAATAAATAATCATTTTTCTAAATTTGTTTAACTGCATAGTTGTGTTATCGAGGATTAAGCACATTTTAAACAATTTTTACTTTATTTTATAATTAAAAAAAAGCTAAAATTTATTTTTTAAGTTAAAATTTTAAAACCTAATTTTTTTTTTTTTTTTTTTTACTTTCATTACACGACTACCGTAGGTAATGGAAGTATTGAATAAAGAAGCATCACAAAACTGGCATTGTAAAAATTATTACTTACAAACTTTGAATAAACACCATAAAATGCAATAAACTCGCAAAAGCGAGTTTATTGCATTTTATGGTGTTTATTCAAAGTTTGTAAGTAATAATTAAAGTATTGTATTTTCGGTCCAAAAATTCGATGTCGAGATTTTACCTGATTTACATGTTTTAAGGTCTTCTGAGTCCAAAAAAGTAGTTTTTGGCAATTGGTCAGTGTGTATGTGTGTGGGGAATCTTCTGGCTATTATATTTCGGAAACTAATAAAGATTAAACTACGAAACTTTATAATTAAAACAGGTCTAGTGTACAAATGAATTTTCCAAATTTTGGTGAAGATTGGATAACCGGAAGTGGGACATTTGAAACCGGAAGTCCATATCTAAAAAACGGCTCTAATGATTTTCTTCTAAATTGCTGCATAAACGCTCTATTAGATATTCTTTTGAATGATATAGTTGGTTAGTTCAGGAAAATTGATAGACATCCTGTATAAATAGCTGAATTTCAGGTCATGCAAGTGTGTTCTTTTCAAAACGGCTATATGAATTTTTTTCAAACTTGCCATATTAACCCTCTTTTAAATATCCTTTTGCATGTAATTGTTGTTTTCTGGTCAAGAATTAAGCCAAGCTTTGGCAAAAGTCGGTATCTCAAAAACGACTCTAACCATTTTTTTTAAAATTGTTATATATATACCCATTTTAGATATCCTTTCTCATGCTTTACTTGGTTATCGCAGGAAAATTAATGGTCATCCTGATCAGATAGATCAGTTTTAGATCTCGGAAATTGGTGTTTAAATAAATAAATAACTCTACAATTTTCTTTTCATTTCTTTTTTCTTAAAAAAAGAAAAAAAAAATCGCTGTGTAAATTCTGCTTTATGTTTTTACACATGTATTAACTTTCTCTTACCTGAAAACTTTTTGGTGTCTATTTCATTAGGTCAATTCTATGTCTTCTGATAACATTATCTCCAAAAAGTGTATATAATATGCGTAATAGTGGGTAATGGAAGTCGTGTAGTTGTTTCACACCAGTTTTTTTTTTTTTTAAGTTCAAGAAAAAAACGTAATTATTATTTATTAAAATTTTCAAATCTTGAATTGAATTATAAAAGAAAGTAACAGTAAAATAAAATGTTTAGTTTAAATAAACAAAAAGGGAAAAAAACATTCCCGTCGGTAGCCTTGAACATGGGCCCTCCGCATGGCAACCATTTATGCTATTGATCATGCCACTGGAACATTGTCTGAACTGCGAAATAACTTGTATTAAAAGATTACTGTAACTTTAAACGCTTTTTTCTCTAAATTCTGTGGCTAGTGGGTGCTACTGCTTTAATATGTTGTTACCTTTATAGTATACTATAATCCTGCGCAATTTCGTCCTGATCTGAATTTTTCATGTTGTGACCTCTCCTTGTTAGAATTATAAAAATTTGTATAACTATATTCATGAACCCTTTCATTCCCCGTGATGCCAATTGGAATCATAACATTTCAGATTTTCTTCCTTACCATCTAACACTCCCGCTGATTCAAAATGAACAATATTAAAATCTATTAACATTTTCCCACTGAAAAAAATATATTTTAGATGATTTCACTATCCTTGTTGATAAATGAAAGTATACTTTGCTCTATTCTGATAATAATATCGGAATCAGTTTCCTGTTCTGGGCAATTTAAGTAAATTAACTGTTTGAAATATTTTTTAATGTTTATAATTTGTATTTTAATTAATTGCAATATGTATTTCTTTCAAATTTTTGATATTTTTATTTATTGAAAAGTTATGATTTTAAATGGCATCAGTGGTTATATTAAACATAAATAAACACCTTTCAGTTGCTTTGTTTGCTATATTAATTCATACTCTGCTATTACTCCTATTTAAAAAAAAAAATATATATATATATTTGTACGTATTACATTTGAAATAAATTTATGACTAAATATAAGAGTTATTGTTTTATGGATGGAAAAAATTGGGAATGAAAGGGTTAAATAAAACAATATTAAGTACATTTAATAAAATAACGATTCAAAAAATAAAATAAAATGTTTCCTGCTAATTAATTTTTATTTTTTCTCTTTAATTTCACATTACTGTAATTTAACAATATATTCTGAATATATTTGAGTATTATTTTGTGGATTTCACTGATAGATGAATATTTTCAAAATATTTTTATGTTTATATGATAAAAATTTGCACTGCATTTCAACATTCAACACATAAATATTTCTAAAAATAAAATTTATCACTGAATCCACAAAGTAAACCCCAAATATATTTAGAATATATTGTTAAACTATAAAATGCAAAATCAAGAAAAATAAATAATAATAATAATTCAAAGAAAGCATTTAAAAAATTTTCAAGAATATTAAAGTTTTGAATTATATATATATACTAGCAGACCCGGCCACGCGTTGCTGCGGCTAAGTAATACGTTGATAATTTGATAAGGTATATAGTATTTCCCCACAACTGGATTTGGCGATTTTTTTTTTTTTGCGCCTTTTTGAACGATAACGAAGTCGTTCTGGATTCTTTGCAATAAAATACGGTAACCTGCATGCTTTTATTTTAGATTTATGATTTAGCTTATGATTTTATCATTTATGATTTTTAGATTTATGATTTAGCCATAATCACCAAATCCAGTTGTGGGGAAATACTATAGTTGTTACCCATAACTATAACTTATAATATAACTTCAGTAATTATATTCGCATAATTATAACTTCAGAATCAGTATATCCCCACAGCTGAATTTGGCGATTTTTCTTTGGTGCCGTTTTGAACGATAACGATGTCGCTCTGGACTGTTTGTGATATAATATGGCAGCCTATATGTTGTTTATTTTGGATTTATTATTTAATGTTTTTGATTTATGATTTAGAGTACCATTTATCATTTATGATTTATAGATTTATGATTTAGCCATAATCGCCAACAAAAAATCGCCAAATATCGTTGTGGGGATATACTGATTAATATATTACTGAAAAGATTAATATATTTTAACGAAGTGGTGAGAAGATTCTGAGTATGTTAAAATTTTAATAGTAAATTCAAGTTAATCAAGAAGGAAAGCATTGAGGATTAAGATAAGAAAATTGCAAGATTTTAAGATCGCATTTTCAGCAATAAATATGAGTCAAAATTTAATACAAAATACATATATAAATCACAAATTAAATCAGGAACGTTAATTTGGTAAGTTATTAAAGAAAAAGTAAAGAAAAATAAGAGAAATAATTAATTAAAGTTTCGAACATCGATCATATAGATTAGCGTTACAAAACAAATAAACAGACTTAAACTCTTCCAGACTTTTAAATAAGTTTGTTTTAAATTAAGTTTTAAAATTTAATGTTAAATAAAACAGACTTTTAAATAAGTTTTAAAATATTGAAATGGTTACTTTTTATTTAGAACATTATGTATAGATCACAAATTTCTTAAAGAAAACGAAGTGATACAGATTAGAATAATGCAACAAAAATTGAAAAAGCAAGGTTATGTCGTAAATAAGTTTTTAACACACGTGTCACGTGAAATAAATTGTAGCATATACATAATGTATCTGATATAAGATATTAACATGTTGCAGCGGAATAAATTTCATATCTATCATCCTTGGCAGAAAAAAAAAATATCGCCAAATTATCTGGCGCACACATTTAATTCCTTTCAAAAATCATGGTTATTTTAACAACTTATATTAAGAGAGTAATGAATAATATGAAACAATATTTCACACAATACATATTACGAAAATATACATCTAGCTTGTATATTTTCGTGTTACGTTTTTGATCGCCAAATACGAAAAACTCCAAGGACGACAGAGCTTTGAAATTTAAAATTAAAATTTTGTCAATTTGACAGCAAAATAACTCAATCTAACGTATGCACATGATAAATAATACATATCTATAAAAAAATATGGGGATTAAAATCCAGAAATAATTTTCCTCGTTTTTTAATATTTTTTTACAAAAAATACAATGGGCGATTAACATAAGAAATCTTTTTCTTGATTTCACAGACTGTCAGTGACGTCACACTTCGCTTGTGTATAACTACATACTTTATCAATGCGAATAAAATCTTTAAATTGATTATGACGTCAATTTTCGTGAGATGTATAATTTAACTTTTTATAATTTTTTAACGTTCACGTTTGATTAAATGTATTTACTTTTATGTCGAAAGAAAATGAACTCGTATTTTTTCTTTTTGGCAACAATTAAACTTATGGAACTCACAGATATTTTGGAACAACTTTAATAAAGGTCTATAATTAACAAATAATTGCAATAAAACAATATTGTGACAATAAATTGAGATAAAAACTATCCTATCTCTCAAGTTGGACCAAACTGCACACAGTGTGCAAAATTTCATTAAAATCGGTTCCGTAGTTTAAGAGTTTACCCCGGACAAACATCGTGACACGTAATTTATCAAGAGACTCGGCAGAGTCTCAAGTGACGCAAGCGCAAAAACAAACGAACGCCACGACACTCAGCGGAAACGGAAAAACGAACGAAACTGCGACACTTATATATACAGGAATTTAAAGATCAAAGAAACCGCTGAAAGCCGACACTTAATATCTCAGGAAATATGGGAGGTTATGTTCTGATAATTTCAAAATAGTCTTTCACCTTCTGTCTGATCCTACCCTGAAATCGCTACATTTCTACGTGCAGTATATTTCGAGATATGAATTGGCTCATTTAAGCTATAAATGGGCGGCCTAATGTGTAAGATTTTTTTCTCGAATATGGCTCAAGCGAATTTAGTTTAATTTATATATGATATTAATCGCTTTTATCTGATGTGCCTGACATCTCCCTTTTCCCTAGGAAAACTCTTGTTTTTTTTATAACTCAGTTTAAAAATCGAACTATTTTTACAACGCGATGCAAAGATTTCTATTGATAATTCTCAGAATTCTGAACAGGTGTTATTCGGTTTGGTCTTGTAGTTGGTTGGTTGGTTCAATCTGAATGCAGTCAATAAAAAATTAAGATTTTGTTTTTTAATGCAAGAAAGAAACTTTATTGTTTCTTTTAAATATTTATTGTATATATACGAAATAAAATTTCACTTAAATATATATATTTTTTGTTATAAAGGAAATATTTAAGATTTTAAAATTTCGCATTTCGTCAAAAAACTATTTTGATAATATTTTAAATAGGGAACTATTTTATAATTATGGTGATTCTATTTCATAATTGTTGATGATAAAGTTACAATTTTTTAAGGAGAAAATATTTCTATGTATTCATTCGCTGGGCCACAAACAGTTAATGTAAAAAGCAAATTTCTGATTGGCAACACTACTAACAACACGTTTGTTATGTTTTGTTATCTTAGCGTCATGCACGGATTGGCGTCATGAAAGCGTCTTATAATACTCCGTGGTGTCTTAAAACAGTCTGTTGGATAACAATTACATTTGGATTTTAATTAAATTATATTTCAGGTAAGAATTAGTATTTTAATAGTTTTATTGTCCATTATGAAACTTGTATAAACTTCGTACATTTAGCTTCTCAGTTTTTTTTTTTTTTTTTTTTTGTTTTGTTTTTCAGCATGATAAAAATAATAGTAATAAAACATTAGTGGAATTTTCTGAATCTAAATATTGCTCAAAAACCTGGGAAAATGATGATATAAACCTGGAAAATGCATTTTAAACATTCAATTTATATCACAAGTCACGTTACTATGTTGTCTTTTATGTTGCGAGCTATGTTTTGCTTTATACCGTGAGCTATCTTTTATGTCACAAACCAAATTTTGTGACTGGAATTTTCTAAAAATAGACCTGGAAAAGTCAGGGAATTTTTTTTTTGAAATTTAGTGGGAACCCTATACTAATTATTTTGCTTGTTTCAACTGCAAATTCAAATTTTTAACATTTTAAAAGTGTATAATGCGATTGATCTACAATCCATGTTTATTTCAACATTGCTGTCAACATTAATAAATAAGTAATAAAATTTCAGAAAAATCATACATATATTTGTATAGAAAATTGAGTTTAGTTTGCATTGAATTATATTGGAACGGTTTAATTGTTAAAAAAAAAAAAAAAAAAGAGGAAAGACAGAAAAGAACTAAAAAAACAAATAACTTCAATGTAGTTGAATATGAAGATTTATTTATACATATTCTTAAACAAACATAATGTGAAGATTTTTTTCAAAGATTGAAAATACTCATTTACTAAGGTCTGTTTTCATGTTGCATTTTTTTGTTTTTATTATTCAATTTTCGAAGTCTTTATTATTTTCATTTTTGCTTTATAAAAATTAATTTTGAGTTATTGTCCTTTTATGAATAATTTTAGCCTCATTTAGAGTACAAAATCTCTGTGAAAATAATTAATTTCTACCCTACTCCCGCACTCAAAAAAAAGTAAACAAGATCATTTTTCATGCACGGGGACGAGACACATTATATTATTTCTAAATTTTACTCTTTTTATCAGTGCTAATTTATTCTCCTTGGAAAAGATGGTCCAAATAGCCTGTACACTAATCGCAACGACGGTCCGATTAGCCACTTCGGTAAAATATATCCCAGTGGCAGAAAGTTTTGAAGCTGTCTGCAACAGGCTTTTAAGATTTCATAATCTGTCTGCAAAATTTGCTTGTAATCAGGGGTGAAAATGGCTTACACTCAAAAAGCCTGAAAGCTGATGGGGACGGGGGGGAGGGGGAGGAGGGGCTTAACATCAGTGCTGATCTTGTGCAACAATACACAAATACAATTTTACTACAAAACGATATAATATAAACAATTGTATTCATTCAATTCATCTCATTCAATTAAATATTTTATAGCAATGTTCCACACAACACAATATAAATAATTATAAATAATACAAGTATTAGTTTTAGTTTTGATACAGAAATTTTTATAAGTGAATAGTTATCCAAAAGTTACAGACAAATTTTTTTTCTCAGTGCAGACAAAAACTATCCGCAAGCCGTTTTTCTGTGTCCGCGACTATGTCGCCGTGTCGCAGTGTTTCTGCCTTTGGGAAATATATAAAGTATTTAGATGGATAATATTCCATTACATAATCTTACGGTATTTTTTCTTAAATCTCTTCCTATAAATTTTGAATTGGAAAGTCATTTTCTTAAAACTAAATTAAGAATTTTATTATAACTATGGTAACTAATTTTTGATTTATTCATTGATTTTACTGAGCAATGAGCATACTGAGTACATCGACACTTTTTAATAGTAACCTTTTTGTATCGGAACTTCGTTTAACTGTCTCGGAATTTTGTTTTTCTTCATGCGTCAGCCACTCATATGTTTATTGTAATGCAACCGAGGTGAATGATTTTTTTAAATGCATTTTTGAAATTTAAAAATTAATTTTTGAGTGTATTTTATTATTATTAAATTAATGGAATTATTTAGGGAAAAAAATTGTTCATGGTAGTGATGCAGTACAGATTTTCATGCATTTTCCGATCCTTGTCCGATCAATTTAAGGATATCCAGTGATGTTTTTTTGGTTTTAATACTGGGATACTAACCGCTCTGGTACAGATTTTTATGCATTTTCTGATTTGTGTGCTATGAATTAGGGGTATCCAGTGATGTTATTTTTTAGTTTTTATATTAGAATACTGACCGCTGCAGCACAGATTTTCATCAGGGCTTGAAATTAGTGGTAGTTAGTTGTATTTTGCAAATAAATATTTCATTTTGATGACCATAATTTTATACTTAATCATCACTTTGACGCCTAACATTCTTTTTCCCCCTTCAGTGTGCAGTTATAATGTGTGATGAAAATAAAGGCACTAGCAACGAAGTAGTAGAATTAAATTCCTAGCTTTCTTGTAAAAATATTCGCTCTAACACATTTTTAAAATGGAAAGAACTAACTAGATAAGGTATCAGTATTTTGATTAACTTCTGTTTATGTATAATGTTTATGCACATGTTTCTATGTGTAAATGACAATTTCGAAATGGCACCTTAGTACAACATAATTGCAACTAAGAAAATAATATTAGTTGTCTTTTGGCTCCCAACTTACTGATTCTAATTTCGACCCCTGATTTTCATGCATTTTCAGATTCATTTATTTCAGTGACTTTCAAAACAAACACGAGTGAAATAATTTATTTTCTTAAAATGTATTTTTGATGTTTTGTAATGATTCTGAGTATCAGTTCGCACTATCGACTCATCTGGTAAGCTGTACATTGGCAACAGTAATGGGTGGCTTATTTTATCGTATAGCTGTTCCTCATTCTGATTTTGAAAATATAAACATAACAAATTGCTTTATGCTAAAGCTGCATGTTTGTTTACATTTGCATTAGCAAATAAAGTACAGTGAATATTTTGATTTAGCAGTTAACGTTTTGGAGTTTAAAGAATGTAAACAACACCACATTTTTTTTATTTGGAGTTATTTTACTTTAAAAAGATGAGTAAAAATAACACTTGGATACGTTATATGCAAATTAAAGTTTCTAAATAAACATATAAGACTTCAGAATTTAAAAAAAGTATGTTTGCAACTTAGCTGCCAAAGTAAAGCTAGAAATTAGCGGTCGCCACTCGTCACATGGCAACTAGATTTTTAAAAGTGGCGACTAAAGAAATTGTCTTTGGTTGCCACTGCAGTGGCCACTTCTCTTCTACCCATTCTTTATAAAATATACCCCATTCCAAGGCAAACTTGGATCGCACGGCGGCTTTTTCGCGGTAAACGCGCCTCGCAAAGAATTCAGGCTGTTCTAAAATCTAACCTCGCCACTTGCAAACATATTTCGGAAGTCAATTTTAATAGTAAACACTTAAAATTCTTCTACCCATTCTTTATAGAATACCCCATTCCAATGCAAACTTGGATCGTGCGGCGGCGTTTTCACAGTAAACGCGCCATGCGCCTCGAATTCAGGCTTTCTCAAATCTAACATCGCCACTTACAGACATTTTCGGAAGTCAATTTTAACAGTAAACACTGGAAATTGGTAGGTAGTCTTATTCATATACTAAAAAAAGTATGGCTTTTTTCCATTTTTCTATAAAAGTATTAGATTTTAATTTAAAAAAAATGTCAAAATGAGAGTTTCAGCCAACTTTCGGGAGAAAGAGACGAAAAGGAAGCTCGTGAGATAATCAATCGGCTGAAACTCTGATTGTATTACGTTCGCAGAAAAATTAAAAACGTCATTTGACGCATTATATGTAATTTGTTATGCCTAATCTGAGTTACACTGATGTACTACATACTACAGACCATTAAATTACAAATTTGATAATATCTTAAAATTGATTTCTTTTTTTTTTTTTCTATTGAATTATCATTTAATGATTGAGCTTAAGATCTTGTTTATCCTTAAGATGAATTAGTGCTACTAATTTTAAAATTTGTCAAAATCAACTTTTTAAAAAGTGACAGCTACAATTTCATTGTGAAATCTCGACTACAGCCACACTCTCTAAATTCAGTTAGAGAGGGGGATTATAATTGCAAATTATTAAAAATTCATTATTATTAAAGAAAAATTAATTTATAATTCATTTGTAACAAGAAAAAAAAAAAAAAAAGGAAAAAGAAACTTGCAAAATAAAAAAGTATTATTAAAAAAATATTTTTTTTTTATTTACAAATACATATTTTCATGAATCAAAGATGTTTTTTTATTTTATTTTTATTTTTTTTTTTTAAGTAGAAAATCGACACCATTCAGGATAGTGAAGGGGCAATATAATCAGAATTTTTCTGTTATAAAATAATATAACCAAAAGAGCATTTTAAACATATGAATTTTGTAAATGAATAGTATTTTCTTACATTCATAGTATAAATTATGTAAATCTATTCCTATTTCATTTATTAAAATTTATCAGAAATGTATTATTGTGGATGAGTTTCAAAAAGTTGACTACCTTAATTATTTTCTTAATGATTTGTCGAGACTGAACATTGAAAAAATTAAAGAAAAGAAAATTTTATTTTAATTTTACTTTTATCAGTGAGTGGCCAAGTAACTTTTTAAAAGTGGCCACTAAAAAAATGAAGGCTAGTGGCCAGTGGCCACCAACCAAATTTCTTAATTTCTACCTTTACGTCAAAGGTAAGGGAGGGGGGGGTTATAATCGGGAGGGGGTTACTATCGGAATTTTACGGTATATTAAAAGTGTGTCGTATATCATCATGTCTCATAATCATCTATAATTAAAAATCATTATAGTGTATTGTATTTGAGATTTGAAAAAGATGAAAATATCTAATAACATAAAATGCAAAGATTCATTAAAGAAAAAAAGAAGAAAAAAAACTCTGTCAAACAATATTCTGTGAAAATCCAGGGGTCGATCCAGGCAAAATTTGGGTCCCTTTTGCGGCCCCTTCACAAAATTCCACATAGTAAAAAGAGACTCTTCACAAAATTCAAATCCATGAAAAGGGACCCTTCACAAAATTCAAATTTATAAAATGAGTCCCTTCACAAGATTTTGTTTTATAAAAATGATCCTTTTATTAAATGTTTTCATATTTTCAGTATTATTTTTAATTAATGCCTTAATTTGTCTCAACGAAACTCTATTAAATTGATATTAAACATTACATAAAGTGATTGTAAAAACGGAAGATTTTACACAATATTTTACTTTTTCACAAAAATATTTTACATTTCACAAAAACAAATAAAAATTTCACAAAAATATTTTGTTTTTCACAAAAAAGGGACCCAAAAATTAAAACCTGGATCGACCCCTGAAATCTTTTTATTTGAAATGTTAAGCTTCCTTATTTACCTATTTACCGTATATTTCCGAATATAAGCCAAGAGTATGTTTTTCCCTGCAGAAATTTGCCCAAAATTGCCAACCTGTGTACAAGCCGAATTGAAAAAATACTCTTTTAAAGTTCGAGTATATTGCCAATCTATACAACTTTCAGGATAATCTGTCCAATGAAATTGCACGAAATGCATGCTTATCCAATAGAATTCCTTACTTTGCTTAGCTATGACGTAAAATGATCGCAGTGTGTTCACCAATGACGATAATTTTAACTCTGGCAACCCTATCAGAAGGGAGGCTAGCACAGACGCACTCGCACACACAAGTCCCAGCAGCTGAAAACGATGGTTGCCTTGCCGTAATACCGGGAGGTCTAACCCTAACGTCGATGATGCAGCCGCTGGATGTTTACATAAATAAGCCGTTAAAAGACCGATTGCATCTTTTTTTTTTTTTTATGACATATCTAAATTATTTTGTATATCTTCTACTTTTGAGTATTTTTATCAGTACCTCAAGGCAATCTTAAAAAAAAAAAAAAAACTTCTATATGAAAAAAACAAAGATTTGCCACTTCTTTTGCTAGTGTAAGCCTTGAAACATTTTAAACAGATATGATTTAATTGTATAAATTAAAAATATGATCAGGAGTCCTGTTTTTTCAAGTTTTTCTTATACTATTTCTGAATCAGACAGAGTAGTTACTCCGTTCGTGCAATCTGCCAATGATGTCAGTTACCGGCAGGTCAAAAAAAAATAAATGTAACACACGTGACTACATTCAGCGTTTCTTGAAATAAATTTAAAATTGCTAATTTAAAAGTTTTATATGTGATAATTATTTAAAAATAAGGTTTAATATCACTATTTTACTTTATATTAGTTTTTAAGCTTAAAATCTATGTATTCAATCATTGTTTCTAATGTACGTTTTTTCCTAAAAATGTGTACTCTTATATATAAGCCGACCCCCGACTTCAGCTTCCGAAAAATTTCCAAAAATTCTCGGCTTATACACGGAAATATACGGTATTTATTTAACTTTTTTCATCAGAAATGTGTCCATTTTGTCCATTTTATTTTTGTAATCAGACGGAATGTCGGTGTGTATAGTTTGTTCATTATTGTCATTTGAAATAACCATTTCAGAATAACTTTTTTGATATAATCGTTGCTTACAAATCATTACAAGCGCAAATCCTTGACGTTTCAATGAAAAACTGGAGAATGTGAGCTACTTTTTGGTAATTATTCAACAAAATAAAAATAAGCAGTATCTTTAAAAGGGCTCGAGCTCATTTTCATGCACCAATATCGCATAGGCAAACTTTCGTGTTTCTCTTCTCTCGGATAGAGGGCGATGGGCAAAGAGCAAAGAGGCTCTCTTCTCTGCTCGTCTGTTCTCACTCAGCTTGGAGAAATCAAAGTGAGAGAAACGAAACTGATGAAGAGATTAAAACTTTTATGCATGTACTAAGCATTTTTCCTTTCCTAGGCTGGGGCGATCGTCAGACAGCGCACACACAGACTCAACACTCCGAGAAGAGAGAAAGGAGAGGTTATAAGATCACAAGATTTTGTCTTATTTAAATCTATAAAAAGAATGTTTTCTGTCACCGTATTGTGTAAGAATTCTATCTATAACTTGACCAAATTTTTACTCGCCACAGTAAAAATTCCACTCGAGTTGGTGAGCGGAAATTTCGCACCCTGCTCTAGATTACTATATTCTATAGTCTTAATTTATGTAAAATTTGCATCTACAAATTAATTTTAGGAATTGCAATTATTCCTAGTGATACCAGACTTGGTTCGGCTTTCATGGTTTGAGTGTGTTTGTGTTTGGGATTAAGGCTGACTGACTACACGGTGCTAGGCCTGAGAGGGAGTGCCTTCCTTCTTCACTATTTGAAGATAAATTTTATTTTTTTGCAGATAGATTCAGAAAATTCTGCTAATGTTTTTATTATTATTATTATTATTATTATTTTTTTTGTCATGAATTATTTTATGATTCATGGTATACATATTTTAATAAAAGTAATAAATTTTTATTTTAATCTTCAGTGTATAAAAAAAGAACAAACATGCATCAGAAACATAAAAAAGCTGAAAAAAACTGAGAAGCTAAATGTACAAAGTTTACACGTGCTTCACAATGGACAATGTGTATAAAAAGTAAAATAAAACTATTAAAATACTAATTCCTACCTGAAATATAATGTATGTAAATGTAGATTAATCCAAGATTTTACCAGACAAAAAAAAAGAAAAAAAAAAAAAAAAATTTAAATAATGCAATATAATTTTGTAAGCAAAGTAAGCAATGGTAACAAAACAAACTGTTGTTGTTTGCAGTGTTGCCAATCAGAAATTTGCTTTTTACATTTTACTGTTTGTGGTCCAGTGGATGAATACATTGAAATATTTTCTCCTTATAAAATTGTAACTTTATTATCAACAATTATGAAATAGAATCACCATAATTATAAAACAGTTCCCTATTTAAAATATTATCGAAATAGTTTTTTGACGAAATGCAAAGTTTTAAAATCTAAATTATTTTCTTCATCTATATATGTATTTTTGTCTAAAGTGACGATAAAAATTGAAAAGTCACCAAGGGGAGTTACATTAAGGCTGCCTGTACCATGATCAGGTTTACATATTTCATTATGTGTGAAATTGTTGTCATTTTATGGTTGATCGATTAAATAAAATAAATATAGAAAATAACGTGAAAGAAAATATTATATGCACCACATATAGTGTTGTTCATATGTAATTGGGATTCAAATATAAAATGACTACTTCAATCTTTTTGAAACTGTCATCTGATAAGCACTCAAATGGAAGCCCACTGGTAAGCGGTCGTCACAGGCAATAGGGACAGTCACCTGAGAGTCAGCGAATGAGTGGGTCGCTGCCGAAGGCAGTGGGGAACCAAAGCGGGCTTTAAAGTGCTTCATGATTTCTTTAAATTTTTTTTTTTTTTTTTGTAAAGTTATATAGAAAAGAGTTTCCTTTAAATATAGTGACCAGCGAAGCGAGAAAAGCCTTCGTTGATTCACTACCTTCATTGATTTCATGAATTAAAAAATGGTCGTATAAATGTAAAAAATGTTGAGTTTTTCTGTATATATAATGGAAATTTTGTGATTACGATAATTTTTGACATAATACTCAAAGTTGAACCAAAGTTATACAGCAAATTTATCTTACAAATATCTTAGATGAGTTTGTTAACGACGTTGCTTTGCAGTTTGTTTTCAAGTGGTGGCTACATGAAAATTTCAAATCCACATTGAAAAAAGGTTAGTTAAGACTGTATTTGCTTGAATTTTGATGCTTACATTGACCACACAAGGGTCTCAACCAAGTATTTATTAATAAATTTTATCTGCCATTTTTAACAAAATGACCGATATCTTAAGTACGGCCATTTCAAATCAGGCTACCACTTTTAAACTTATCATCAGAATAACTTTTTAAATACTGAATCAGTTGAAGTTGGACATTGAACTTATCACACAAATATCTTGGATGAATTTTGTTCTAGCATTTAGTTTCCAAGTTGCTGCCACTTGAAAATGTGCCACCACGATAACTTTTAGAATACTAAACTGGTTCAAATCAGATTTGGGGAGGGAACTTACAATTCAAATATCATGGATAAGTTTGCTAGGCAACTTGCTCCACCATTTTGTTTCCAAGTGGCAGCCACTTAAATTTTTTTCATTACAATAACTTTTGTAATATTGAATCAGTTCAAATCAAATTTGCGCTGTTGATATATCATTCAAATGTCTTTGATAAGTTCACTGGGCAACTCAGTCACTCTGTCCTTTTGTTTCTAAATGGTGGCCACTTGAAAATTATCACAATAACTTTTGAAATGATTTGCTTAAAGCTGCATATATACATAGCCCTCATTAATAAATTGTAGCTGCCATTTTGAAAACAATGGTGGCAACTTCATAAGAAAAGATAAATCAACCTAAACTTCTTATGAGTCGGAAGGACTTAATTTAATCTTTTGATTAATAACCTATAAAAAGTAATGATATCAGTACAAAAACCCTTGACGGGTTAAAAGTTTGTGACGCAGCTACTTTATCGCTATAAGAATTTGAAATATGGGTCTTAAAAATAATGATATCAAATTTTAAGTGACGCTTTGCTAGTAGTTAAAATATACATAGATTTTCTTATTTGATCATTTGCTTTTTTCTTTTATTTATATTTACAATGCAAACATATTTTTAACTTCAAGATAAGACAAATATATAAAATATACTCTGATGCTTTTTCATTTGCATTTCAATTTCAAAATAACAGTTTTAAAAGGAATGATATCAAAATTCCAGTGACACCTCAATGTCACTTTAAAAGATCTGTTTTTAGATTCCACTAAAATTACCTTTGTTTTGTCTAATAAAGTATATTTACACATTGAAACAGTGCTTTTAATTTTCAAATATATACTGTCAAAAAATCACACTTTCACTGAGTTTGCATTATAAATTGAAATTATTTATTTCAATAAATCGATTTGTCTTTTGCGTCACGCTATCCAAAACTGTGAGTAAAATTTATGTTAATGTTACTTTGTATCGTAGTACCCAACTAAGTCAAAATGTGTGCAAAGAAAACATTTGCACAAATTTTACTTACCGTTTTGGATAGCGTGACGCAAAAGACAAATCGATTTATTGAAATAAATAATTTCAATTTATAATGCAAACTCAGTGAAAGTGTGATTTTTTGACAGTATATATTTGAAAATTAAAAGCACTGTTTCAATGTGTAAATATACTTTATTAGACAAAACAAAGGAAATTTAAGTGGAATCTAAAAACAGATCTTTTAAAGTGACATTGAGGTGTCACTGGAATTTTGATATCATTCCTTTTAAAACTGTTATTTTGAAATTGAAATGCAAATGAAAAAGCATCAGAGTATATTTTATATATTTGTCTTATCTTGAAGTTAAAAATATGTTTGCATTGTAAATATAAATAAAAGAAAAAAGCAAATGATCAAATAAGAAAATCTATGTATATTTTAACTACTAGCAAAGCGTCACTTAAAATTTGATATCATTATTTTTAAGACCCATATTTCAAATTCTTATAGCGATAAAGTAGCTGCGTCACAAACTTTTAACCCGTCAAGGGTTTTTGTACTGATATATATATACAGATATATTAAAAATTAATAGTTTTAATAAATTTTAAAATACTTAATATTATTATATTTTAGCCCATATATAAAAAATGTAAATTTTATAACTCTAAGACAGTAATTAACAAAATAATCTGGTGTGTCACTCGCACAACTTTCTCTGATCCTTAGAAATAGTTTTAATTTGATGTGTAATTCTGTGTGAGTGTGTGTGGGAGGGGGCTCCCATTCAATTATAAAAAAAAAAAAAATCAAAGCTGCTATTAATTTGCCTTCAAACTTAAATGGCAATCTAATACGGACTTCAAAATACCAAATTTGAATTTCCTGGAGCTATTTGTTTTTAAGTTAGGCTAATAACAGATATGCATACAGATCGACTGCTAAAAATTGGACTTTCATAATCGTGATTTTATATTTAAAAAAAAAAAAAAAAAAAAAACAGATTTGGAAAATTTAAAAAACACTTTCTTTACAGTATGCGTATGAAAAATTAATTTTGCTTCCTGAGCAGTATTCGTCGAACTCGACATAATAAAATGTAGCGAAGCACTTTCATCAATAGAAAAGAATGTTTAGTTAGCTTAATTTTGGGTAGCCCTGTATATTGTCTACAATCAATATGCACTATAAATAATATTGTGTACTTAAATTTAGTAGAACACAAAAGAAATTGCAATTCCAGCAATTTTCAAGTATAGCTGCAATATATCCAAATACGAGGGTCATTTTTTAAGTAAGAACCGTTTTGCAATGGAGTAAGAGAAACTTTATTTAAGAACGTAAATTGTATTACAAACTAAAATATGAACATTTTCTCACTTTTCAACATAGTCACCATTAACATTTAAACATTTGTCAAGTCGTGGCACCAGATTTTGGATCCCATCATCAAACAACTCTGCCGCCTGATCGTAAAACCTGTTAGTAACAGTTTCGACTTGTCATCATTTTCCAAACGCTTTCCACCAAGAAATTCTTTAAGTTTTGGAAACAGATAAAAGTCTGATGGTGCTAAGTCAGGGCTGTATGCTGGATGATCCAGTACTTCCCAATGAAAATTTTCCAGTTGCGTCTTTGTTTTTGCCGCAACGTGAGGCCGAGCAATTTTGTGAAGCAAAACGCCGCCGCCAGAGAGCAGTCCTTTTCGGCGATTTTGAATAGCGCGCCTAAGCTTTAATAACGTTTCACAGTACCTCTGAGCATTTATTGTCATTCCTCTGAACAAAAAGTCTAACAGAAGAATGCCATTCCGGTCCCAAAAAACTATGGCCATAATTTTTCGTGTTGAAGTTTCTCGTTTGAATTTTCGTGATCGGTTCGGAGAGTTTGAATGATGCCACTCACTGGATTGGCGTTTACTCTCTGGAGTGTAGTACGCAATCCACGTTTCATCACCGGTCACAATGTTACTCAAAAACTCGTTACCATCCTTGCGATAGCGCTCCAAAAAGGACAAAGAATGTGCCATTCGCTTTGTTTTGTGTTCTTCTGTCAACATTTTTGGCACCCACCTCGCACACATTTTTTATCAGAAACAATGTGATAAACTACTGATTTTCAAATTTGTGAAAATTTCTGATGAAGCTCGTCAATAGTGAAGCACCTGTTTCGGCGAATTTCCTCATCATCTTTTTGTGTCAAGTCTTCATTCATGACAGTAGGCCGTCCAGATTGTTCATCATCATGAACATTTGTCCTTCCTTCATTAAAAAGCCTATACCATTTATGCACATTTCCATCATTCATTACAACTTCACCATAAACTTCAACAAGCTCCGGTGAATTTCAGCAGGACGAACTTATTTTGCATTTAAAATCCGAATAACTGAGCGAACTTCACAGTCGGCGGGATTACTGATTGACATAGCGACAAATGAAGCAGTTTAACCATACAACCAATAGCGGCAGAGACGTGAAACGTAATGGCGGTGTAGTGAGAGACTGGCAAAGAGTGGCCGACTTTGAACTGACGTTACTTGACAGGATGCGCGGACATGATGCGCAATCGGTTCTTACTTATGTTATAAAGTTTGTTGTTTCCGTTTTGTTTAAGTCAGCCTATAGATGTTAACAGGGGTCTGTCCAGGTTTTTTTTCCCAGGGTCCTATTTTTGTGAATTTTTCTTATTTTTGTGAAATTTTTTTCTGACATAGTTATTATTTTTATTTTTGTGAAAATTCATTTCACAAATTCTATCTACATACACATATGTATAGGTAAGTTTCATCTAGACAGTTTCAGGAGGGCGCTGTGCCCTGCTTGCCCCTTGACAGAAAAAATGGCACCCTTCTTGCCTTTAATATAAAAAAGTTGCATCCTTACTGCTTTTTATTGAAAATAACCTTCGAACTTAAGATATGTTATAAATATAAATAAATGTATAATGTATTGTGCATAACAATAAACAGTCGTTCATATATCAGTAACATGCAAAATTAAGTTGTAAAGAAAGTTAAAGTTTAAAACTTTTTCTTTTGTTTGTACTTAAAATCGAAATTTTAAAATAAGTGTCTGGCTTTTAAGTGTTAAATGAGCCCTTAAGAATCCAAAACTGCCCTCATGAATCTAGAAAATGCCTTTTATTTAGCAGTGCCTTGCCCTTTTCTTTCTGTATCTTGTTATAAGCCAATCAATAAAAGAGGGGCAAACATTCAAGCTATGTTTCACCTTCGAATACACATTTTCAGAAAACACAGAAAGCTAATAAATTAAAAAATAACCAAGCTTAAAACCTAATTATTGTTTGTTTAAATGTATTACTAGTTACTAGGAAGATGTGTATACATTCTCTGTTAAATTAAAAAAAAAAAAAAAAAATCACTAACAGTTTTTATTTTTTTTTATCTTATTTTAGAGAAAACTCAGTTTGAATGTTTGCTTCTCAAATATATACAATTCCTTCACACATCACCTGAATGATAAATGAACAACCAATAAAAACAAAAGATAGCTTTGTAGGAAATATAAAAATACAACATAATTGGATTATATTAAAAAAACTGAAATCAGGAGTAGCTCATCTCCTAAACACAGGCACTCCTGACTTATGTAATTTACTTTACCTTGTGATGCAGTGAAAATGTATAGTAATAGAAGAGAATGGTAAAGTTTAATTATTAGAAGAGAAATATCAAAAGAGATAAACAAATTTCACTCACCAATTCATTTGAGATTTCACTTAAACAGCAGCCAAATTCAAATAGAGGATTTTATCATAATACAAAAGTTTTCTCCTAAACTTTAACATCAAGATAAAAACTAGAGCATATTTAATTATACTGTAAAATTACTAGATTTTCATTGAAAACTAGTTTAATTTTCAACATAAACAATAACTGTTATTTTTCAATAATTGTGTTTCCCAAATAGAAATAATATATTTTATTTTTTAGATTACTTCGTATTTTTCTAAAGCAAAATTCACAGTGTTTTTATTTATCTTTTCAAAATCTAACTTTTTAAAAGACAAGTAAAATATGTCATGAAAAATTATTTAACCTTGAATTATTTAACCTTGGTTTCTCAATTGGATCATTGGGAAGTAAAGTTTCTGCATCAGCTACATTTCGTTTAAAAATTTTGTAATAGCATCGCAGCCTATAGCATCCGATGATCGTATTTTTTTAACATAATAATCCGAATTACGGGAATTTCCTCCCGTAACTGGCCTACCTCGCGTCATATTTATTGAATGGAAGCGATAAAATTACTGACAAATACGAAATTACGAAAATGCAAAACCACACATATCTATAGTCGTGCTACTCCACAAACCCGAAATCCAAACTAAACATAAACAAACACAATGCGGTAAAAAGATGTTGCCAAAATATTTATGTAATTTTCCACAGAAAAATTTCATCCCATCAAGGAGAGGTACGCCACACCCATTATCGTGTCTGACGTCATTCCCTAACTAATCAGCGTGAACTCGGCGAGAAATGAAGGCGTGGTTTTAGTGTCACGTAGTACCGATAGCGACTGGTACGAGAACATGTTTATATATTGCCGAGCAGATGTTTTTGCTCG
>CAWVNO010000441.1:0-114000 GCA_963930645.1 Salticus scenicus
GAATGTGCAAAAGATATTCTAGTTTCATAACAGAACAGCAGGGACCTGCCAAAGTTAAACCATTTGGCCAGGACAGCCCTTTTATGCAGACTTTTGCCCGATTTCGATACCCAAAATTTTTGCGATTTTCACAGAATTTTTTTCAAAAGCCGATTCCAAAGCAACTAATAGAGCTTTGCGATCGCAATCACTTCCAGAATCTGCCCCACGAAGTCTACTTTCATGATAAAGCACGAGGGACCTGCCAAAGTTAAACCATTTGGCCAGGAGAGCCCTTTTATGCAGACTTTTGCCATATTTCGATACCCAAAATTTTTGCGATTTTCACAGAATTTTTTTCAAAAGCCGATTCCAAAGCAACTAATAGAGCTTTGCGATCGCAATCACTTCCAGAATCTGCCCCACGAAGTCTACTTTCATGATAAAGCACGAGGGACCTGCCAAAGTTAAACCATTTGGCCAGGAGAGCCCTTTTATGAAGGCATGTGATCGATTTCGTCGCCAAATTTTTTTGGCCAATTTTACGCCCTCTCATTTTTAAAAGTCGATTCCACAGCAACTAATAGAGCTTTGCGATCGCAATCACTTCCAGAATGTGCAAAAGATATTCTAGTTTCATAACAGAACAGCAGGGACCTGCCAAAGTTAAACCATTTGGCCAGGAGAGCCCTTTTATGCAGACTTTTGCCCGATTTCGATACCCAAAATTTTTGCGATTTTCACAGAATTTTTTTCAAAAGCCGATTCCAAAGCAACTAATAGAGCTTTGCGATCGCAATCACTTCCAGAATCTGCCCCACGAAGTCTACTTTCATGATAAAGCACGAGGGACCTGCCAAAGTTAAACCATTTGGCCAGGAGAGCCCTTTTATGAAGGCATGTGCTCGATTTCGTCGCCAAATTTTTTTGGCCAATTTTACGCCCTCCCATTTTTAAAAGTCGATTCCACAGCAAGTAATAGAGCTTTGCGATCGCAATCACTTCCAGAATGTGCAAAAGATATTCTAGTTTCATAACAGAACAGCAGGGACCTGCCAAAGTTAAACCATTTGGCCAGGAGAGCCCTTTTATGCAGACTTTTGCCCGATTTCGATACCCAAAATTTTTGCGATTTTCACAGAATTTTTTTCAAAAGCCGATTCCAAAGCAACTAATAGAGCTTTGCGATCGCAATCACTTCCAGAATCTGCCCCACGAAGTCTACTTTCATGATAAAGCACGAGGGACCTGCCAAAGTTAAACCATTTGGCCAGGAGAGCCCTTTTATGAAGGCATGTGCTCGATTTCGTCGCCAAATTTTTTTGGCCAATTTTACGCCCTCTCATTTTTAAAAGTCGATTCCACAGCAACTAATAGAGCTTTGCGATCGCAATCACTTCCAGAATGTGCAAAAGATATTCTAGTTTCATAACAGAACAGCAGGGACCTGCCAAAGTTAAACCATTTGGCCAGGAGAGCCCTTTTATGCAGACTTTTGCCCGATTTCGATACCCAAAATTTTTGCGATTTTCACAGAATTTTTTTCAAAAGCCGATTCCAAAGCAACTAATAGAGCTTTGCGATCGCAATCACTTCCAGAATCTGCCCCACGAAGTCTACTTTCATGATAAAGCACGAGGGACCTGCCAAAGTTAAACCATTTGGCCAGGAGAGCCCTTTTATGAAGGCATGTGCTCGATTTCGTCGCCAAATTTTTTTGGCCAATTTTACGCCCTCCCATTTTTAAAAGTCGATTCCACAGCAAGTAATAGAGCTTTGCGATCGCAATCACTTCCAGAATGTGCAAAAGATATTCTAGTTTCATAACAGAACAGCAGGGACCTGCCAAAGTTAAACCATTTGGCCAGGAGAGCCCATTTATGCAGACTTTTGCCCGATTTCGATACCCAAAATTTTTGCGATTTTCACAGAATTTTTTTCAAAAGCCGATTCCAAAGCAACTAATAGAGCTTTGCGATCGCAATCACTTCCAGAATCTGCCCCACGAAGTCTACTTTCATGATAAAGCACGAGGGACCTGCCAAAGTTAAACCATTTGGCCAGGAGAGCCCTTTTATGAAGGCATGTGCTCGATTTCGTCGCCAAATTTTTTTGGCCAATTTTACGCCCTCTCATTTTTAAAAGTCGATTCCAGAGCAACTAATAGAGCTTTGCGATCGCAATCACTTCCAGAATGTGCAAAAGATATTCTAGTTTCATAACAGAACAGCAGGGACCTGCCAAAGTTAAACCATTTGGCCAGGACAGCCCTTTTATGCAGACTTTTGCCCGATTTCGATACCCAAAATTTTTGCGATTTTCACAGAATTTTTTTCAAAAGCCGATTCCAAAGCAACTAATAGAGCTTTGCGATCGCAATCACTTCCAGAATCTGCCCCACGAAGTCTACTTTCATGATAAAGCACGAGGGACCTGCCAAAGTTAAACCATTTGGCCAGGAGAGCCCTTTTATGAAGGCATGTGCTCGATTTCGTCGCCAAATTTTTTTGGCCAATTTTACGCCCTCTCATTTTTAAAAGTCGATTCCACAGCAACTAATAGAGCTTTGCGATCGCAATCACTTCCAGAATGTGCAAAAGATATTCTAGTTTCATAACAGAACAGCAGGGACCTGCCAAAGTTAAACCATTTGGCCAGGAGAGCCCTTTTATGCAGACTTTTGCCCGATTTCGATACCCAAAATTTTTGCGATTTTCACAGAATTTTTTTCAAAAGCCGATTCCAAAGCAACTAATAGAGCTTTGCGATCGCAATCACTTCCAGAATCTGCCCCACGAAGTCTACTTTCATGATAAAGCACGAGGGACCTGCCAAAGTTAAACCATTTGGCCAGGAGAGCCCTTTTACGAAGGCATGTGCTCGATTTCGTCGCCAAATTTTTTTGGCCAATTTTACGCCCTCCCATTTTTAAAAGTCGATTCCACAGCAAGTAATAGAGCTTTGCGATCGCAATCACTTCCAGAATGTGCAAAAGATATTCTAGTTTCATAACAGAACAGCAGGGACCTGCCAAAGTTAAACCATTTGGCCAGGAGAGCCCTTTTATGCAGACTTTTGCCCGATTTCGATACCCAAAATTTTTGCGATTTTCACAGAATTTTTTTCAAAAGCCGATTCCAAAGCAACTAATAGAGCTTTGCGATCGCAATCACTTCCAGAATCTGCCCCACGAAGTCTACTTTCATGATAAAGCACGAGGGACCTGCCAAAGTTAAACCATTTGGCCAGGAGAGCCCTTTTATGAAGGCATGTGCTCGATTTCGTCGCCAAATTTTTTTGGCCAATTTTACGCCCTCTCATTTTTAAAAGTCGATTCCACAGCAACTAATAGAGCTTTGCGATCGCAATCACTTCCAGAATGTGCAAAAGATATTCTAGTTTCATAACAGAACAGCAGGGACCTGCCAAAGTTAAACCATTTGGCCAGGAGAGCCCTTTTATGCAGACTTTTGCCCGATTTCGATACCGAAAATTTTTGCGATTTTCACAGAATTTTTTTCAAAAGCCGATTCCAAAGCAACTAATAGAGCTTTGCGATCGCAATCACTTCCAGAATCTGCCCCACGAAGTCTACTTTCATGATAAAGCACGAGGGACCTGCCAAAGTTAAACCATTTGGCCAGGAGAGCCCTTTTATGAAGGCATGTGCTCGATTTCGTCGCCAAATTTTTTTGGCCAATTTTACGCCCTCTCATTTTTAAAAGTAGATTCCACAGCAACTAATAGAGATTTGCGATCGCAATCACTTCCAGAATGTGCAAAAGATATTCTAGTTTCATAACAGAACAGCAGGGACCTGCCAAAGTTAAACCATTTGGCCAGGAGAGCCCTTTTATGCAGACTTTTGCCCGATTTCGATACCGAAAATTTTTGCGATTTTCACAGAATTTTTTTCAAAAGCCGATTCCAAAGCAACTAATAGAGCTTTGCGATCGCAATCACTTCCAGAATCTGCCCCACGAAGTCTACTTTCATGATAAAGCACGAGGGACCTGCCAAAGTTAAACCATTTGGCCAGGAGAGCCCTTTTATGAAGGCATGTGCTCGATTTCGTCGCCAAATTTTTTTGGCCAATTTTACGCCCTCTCATTTTTAAAAGTCGATTCCACAGCAACTAATAGAGCTTTGCGATCGCAATCACTTCCAGAATGTGCAAAAGATATTCTAGTTTCATAACAGAACAGCAGGGACCTGCCAAAGTCAAACCATTTGGCCAGGAGAGCCCTTTTATGCAGACTTTTGCCATATTTCGATACCCAAAATTTTTGCGATTTTCACAGAATTTTTTTCAAAAGCCGATTCCAAAGCAACTAATAGAGCTTTGCGATCGCAATCACTTCCAGAATCTGCCCCACGAAGTCTACTTTCATGATAAAGCACGAGGGACCTGCCAAAGTTAAACCATTTGGCCAGGAGAGCCCTTTTATGAAGGCATGTGCTCGATTTCGTCGCCAAATTTTTTTGGCCAATTTTACGCCCTCCCATTTTTAAAAGTCGATTCCACAGCAAGTAATAGAGCTTTGCGATCGCAATCACTTCCAGAATGTGCAAAAGATATTCTAGTTTCATAACAGAACAGCAGGGACCTGCCAAAGTTAAACCATTTGGCCAGGAGAGCCCTTTTATGCAGACTTTTGCCCGATTTCGATACCCAAAATTTTTGCGATTTTCACAGAATTTTTTTCAAAAGCCGATTCCAAAGCAACTAATAGAGCTTTGCGATCGCAATCACTTCCAGAATCTGCCCCACGAAGTCTACTTTCATGATAAAGCACGAGGGACCTGCCAAAGTTAAACCATTTGGCCAGGAGAGCCCTTTTATGAAGGCATGTGCTCGATTTCGTCGCCAAATTTTTTTGGCCAATTTTACGCCCTCTCATTTTTAAAAGTCGATTCCACAGCAACTAATAGAGCTTTGCGATCGCAATCACTTCCAGAATGTGCAAAAGATATTCTAGTTTCATAACAGAACAGCAGGGACCTGCCAAAGTTAAACCATTTGGCCAGGAGAGCCCTTTTATGCAGACTTTTGCCCGATTTCGATACCCAAAATTTTTGCGATTTTCACAGAATTTTTTTCAAAAGCCGATTCCAAAGCAACTAATAGAGCTTTGCGATCGCAATCACTTCCAGAATCTGCCCCACGAAGTCTACTTTCATGATAAAGCACGAGGGACCTGCCAAAGTTAAACCATTTGGCCAGGAGAGCCCTTTTATGAAGGCATGTGCTCGATTTCGTCGCCAAATTTTTTTGGCCAATTTTACGCCCTCCCATTTTTAAAAGTCGATTCCACAGCAAGTAATAGAGCTTTGCGATCGCAATCACTTCCAGAATGTGCAAAAGATATTCTAGTTTCATAACAGAACAGCAGGGACCTGCCAAAGTTAAACCATTTGGCCAGGAGAGCCCATTTATGCAGACTTTTGCCCGATTTCGATACCCAAAATTTTTGCGATTTTCACAGAATTTTTTTCAAAAGCCGATTCCAAAGCAACTAATAGAGCTTTGCGATCGCAATCACTTCCAGAATCTGCCCCACGAAGTCTACTTTCATGATAAAGCACGAGGGACCTGCCAAAGTTAAACCATTTGGCCAGGAGAGCCCTTTTATGAAGGCATGTGCTCGATTTCGTCGCCAAATTTTTTTGGCCAATTTTACGCCCTCTCATTTTTAAAAGTCGATTCCAGAGCAACTAATAGAGCTTTGCGATCGCAATCACTTCCAGAATGTGCAAAAGATATTCTAGTTTCATAACAGAACAGCAGGGACCTGCCAAAGTTAAACCATTTGGCCAGGACAGCCCTTTTATGCAGACTTTTGCCCGATTTCGATACCCAAAATTTTTGCGATTTTCACAGAATTTTTTTCAAAAGCCGATTCCAAAGCAACTAATAGAGCTTTGCGATCGCAATCACTTCCAGAATCTGCCCCACGAAGTCTACTTTCATGATAAAGCACGAGGGACCTGCCAAAGTTAAACCATTTGGCCAGGAGAGCCCTTTTATGAAGGCATGTGCTCGATTTCGTCGCCAAATTTTTTTGGCCAATTTTACGCCCTCTCATTTTTAAAAGTCGATTCCACAGCAACTAATAGAGCTTTGCGATCGCAATCACTTCCAGAATGTGCAAAAGATATTCTAGTTTCATAACAGAACAGCAGGGACCTGCCAAAGTTAAACCATTTGGCCAGGAGAGCCCTTTTATGCAGACTTTTGCCCGATTTCGATACCCAAAATTTTTGCGATTTTCACAGAATTTTTTTCAAAAGCCGATTCCAAAGCAACTAATAGAGCTTTGCGATCGCAATCACTTCCAGAATCTGCCCCACGAAGTCTACTTTCATGATAAAGCACGAGGGACCTGCCAAAGTTAAACCATTTGGCCAGGAGAGCCCTTTTACGAAGGCATGTGCTCGATTTCGTCGCCAAATTTTTTTGGCCAATTTTACGCCCTCCCATTTTTAAAAGTCGATTCCACAGCAAGTAATAGAGCTTTGCGATCGCAATCACTTCCAGAATGTGCAAAAGATATTCTAGTTTCATAACAGAACAGCAGGGACCTGCCAAAGTTAAACCATTTGGCCAGGAGAGCCCTTTTATGCAGACTTTTGCCCGATTTCGATACCCAAAATTTTTGCGATTTTCACAGAATTTTTTTCAAAAGCCGATTCCAAAGCAACTAATAGAGCTTTGCGATCGCAATCACTTCCAGAATCTGCCCCACGAAGTCTACTTTCATGATAAAGCACGAGGGACCTGCCAAAGTTAAACCATTTGGCCAGGAGAGCCCTTTTATGAAGGCATGTGCTCGATTTCGTCGCCAAATTTTTTTGGCCAATTTTACGCCCTCTCATTTTTAAAAGTCGATTCCACAGCAACTAATAGAGCTTTGCGATCGCAATCACTTCCAGAATGTGCAAAAGATATTCTAGTTTCATAACAGAACAGCAGGGACCTGCCAAAGTTAAACCATTTGGCCAGGAGAGCCCTTTTATGCAGACTTCTGCCCGATTTCGATACCCAAAATTTTTGCGATTTTCACAGAATTTTTTCAAAAGCCGATTCTAAAGCAACTAATAGAGCTTTGCGATCGCAATCACTTCCAGAATCTGCCCCACGAAGTCTACTTTCATGATAAAGCACGAGGGACCTGCCAAAGTTAAACCATTTGGCCAGGAGAGCCCTTTTATGAAGGCATGTGCTCGATTTCGTCGCCAAATTTTTTTGGCCAATTTTACGCCCTCTCATTTTTAAAAGTCGATTCCACAGCAACTAATAGAGCTTTGCGATCGCAATCACTTCCAGAATGTGCAAAAGATATTCTAGTTTCATAACAGAACAGCAGGGACCTGCCAAAGTTAAACCATTTGGCCAGGAGAGCCCTTTTATGCAGACTTTTGCCCGATTTCGATACCGAAAATTTTTGCGATTTTCACAGAATTTTTTTCAAAAGCCGATTCCAAAGCAACTAATAGAGCTTTGCGATCGCAATCACTTCCAGAATCTGCCCCACGAAGTCTACTTTCATGATAAAGCACGAGGGACCTGCCAAAGTTAAACCATTTGGCCAGGAGAGCCCTTTTATGAAGGCATGTGCTCGATTTCGTCGCCAAATTTTTTTGGCCAATTTTACGCCCTCTCATTTTTAAAAGCAGATTCCACAGCAACTAATAGAGATTTGCGATCGCAATCACTTCCAGAATGTGCAAAAGATATTCTAGTTTCATAACAGAACAGCAGGGACCTGCCAAAGTTAAACCATTTGGCCAGGAGAGCCCTTTTATGCAGACTTTTGCCCGATTTCGATACCGAAAATTTTTGCGATTTTCACAGAATTTTTTTCAAAAGCCGATTCCAAAGCAACTAATAGAGCTTTGCGATCGCAATCACTTCCAGAATCTGCCCCACGAAGTCTACTTTCATGATAAAGCACGAGGGACCTGCCAAAGTTAAACCATTTGGCCAGGAGAGCCCTTTTATGAAGGCATGTGCTCGATTTCGTCGCCAAATTTTTTTGGCCAATTTTACGCCCTCTCATTTTTAAAAGTCGATTCCACAGCAACTAATAGAGCTTTGCGATCGCAATCACTTCCAGAATGTGCAAAAGATATTCTAGTTTCATAACAGAACAGCAGGGACCTGCCAAAGTTAAACCATTTGGCCAGGAGAGCCCTTTTATGCAGACTTTTGCCATATTTCGATACCCAAAATTTTTGCGATTTTCACAGAATTTTTTTCAAAAGCCGATTCCAAAGCAACTAATAGAGCTTTGCGATCGCAATCACTTCCAGAATCTGCCCCACGAAGTCTACTTTCATGATAAAGCACGAGGGACCTGCCAAAGTTAAACCATTTGGCCAGGAGAGCCCTTTTATGAAGGCATGTGCTCGATTTCGTCGCCAAATTTTTTTGGCCAATTTTACGCCCTCTCATTTTTAAAAGTCGATTCCACAGCAACTAATAGAGCTTTGCGATCGCAATCACTTCCAGAATGTGCAAAAGATATTCTAGTTTCATAACAGAACAGCAGGGACCTGCCAAAGTTAAACCATTTGGCCAGGAGAGCCCTTTTATGCAGACTTTTGCCCGATTTCGATACCCAAAATTTTTGCGATTTTCACAGAATTTTTTTCAAAAGCCGATTCCAAAGCAACTAATAGAGCTTTGCGATCGCAATCACTTCCAGAATCTGCCCCACGAAGTCTACTTTCATGATAAAGCACGAGGGACCTGCCAAAGTTAAACCATTTGGCCAGGAGAGCCCTTTTATGAAGGCATGTGCTCGATTTCGTCGCCAAATTTTTTTGGCCAATTTTACGCCCTCTCATTTTTAAAAGTCGATTCCACAGCAACTAATAGAGCTTTGCGATCGCAATCACTTCCAGAATGTGCAAAAGATATTCTAGTTTCATAACTGAACAGCAGGGACCTGCCAAAGTTAAACCATTTGGCCAGGAGAGCCCTTTTATGCAGACTTTTGCCCGATTTCGATACCCAAAATTTTTGCGATTTTCACAGAATTTTTTTCAAAAGCCGATTCCAAAGCAACTAATAGAGCTTTGCGATCGCAATCACTTCCAGAATCTGCCCCACGAAGTCTACTTTCATGATAAAGCACGAGGGACCTGCCAAAGTTAAACCATTTGGCCAGGAGAGCCCTTTTATGAAGGCATGTGCTCGATTTCGTCGCCAAATTTTTATGGCCAATTTTACGCCCTCTCATTTTTAAAAGTCGATTCCACAGCAACTAATAGAGCTTTGCGATCGCAATCACTTCCAGAATGTGCAAAAGATATTCTAGTTTCATAACAGAACAGCAGGGACCTGCCAAAGTTAAACCATTTGGCCAGGAGAGCCCTTTTATGCAGACTTTTTGCCATATTTCGAAACCCAAAATTTTTGCGATTTTCACAGAATTTTTTTCAAAAGCCGATTCCAAAGCAACTAATACAGCTTTGCGATCGCAATCACTTCCAGAATCTGCCCCACGAAGTCTACTTTCATGATAAAGCACGAGGGACCTGCCAAAGTTAAACCATTTGGCCAGGAGAGCCCTATTATGAAGGCATGTGCTCGATTTCGTCGCCAAATTTTTTTGGCCAATTTTACGCCCTCTCATTTTTAAAAGTCGATTCCACAGCAACTAATAGAGCTTTGCGATCGCAATCACTTCCAGAATGTGCAAAAGATATTCTAGTTTCATAACAGAACAGCAGGGACCTGCCAAAGTTAAACCATTTGGCCAGGAGAGCCCTTTTATGCAGACTTTTGCCATATTTCGATACCCAAAATTTTTGCGATTTTCACAGAATTTTTTTCAAAAGCCGATTCCAAAGCAACTAATAGAGCTTTGCGATCGCAATCACTTCCAGAATCTGCCCCACGAAGTCTACTTTCATGATAAAGCACGAGGGACCTGCCAAAGTTAAACCATTTGGCCAGGAGAGCCCTTTTATGAAGGCATGTGCTCGGTTTCGTCGCCAAATTTTTTTGGCCAATTTTACGCCCTCTCATTTTTAAAAGTCGATTCCACAGCAACTAATAGAGCTTTGCGATCGCAATCACTTCCAGAATGTGCAAAAGATATTCTAGTTTCATAACAGAACAGCAGGGACCTGCCAAAGTTAAACCATTTGGCCAGGAGAGCCCTTTTATGCAGACTTTTGCCCGATTTCGATACCCAAAATTTTTGCGATTTTCACAGAATTTTTTTCAAAAGCCGATTCCAAAGCAACTAATAGAGCTTTGCGATCGCAATCACTTCCAGAATCTGCCCCACGAAGTCTACTTTCATGATAAAGCACGAGGGACCTGCCAAAGTTAAACCATTTGGCCAGGAGAGCCCTTTTATGAAGGCATGTGCTCGATTTCGTCGCCAAATTTTTTTGGCCAATTTTACGCCCTCTCATTTTTAAAAGTCGATTCCACAGCAACTAATCGAGCTTTGCGATCGCAATCACTTCCAGAATGTGCAAAAGATATTCTAGTTTCATAACAGAACAGCAGGGACCTGCCAAAGTTAAACCATTTGGCCAGGAGAGCCCTTTTATGCAGACTTTTGCCATATTTCGATACTGAAAATTTTTGCGATTTTCACAGAATTTTTTTCAAAAGCCGATTCCAAAGCAACTAATAGAGCTTTGCGATCGCAATCACTTCCAGAATGTGCCCCACGAAGTCTACTTTCATGATAAAGCACGAGGGACCTGCCAAAGTTAAACCATTTGGCCAGGAGAGCCCTTTTATGAAGGCATGTGCTCGATTTCGTCGCCAAATTTTTTTGGCCAATTTTACGCCCTCTCATTTTTAAAAGTCGATTCCACAGCAACTAATAGAGCTTTGCGATCGCAATCACTTCCAGAATGTGCAAAAGATATTCTAGTTTCATAACAGAACAGCAGGGACCTGCCAAAGTTAAACCATTTGGCCAGGAGAGCCCTTTTATGCAGACTTTTGCCCGATTTCGATACCCAAAATTTTTGCGATTTTCACAGAATTTTTTTCAAAAGCCGATTCCAAAGCAACTAATAGAGCTTTGCGATCGCAATCACTTCCAGAATCTGCCCCACGAAGTCTACTTTCATGATAAAGCACGAGGGACCTGCCAAAGTTAAACCATTTGGCCAGGAGAGCCCTTTTATGAAGGCATGTGCTCGATTTCGTCGCCAAATTTTTTTGGCCAATTTTACGCCCTCCCATTTTTAAAAGTCGATTCCACAGCAAGTAATAGAGCTTTGCGATCGCAATCACTTCCAGAATGTGCAAAAGATATTCTAGTTTCATAACAGAACAGCAGGGACCTGCCAAAGTTAAACCATTTGGCCAGGAGAGCCCTTTTATGCAGACTTTTGCCCGATTTCGATACCCAAAATTTTTGCGATTTTCACAGAATTTTTTTCAAAAGCCGATTCCAAAGCAACTAATAGAGCTTTGCGATCGCAATCACTTCCAGAATCTGCCCCACGAAGTCTACTTTCATGATAAAGCACGAGGGACCTGCCAAAGTTAAACCATTTGGCCAGGAGAGCCCTTTTATGAAGGCATGTGCACGATTTCGTCGCCAAATTTTTTTGGCCAATTTTACGCCCTCTCATTTTTAAAAGTCGATTCCACAGCAACTAATAGAGCTTTGCGATCGCAATCACTTCCAGAATGTGCAAAAGATATTCTAGTTTCATAACAGAACAGCAGGGACCTGCCAAAGTTAAACCATTTGGCCAGGAGAGCCCTTTTATGCAGACTTTTGCCCGATTTCGATACCCAAAATTTTTGCGATTTTCACAGAATTTTTTTCAAAAGCCGATTCCAAAGCAACTAATAGAGCTTTGCGATCGCAATCACTTCCAGAATCTGCCCCACGAAGTCTACTTTCATGATAAAGCACGAGGGACCTGCCAAAGTTAAACCATTTGGCCAGGAGAGCCCTTTTATGAAGGCATGTGCTCGATTTCGTCGCCAAATTTTTTTGGCCAATTTTACGCCCTCTCATTTTTAAAAGTCGATTCCACAGCAACTAATAGAGCTTTGCGATCGCAATCACTTCCAGAATGTGCAAAAGATATTCTAGTTTCATAAAAGAACAGCAGGGACCTGCCAAAGTTAAACCATTTAGCCAGGAGAGCCCTTTTATGCAGACTTTTGCCCGATTTCGATACCCAAAATTTTTGCGATTTTCACAGAATTTTTTTCAAAAGCCGATTCCAAAGCAACTAATAGAGCTTTGCGATCGCAATCACTTCCAGAATCTGCCCCACGAAGTCTACTTTCATGATAAAGCACGAGGGACCTGCCAAAGTTAAACCATTTGGCCAGGAGAGCCCTTTTATGAAGGCATGTGCTCGATTTCGTCGCCAAATTTTTTTGGCCAATTTTACGCCCTCCCATTTTTAAAAGTCGATTCCACAGCAAGTAATAGAGCTTTGCGATCGCAATCACTTCCAGAATGTGCAAAAGATATTCTAGTTTCATAACAGAACAGCAGGGACCTGCCAAAGTTAAACCATTTGGCCAGGAGAGCCCTTTTATGCAGACTTTTGCCCGATTTCGATACCCAAAATTTTTGCGATTTTCACAGATTTTTTTTCAAAAGCCGATTGCAAAGCAACTAATAGAGCTTTGCGATCGCAATCACTTCCAGAATCTGCCCCACGAAGTCTACTTTCATGATAAAGCACGAGGGACCTGCCAAAGTTAAACCATTTGGCCAGGAGAGATGAAGGCATGTGCTCGATTTCGTCGCCAAATTTTTTTGGCCAATTTTACGCCCTCCCATTTTTAAAAGTCGATTCCACAGCAAGTAATAGAGCTTTGCGATCGCAATCACTTCCAGAATGTGCAAAAGATATTCTAGTTTCATAACAGAACAGCAGGGACCTGCCAAAGTTAAACCATTTGGCCAGGAGAGCCCTTTTATGCAGACTTTTGCCCGATTTCGATACCCAAAATTTTTGCGATTTTCACAGAATTTTTTTCAAAAGCCGATTCCAAAGCAACTAATAGAGCTTTGCGATCGCAATCACTTCCAGAATCTGCCCCACGAAGTCTACTTTCATGATAAAGCACGAGGGACCTGCCAAAGTTAAACCATTTGGCCAGGAGAGCCCTTTTATGAAGGCATGTGCTCGATTTCGTCGCCAAATTTTTTTGGCCAATTTTACGCCCTCTCATTTTTAAAAGTCGATTCCAGAGCAACTAATAGAGCTTTGCGATCGCAATCACTTCCAGAATGTGCAAAAGATATTCTAGTTTCATAACAGAACAGCAGGGACCTGCCAAAGTTAAACCATTTGGCCAGGAGAGCCCTTTTATGCAGACTTTTGCCCGATTTCGATACCCAAAATTTTTGCGATTTTCACAGAATTTTTTTCAAAAGCCGATTCCAAAGCAACTAATAGAGCTTTGCGATCGCAATCACTTCCAGAATCTGCCCCACGAAGTCTACTTTCATGATAAAGCACGAGGGACCTGCCAAAGTTAAACCATTTGGCCAGGAGAGCCCTTTTATGAAGGCATGTGCTCGATTTCGTCGCCAAATTTTTTTGGCCAATTTTACGCCCTCTCATTTTTAAAAGTCGATTCCACAGCAACTAATAGAGCTTTGCGATCGCAATCACTTTCAGAATGTGCAAAAGATATTCTAGTTTCATAACAGAACAGCAGGGACCTGCCAAAGTTAAACCATTTGGCCAGGAGAGCCCTTTTATGCAGACTTTTGCCCGATTTCGATACAAAAAATTTTTGCGATTTTCACAGAATTTTTTTCAAAAGCCGATTCCAAAGCAACTAATAGAGCTTTGCGATCGCAATCACTTCCAGAATCTGCCCCACGAAGTCTACTTTCATGATAAAGCACGAGGGACCTGCCAAAGTTAAACCATTTGGCCAGGAGAGCCCTTTTACGAAGGCATGTGCTCGATTTCGTCGCCAAATTTTTTTGGCCAATTTTATGCCCTCCCATTTTTAAAAGTCGATTCCACAGCAAGTAATAGAGCTTTGCGATCGCAATCACTTCCAGAATGTGCAAAAGATATTCTAGTTTCATAACAGAACAGCAGGGACCTGCCAAAGTTAAACCATTTGGCCAGGATAGCCCTTTTATGCAGACTTTTGCCCGATTTCGATACCCAAAATTTTTGCGATTTTCACAGAATTTTTTTCAAAAGCCGATTCCAAAGCAACTAATAGAGCTTTGCGATCGCAATCACTTCCAGAATCTGCCCCACGAAGTCTACTTTCATGATAAAGCACGAGGGACCTGCCAAAGTTAAACCATTTGGCCAGGAGAGCCCTTTTATGAAGGCATGTGCTCGATTTCGTCGCCAAATTTTTTTGGCCAATTTTACGCCCTCTCATTTTTAAAAGTCGATTCCACAGCAACTAATAGAGCTTTGCGATCGCAATCACTTCCAGAATGTGCAAAAGATATTCTAGTTTCATAACAGAACAGCAGGGACCTGCTAAAGTTAAACCATTTGGCCAGGAAAGCCCTTTTATGCAGACTTCTGCCCGATTTCGATACCCAAAATTTTTGCGATTTTCACAGAATTTTTTTCAAAAGCCGATTCCAAAGCAACTAATAGAGCTTTGCGATCGCAATCACTTCCAGAATCTGCCCCACGAAGTCTACTTTCATGATAAAGCACGAGGGACCTGCCAAAGTTAAACCATTTGGCCAGGAGAGCTCTTTTATGAAGGCATGTGCTCGATTTCGTCGCCAAATTTTTTTGGCCAATTTTACGCCCTCTCATTTTTAAAAGTCGATTCCACAGCAACTAATAGAGCTTTGCGATCGCAATCACTTCCAGAATGTGCAAAAGATATTCTAGTTTCATAACAGAACAGCAGGGACCTGCCAAAGTTAAACCATTTGGCCAGGAGAGCCCTTTTATGCAGACTTCTGCCCGATTTCGATACCCAAAATTTTTGCGATTTTCACAGAATTTTTTTCAAAAGCCGATTCCAAAGCAACTAATAGAGCTTTGCGATCGCAATCACTTACAGAATCTGCCCCACGAAGTCTACTTTCATGATAAAGCACGAGGGACCTGCCAAAGTTAAACCATTTGGCCAGGAGAGCCCTTTTATGAAGGCATGTGCTCGATTTCGTCGCCAAATTTTTTTGGCCAATTTTACGCCCTCTCATTTTTAAAAGTCGATTCCACAGCAACTAATAGAGCTTTGCGATCGCAATCACTTCCAGAATGTGCAAAAGATATTCTAGTTTCATAACAGAACAGCAGGGACCTGCCAAAGTTAAACCATTTGGCCAGGAGAGCCCTTTTATGCAGACTTTTGCCATATTTCGATACCCAAAATTTTTGCGATTTTCACAGAATTTTTTTCAAAAGCCGATTCCAAAGCAACTAATAGAGCTTTGCGATCGCAATCACTTCCAGAATCTGCCCCACGAAGTCTACTTTCATGATAAAGCACGAGGGACCTGCCAAAGTTAAACCATTTGGCCAGGAGAGATGAAGGCATGTGCTCGATTTCGTCGCCAAATTTTTTTGGCCAATTTTACGCCCTCTCATTTTTAAAAGTCGATTCCACAGCAACTAATAGAGCTTTGCGATCGCAATCACTTCCAGAATCTGCAAAAGATATTCTAGTTTCATAACAGAACAGCAGGGACCTGCCAAAGTTAAACCATTTGGCCAGGAGAGCCCTTTTATGCAGACTTTTGCCCGATTTCGATACCCAAAATTTTTGCGATTTTCACAGAATTTTTTTCAAAAGCCGATTCCAAAGCAACTAATAGAGCTTTGCGATCGCAATCACTTCCAGAATCTGCCCCACGAAGTCTACTTTCATGTTAAAGCACGAGGGACCTGCCAAAGTTAAACCATTTGGCCAGGAGAGCCCTTTTATGAAGGCATGTGCTCGATTTCGTCGCCAAATTTTTTTGGCCAATTTTACGCCCTCCCATTTTTAAAAGTCGATTCCACAGCAAGTAATAGAGCTTTGCGATCGCAATCACTTCCAGAATGTGCAAAAGATATTCTAGTTTCATAACAGAACAGCAGGGACCTGCCAAAGTTAAACCATTTGGCCAGGAGAGCCCTTTTATGCAGACTTTTGCCCGATTTCGATACCTAAAATTTTTGCGATTTTCACAGAATTTTTTTCAAAAGCCGATTCCAAAGCAACTAATAGAGCTTTGCGATCGCAATCACTTCCAGAATCTGCCCCACGAAGTCTACTTTCATGATAAAGCACGAGGGACCTGCCAAAGTTAAACCATTTGGCCAGGAGAGCCCTTTTATGAAGGCATGTGCTCGATTTCGTCGCCAAATTTTTTTGGCCAATTTTACGCCCTCTCATTTTTAAAAGTCGATTCCACAGCAACTAATAGAGCTTTGCGATCGCAATCACTTCCAGAATGTGCAAAAGATATTCTAGTTTCATAACAGAACAGCAGGGACCTGCCAAAGTTAAACCATTTGGCCAGGAGAGCCCTTTTATGCAGACTTCTGCCCGATTTCGATACCCAAAATTTTTGCGATTTTCACAGAATTTTTTTCAAAAGCCGATTCCAAAGCAACTAATAGAGCTTTGCGATCGCAATCACTTCCAGAATCTGCCCCACGAAGTCTACTTTCATGATAAAGCACGAGGGACCTGCCAAAGTTAAACCATTTGGCCAGGAGAGCCCTTTTATGAAGGCATGTGCTCGATTTCGTCGCCAAATTTTTTTGGCCAATTTTACGCCCTCTCATTTTTAAAAGTCGATTCCACAGCAACTAATAGAGCTTTGCGATCGCAATCACTTCCAGAATGTGCAAAAGATATTCCAGTTTCATAACAGAACAGCAGGGACCTGCCAAAGTTAAACCATTTGGCCAGGAGAGCCCTTTTATGCAGACTTTTGCCATATTTCGATACCCAAAATTTTTGCGATTTTCACAGAATTTTTTTCAAAAGCCGATTCCAAAGCAACTAATAGAGCTTTGCGATCGCAATCACTTCCAGAATCTGCCCCACGAAGTCTACTTTCATGATAAAGCACGAGGGACCTGCCAAAGTTAAACCATTTGGCCAGGAGAGCCCTATTATGAAGGCATGTGCTCGATTTCGTCGCCAAATTTTTTTGGCCAATTTTACGCCCTCTCATTTTTAAAAGTCGATTCCACAGCAACTAATAGAGCTTTGCGATCGCAATCACTTCCAGAATGTGCAAAAGATATTCTAGTTTCATAACAGAACAGCAGGGACCTGCCAAAGTTAAACCATTTGGCCAGGAGAGCCCTTTTATGCAGACTTTTGCCCGATTTCGATACCGAAAATTTTTGCGATTTTCACAGAATTTTTTTCAAAAGCCGATTCCAAAGCAACTAATAGAGCTTTGCGATCGCAATCACTTCCAGAATCTGCCCCACGAAGTCTACTTTCATGATAAAGCACGAGGGACCTGCCAAAGTTAAACCATTTGGCCAGGAGAGCCCTTTTATGAAGGCATGTGCTCGATTTCGTCGCCAAATTTTTTTGGCCAATTTTACGCCCTCTCATTTTTAAAAGTCGATTCCACAGCAACTAATAGAGCTTTGCGATCGCAATCACTTCCAGAATGTGCAAAAGATATTCTAGTTTCATAACAGAACAGCAGGGACCTGCCAAAGTTAAACCATTTGGCCAGGAGAGCCCTTTTATGCAGACTTTTGCCATATTTCGATACCCAAAATTTTTGCGATTTTCACAGAACTTTTTCAAAAGCCGATTCCAAAGCAACTAATAGAGCTTTGCGATCGCAATCACTTCCAGAATCTGCCCCACGAAGTCTACTTTCATGATAAAGCACGAGGGACCTGCCAAAGTTAAACCATTTGGCCAGGAGAGCCCTTTTATGAAGGCATGTGCTCGATTTCGTCGCCAAATTTTTTTGGCCAATTTTACGCCCTCTCATTTTTAAAAGTCGATTCCACAGCAACTAATAGAGCTTTGCGATCGCAATCACTTCCAGAATGTGCAAAAGATATTCTAGTTTCATAACAGAACAGCAGGGACCTGCCAAAGTTAAACCATTTGGCCAGGAGAGCCCTTTTATGCAGACTTTTGCCATATTTCGATACCCAAAATTTTTGCGATTTTCACAGAATTGTTTTCAAAAGCCGATTCCAAAGCAACTAATAGAGCTTTGCGATCGCAATCACTTCCAGAATCTGCCCCACGAAGTCTACTTTCATGATAAAGCACGAGGGACCTGCCAAAGTTAAACCATTTGGCCAGGAGAGCCCTTTTATGAAGGCATGTGCTCGATTTCGTCGCCAAATTTTTTTGGCCAATTTTACGCCCTCTCATTTTTAAAAGTCGATTCCACAGCAACTAATAGAGCTTTGCGATCGCAATCACTTCCAGAATGTGCAAAAGATATTCTAGTTTCATAACAGAACAGCAGGGACCTGCTAAAGTTAAACCATTTGGCCAGGAGAGCCCTTTTATGCAGACTTCTGCCCGATTTCGATACCCAAAATTTTTGCGATTTTCACAGAATTTTTTTCAAAAGCCGATTCCAAAGCAACTAATAGAGCTTTGCGATCGCAATCACTTCCAGAATCTGCCCCACGAAGTCTACTTTCATGATAAAGCACGAGGGACCTGCCAAAGTTAAACCATTTGGCCAGGAGAGCCCTTTTATGAAGGCATGTGCTCGATTTCGTCGCCAAATTTTTTTGGCCAATTTTACGCCCTCTCATTTTTAAAAGTCGATTCCACAGCAACTAATAGAGCTTTGCGATCGCAATCACTTCCAGAATGTGCAAAAGATATTCTCGTTTCATAACAGAACAGCAGGGACCTGCCAAAGTTAAACCATTTGGCCAGGAGAGCCCTTTTATGCAGACTTCTGCCCGATTTCGATACCCAAAATTTTTGCGATTTTCACAGAATTTTTTTCAAAAGCCGATTCCAAAGCAACTAATAGAGCTTTGCGATCGCAATCACTTACAGAATCTGCCCCACGAAGTCTACTTTCATGATAAAGCACGAGGGACCTGCCAAAGTTAAACCATTTGGCCAGTAGAGCCCTTTTATGAAGGCATGTGCTCGATTTCGTCGCCAAATTTTTTTGGCCAATTTTACGCCCTCTCATTTTTAAAAGTCGATTCCACAGCAACTAATAGAGCTTTGCGATCGCAATCACTTCCAGAATGTGCAAAAGATATTCTAGTTTCATAACAGAACAGCAGGGACCTGCCAAAGTTAAACCATTTGGCCAGGAGAGCCCTTTTATGCAGACTTTTGCCATATTTCGATACCCAAAATTTTTGCGATTTTCACAGAATTTTTTTCAAAAGCCGATTCCAAAGCAACTAATAGAGCTTTGCGATCGCAATCACTTCCAGAATCTGCCCCACGAAGTCTACTTTCATGATAAAGCACGAGGGACCTGCCAAAGTTAAACCATTTGGCCAGGAGAGATGAAGGCATGTGCTCGATTTCGTCGCCAAATTTTTTTGGCCAATTTTACGCCCTCTCATTTTTAAAAGTCGATTCCACAGCAACTAATAGAGCTTTGCGATCGCAATCACTTCCAGAATCTGCAAAAGATATTCTAGTTTCATAACAGAACAGCAGGGACCTGCCAAAGTTAAACCATTTGGCCAGGAGAGCCCTTTTATGCAGACTTTTGCCCGATTTCGATACCCAAAATTTTTGCGATTTTCACAGAATTTTTTTCAAAAGCCGATTCCAAAGCAACTAATAGAGCTTTGCGATCGCAATCACTTCCAGAATCTGCCCCACGAAGTCTACTTTCATGATAAAGCACGAGGGACCTGCCAAAGTTAAACCATTTGGCCAGGAGAGCCCTTTTATGAAGGCATGTGCTCGATTTCGTCGCCAAATTTTTTTGGCCAATTTTACGCCCTCCCATTTTTAAAAGTCGATTCCACAGCAAGTAATAGAGCTTTGCGATCGCAATCACTTCCAGAATGTGCAAAAGATATTCTAGTTTCATAACAGAACAGCAGGGACCTGCCAAAGTTAAACCATTTGGCCAGGAGAGCCCTTTTATGCAGACTTTTGCCCGATTTCGATACCTAAAATTTTTGCGATTTTCACAGAATTTTTTTCAAAAGCCGATTCCAAAGCAACTAATAGAGCTTTGCGATCGCAATCACTTCCAGAATCTGCCCCACGAAGTCTACTTTCATGATAAAGCACGAGGGACCTGCCAAAGTTAAACCATTTGGCCAGGAGAGCCCTTTTATGAAGGCATGTGCTCGATTTCGTCGCCAAATTTTTTTGGCCAATTTTACGCCCTCTCATTTTTAAAAGTCGATTCCACAGCAACTAATAGAGCTTTGCGATCGCAATCACTTCCAGAATGTGCAAAAGATATTCTAGTTTCATAACAGAACAGCAGGGACCTGCCAAAGTTAAACCATTTGGCCAGGAGAGCCCTTTTATGCAGACTTCTGCCCGATTTCGATACCCAAAATTTTTGCGATTTTCACAGAATTTTTTTCAAAAGCCGATTCCAAAGCAACTAATAGAGCTTTGCGATCGCAATCACTTCCAGAATCTGCCCCACGAAGTCTACTTTCATGATAAAGCACGAGGGACCTGCCAAAGTTAAACCATTTGGCCAGGAGAGCCCTTTTATGAAGGCATGTGCTCGATTTCGTCGCCAAATTTTTTTGGCCAATTTTACGCCCTCTCATTTTTAAAAGTCGATTCCACAGCAACTAATAGAGCTTTGCGATCGCAATCACTTCCAGAATGTGCAAAAGATATTCCAGTTTCATAACAGAACAGCAGGGACCTGCCAAAGTTAAACCATTTGGCCAGGAGAGCCCTTTTATGCAGACTTTTGCCATATTTCGATACCCAAAATTTTTGCGATTTTCACAGAATTTTTTTCAAAAGCCGATTCCAAAGCAACTAATAGAGCTTTGCGATCGCAATCACTTCCAGAATCTGCCCCACGAAGTCTACTTTCATGATAAAGCACGAGGGACCTGCCAAAGTTAAACCATTTGGCCAGGAGAGCCCTATTATGAAGGCATGTGCTCGATTTCGTCGCCAAATTTTTTTGGCCAATTTTACGCCCTCTCATTTTTAAAAGTCGATTCCACAGCAACTAATAGAGCTTTGCGATCGCAATCACTTCCAGAATGTGCAAAAGATATTCTAGTTTCATAACTGAACAGCAGGGACCTGCCAAAGTTAAACCATTTGGCCAGGAGAGCCCTTTTATGCAGACTTTTGCCCGATTTCGATACCGAAAATTTTTGCGATTTTCACAGAATTTTTTTCAAAAGCCGATTCCAAAGCAACTAATAGAGCTTTGCGATCGCAATCACTTCCAGAATCTGCCCCACGAAGTCTACTTTCATGATAAAGCACGAGGGACCTGCCAAAGTTAAACCATTTGGCCAGGAGAGCCCTTTTATGAAGGCATGTGCTCGATTTCGTCGCCAAATTTTTTTGGCCAATTTTACGCCCTCTCATTTTTAAAAGTCGATTCCACAGCAACTAATAGAGCTTTGCGATCGCAATCACTTCCAGAATGTGCAAAAGATATTCTAGTTTCATAACAGAACAGCAGGGACCTGCCAAAGTTAAACCATTTGGCCAGGAGAGCCCTTTTATGCAGACTTTTGCCATATTTCGATACCCAAAATTTTTGCGATTTTCACAGAACTTTTTCAAAAGCCGATTCCAAAGCAACTAATAGAGCTTTGCGATCGCAATCACTTCCAGAATCTGCCCCACGAAGTCTACTTTCATGATAAAGCACGAGGGACCTGCCAAAGTTAAACCATTTGGCCAGGAGAGCCCTTTTATGAAGGCATGTGCTCGATTTCGTCGCCAAATTTTTTTGGCCAATTTTACGCCCTCTCATTTTTAAAAGTCGATTCCACAGCAACTAATAGAGCTTTGCGATCGCAATCACTTCCAGAATGTGCAAAAGATATTCTAGTTTCATAACAGAACAGCAGGGACCTGCCAAAGTTAAACCATTTGGCCAGGAGAGCCCTTTTATGCAGACTTTTGCCATATTTCGATACCCAAAATTTTTGCGATTTTCACAGAATTGTTTTCAAAAGCCGATTCCAAAGCAACTAATAGAGCTTTGCGATCGCAATCACTTCCAGAATCTGCCCCACGAAGTCTACTTTCATGATAAAGCACGAGGGACCTGCCAAAGTTAAACCATTTGGCCAGGAGAGCCCTTTTATGAAGGCATGTGCTCGATTTCGTCGCCAAATTTTTTTGGCCAATTTTACGCCCTCTCATTTTTAAAAGTCGATTCCACAGCAACTAATAGAGCTTTGCGATCGCAATCACTTCCAGAATGTGCAAAAGATATTCTAGTTTCATAACAGAACAGCAGGGACCTGCCAAAGTTAAACCATTTGGCCAGGAGAGCCCTTTTATGCAGACTTTTGCCATATTTCGATACCCAAAATTTTTGCGATTTTCACAGAATTTTTTTCAAAAGCCGATTCCAAAGCAACTAATAGAGCTTTGCGATCGCAATCACTTCCAGAATCTGCCCCACGAAGTCTACTTTCATGATAAAGCACGAGGGACCTGCCAAAGTTAAACCATTTGGCCAGGAGAGCCCTTTTATGAAGGCATGTGCTCGATTTCGTCGCCAAATTTTTTTGGCCAATTTTACGCCCTCTCATTTTTAAAAGTCGATTCCACAGCAACTAATAGAGCTTTGCGATCGCAATCACTTCCAGAATGTGCAAAAGATATTCTAGTTTCATAACAGAACAGCAGGGACCTGCCAAAGTTAAACCATTTGGCCAGGAGAGCCCTTTTATGCAGACTTTTGCCCGATTTCGATACCCAAAATTTTTGCGATTTTCACAGAATTTTTTTCAAAAGCCGTTTCCAAAGCAACTAATAGAGCTTTGCGATCGCAATCACTTCCAGAATCTGCCCCACGAAGTCTACTTTCATGATAAAGCACGAGGGACCTGCCAAAGTTAAACCATTTGGCCAGGAGAGCCCTTTTATGAAGGCATGTGCTCGATTTCGTCGCCAAATTTTTTTGGCCAATTTTACGCCCTCTCATTTTTAAAAGTCGATTCCACAGCAACTAATAGAGCTTTGCGATCGCAATCACTTCCAGAATGTGCAAAAGATATTCTAGTTTCATAACAGAACAGCAGGGACCTGCCAAAGTTAAACCATTTGGCCAGGAGAGCCCTTTTATGCAGACTTTTGCCATATTTCGATAGCCAAAATTTTTGCGATTTTCACAGAATTTTTTTCAAAAGCCGATTCCAAAGCAACTAATAGAGCTTTGCGATCGCAATCACTTCCAGAATCTGCCCCACGAAGTCTACTTTCATGATAAAGCACGAGGGACCTGCCAAAGTTAAACCATTTGGCCAGGAGAGCCCTATTATGAAGGCATGTGCTCGATTTCGTCGCCAAATTTTTTTGGCCAATTTTACGCCCTCTCATTTTTAAAAGTCGATTCCACAGCAACTAATAGAGCTTTGCGATCGCAATCACTTCCAGAATGTGCAAAAGATATTCTAGTTTCATAACAGAACAGCAGGGACCTGCCAAAGTTAAACCATTTGGCCAGGAGAGCCCTTTTATGCAGACTTTTGCCCGATTTCGATACCGAAAATTTTTGCGATTTTCACAGAATTTTTTTCAAAAGCCGATTCCAAAGCAACTAATAGAGCTTTGCGATCGCAATCACTTCCAGAATCTGCCCCACGAAGTCTACTTTCATGATAAAGCACGAGGGACCTGCCAAAGTTAAACCATTTGGCCAGGACAGCCCTTTTATGAAGGCATGTGCTCGATTTCGTCGCCAAATTTTTTTGGCCAATTTTACGCCCTCTCATTTTTAAAAGTCGATTCCACAGCAACTAATAGAGCTTTGCGATCGCAATCACTTCCAGAATGTGCAAAAGATATTCTAGTTTCATAACAGAACAGCAGGGACCTGCCAAAGTTAAACCATTTGGCCAGGAGAGCCCTTTTATGCAGACTTTTGCCATATTTCGATACCCAAAATTTTTGCGATTTTCACAGAATTTTTTTCAAAAGCCGATTCCAAAGCAACTAATAGAGCTTTGCGATCGCAATCACTTCCAGAATCTGCCCCACGAAGTCTACTTTCATGATAAAGCACGAGGGACCTGCCAAAGTTAAACCATTTGGCCAGGAGAGCCCTTTTATGAAGGCATGTGCTCGATTTCGTCGCCAAATTTTTTTGGCCAATTTTACGCCCTCTCATTTTTAAAAGTCGATTCCACAGCAACTAATAGAGCTTTGCGATCGCAATCACTTCCAGAATGTGCAAAAGATATTCTAGTTTCATAACAGAACAGCAGGGACCTGCCAAAGTTAAACCATTTGGCCAGGAGAGCCCTTTTATGCAGACTTTTGCCATATTTCGATAGCCAAAATTTTTGCGATTTTCACAGAATTTTTTTCAAAAGCCGATTCCAAAGCAACTAATAGAGCTTTGCGATCGCAATCACTTCCAGAATCTGCCCCACGAAGTCTACTTTCATGATAAAGCACGAGGGACCTGCCAAAGTTAAACCATTTGGCCAGGAGAGCCCTATTATGAAGGCATGTGCTCGATTTCGTCGCCAAATTTTTTTGGCCAATTTTACGCCCTCTCATTTTTAAAAGTCGATTCCACAGCAACTAATAGAGCTTTGCGATCGCAATCACTTCCAGAATGTGCAAAAGATATTCTAGTTTCATAACAGAACAGCAGGGACCTGCCAAAGTTAAACCATTTGGCCAGGAGAGCCCTTTTATGCAGACTTTTGCCCGATTTCGATACCGAAAATTTTTGCGATTTTCACAGAATTTTTTTCAAAAGCCGATTCCAAAGCAACTAATAGAGCTTTGCGATCGCAATCACTTCCAGAATCTGCCCCACGAAGTCTACTTTCATGATAAAGCACGAGGGACCTGCCAAAGTTAAACCATTTGGCCAGGACAGCCCTTTTATGAAGGCATGTGCTCGATTTCGTCGCCAAATTTTTTTGGCCAATTTTACGCCCTCTCATTTTTAAAAGTCGATTCCACAGCAACTAATAGAGCTTTGCGATCGCAATCACTTCCAGAATGTGCAAAAGATATTCTAGTTTCATAACAGAACAGCAGGGACCTGCCAAAGTTAAACCATTTGGCCAGGAGAGCCCTTTTATGCAGACTTTTGCCATATTTCGATACCCAAAATTTTTGCGATTTTCACAGAATTTTTTTCAAAAGCCGATTCCAAAGCAACTAATAGAGCTTTGCGATCGCAATCACTTCCAGAATCTGCCCCACGAAGTCTACTTTCATGATAAAGCACGAGGGACCTGCCAAAGTTAAACCATTTGGCCAGGAGAGCCCTTTTATGAAGGCATGTGCTCGATTTCGTCGCCAAATTTTTTTGGCCAATTTTACGCCCTCTCATTTTTAAAAGTCGATTCCACAGCAACTAATAGAGCTTTGCGATCGCAATCACTTCCAGAATGTGCAAAAGATATTCTAGTTTCATAACAGAACAGCAGGGACCTGCCAAAGTTAAACCATTTGGCCAGGAGAGCCCTTTTATGCAGACTTTTGCCCGATTTCAATACCCAAAATTTTTGCGATTTTCACAGAATTTTTTTCAAAAGCCGATTCCAAAGCAACTAATAGAGCTTTGCGATCGCAATCACTTCCAGAATCTGCCCCACGAAGTCTACTTTCATGATAAAGCACGAGGGACCTGCCAAAGTTAAACCATTTGGCCAGGAGAGCCCTTTTATGAAGGCATGTGCTCGATTTCGTCGCCAAATTTTTTTGGCCAATTTTACGCCCTCTCATTTTTAAAAGTCGATTCCACAGCAACTAATCGAGCTTTGCGATCGCAATCACTTCCAGAATGTGCAAAAGATATTCTAGTTTCATAACAGAACAGCAGGGACCTGCCAAAGTTAAACCATTTGGCCAGGAGAGCCCTTTTATACAGACTTTTGCCATATTTCGATACCCAAAATTTTTGCGATTTTCACAGAATTTTTTTCAAAAGCCGATTCCAAAGCAACTAATAGAGCTTTGCGATCGCAATCACTTCCAGAATCTGCCCCACGAAGTCTACTTTCATGATAAAGCACGAGGGACCTGCCAAAGTTAAACCATTTGGCCAGGAGAGCCCTTTTATGAAGGCATGTGCTCGATTTCGTCGCCAAATTTTTTTGGCCAATTTTACGCCCTCTCATTTTTAAAAGTCGATTCCACAGCAACTAATAGAGCTTTGCGATCGCAATCACTTCCAGAATGTGCAAAAGATATTCTAGTTTCATAACAGAACAGCAGGGACCTGCCAAAGTTAAACCATTTGGCCAGGAGAGCCCTTTTATGCAGACTTTTGCCCGATTTCGATACCCAAAATTTTTGCGATTTTCACAGAATTTTTTTCAAAAGCCGATTCCAAAGCAACTAATAGAGCTTTGCGATCGCAATCACTTCCAGAATCTGCCCCACGAAGTCTACTTTCATGATAAAGCACGAGGGACCTGCCAAAGTTAAACCATTTGGCCAGGAGAGCCCTTTTATGAAGGCATGTGCTCGATTTCGTCGCCAAATTTTTTTGGCCAATTTTACGCCCTCCCATTTTTAAAAGTCGATTCCACAGCAAGTAATAGAGCTTTGCGATCGCAATCACTTCCAGAATGTGCAAAAGATATTCTAGTTTCATAACAGAACAGCAGGGACCTGCCAAAGTTAAACCATTTGGCCAGGAGAGCCCTTTTATGCAGACTTTTGACCGATTTCGATACAAAAAATTTTTGCGATTTTCACAGAATTTTTTTCAAAAGCCGATTCCAAAGCAACTAATAGAGCTTTGCGATCGCAATCACTTCCAGAATCTGCCCCACGAAGTCTACTTTCATGATAAAGCACGAGGGACCTGCCAAAGTTAAACCATTTGGCCAGGAGAGCCCTTTTACGAAGGCATGTGCTCGATTTCGTCGCCAAATTTTTTTGGCCAATTTTATGCCCTCCCATTTTTAAAAGTCGATTCCACAGCAAGTAATAGAGCTTTGCGATCGCAATCACTTCCAGAATGTGCAAAAGATATTCTAGTTTCATAACAGAACAGCAGGGACCTGCCAAAGTTAAACCATTTGGCCAGGATAGCCCTTTTATGCAGACTTTTGCCCGATTTCGATACCCAAAATTTTTGCGATTTTCACAGAATTTTTTTCAAAAGCCGATTCCAAAGCAACTAATAGAGCTTTGCGATCGCAATCACTTCCAGAATCTGCCCCACGAAGTCTACTTTCATGATAAAGCACGAGGGACCTGCCAAAGTTAAACCATTTGGCCAGGAGAGCCCTTTTATGAAGGCATGTGCTCGATTTCGTCGCCAAATTTTTTTGGCCAATTTTACGCCCTCTCATTTTTAAAAGTCGATTCCACAGCAACTAATAGAGCTTTGCGATCGCAATCACTTCCAGAATGTGCAAAAGATATTCTAGTTTCATAACAGAACAGCAGGGACCTGCTAAAGTTAAACCATTTGGCCAGGAGAGCCCTTTTATGCAGACTTCTGCCCGATTTCGATACCCAAAATTTTTGCGATTTTCACAGAATTTTTTTCAAAAGCCGATTCCAAAGCAACTAATAGAGCTTTGCGATCGCAATCACTTCCAGAATCTGCCCCACGAAGTCTACTTTCATGATAAAGCACGAGGGACCTGCCAAAGTTAAACCATTTGGCCAGGAGAGCCCTTTTATGAAGGCATGTGCTCGATTTCGTCGCCAAATTTTTTTGGCCAATTTTACGCCCTCTCATTTTTAAAAGTCGATTCCACAGCAACTAATAGAGCTTTGCGATCGCAATCACTTCCAGAATGTGCAAAAGATATTCTAGTTTCATAACAGAACAGCAGGGACCTGCCAAAGTTAAACCATTTGGCCAGGAGAGCCCTTTTATGCAGACTTTTGCCATATTTCGATACCCAAAATTTTTGCGATTTTCACAGAATTTTTTTCAAAAGCCGATTCCAAAGCAACTAATAGAGCTTTGCGATCGCAATCACTTACAGAATCTGCCCCACGAAGTCTACTTTCATGATAAAGCACGAGGGACCTGCCAAAGTTAAACCATTTGGCCAGGAGAGATGAAGGCATGTGCTCGATTTCGTCGCCAAATTTTTTTGGCCAATTTTACGCCCTCTCATTTTTAAAAGTCGATTCCACAGCAACTAATAGAGCTTTGCGATCGCAATCACTTCCAGAATCTGCAAAAGATATTCTAGTTTCATAACAGAACAGCAGGGACCTGCCAAAGTTAAACCATTTGGCCAGGAGAGCCCTTTTATGCAGACTTTTGCCCGATTTCGATACCCAAAATTTTTGCGATTTTCACAGAATTTTTTTCAAAAGCCGATTCCAAAGCAACTAATAGAGCTTTGCGATCGCAATCACTTCCAGAATCTGCCCCACGAAGTCTACTTTCATGATAAAGCACGAGGGACCTGCCAAAGTTAAACCATTTGGCCAGGAGAGCCCTTTTATGAAGGCATGTGCTCGATTTCGTCGCCAAATTTTTTTGGCCAATTTTACGCCCTCCCATTTTTAAAAGTCGATTCCACAGCAAGTAATAGAGCTTTGCGATCGCAATCACTTCCAGAATGTGCAAAAGATATTCTAGTTTCATAACAGAACAGCAGGGACCTGCCAAAGTTAAACCATTTGGCCAGGAGAGCCCTTTTATGCAGACTTTTGCCCGATTTCGATACAAAAAATTTTTGCGATTTTCACAGAATTTTTTTCAAAAGCCGATTCCAAAGCAACTAATAGAGCTTTGCGATCGCAATCACTTCCAGAATCTGCCCCACGAAGTCTACTTTCATGATAAAGCACGAGGGACCTGCCAAAGTTAAACCATTTGGCCAGGAGAGCCCTTTTACGAAGGCATGTGCTCGATTTCGTCGCCAAATTTTTTTGGCCAATTTTATGCCCTCCCATTTTTAAAAGTCGATTCCACAGCAAGTAATAGAGCTTTGCGATCGCAATCACTTCCAGAATGTGCAAAAGATATTCTAGTTTCATAACAGAACAGCAGGGACCTGCCAAAGTTAAACCATTTGGCCAGGATAGCCCTTTTATGCAGACTTTTGCCCGATTTCGATACCCAAAATTTTTGCGATTTTCACAGAATTTTTTTCAAAAGCCGATTCCAAAGCAACTAATAGAGCTTTGCGATCGCAATCACTTCCAGAATCTGCCCCACGAAGTCTACTTTCATGATAAAGCACGAGGGACCTGCCAAAGTTAAACCATTTGGCCAGGAGAGCCCTTTTATGAAGGCATGTGCTCGATTTCGTCGCCAAATTTTTTTGGCCAATTTTACGCCCTCTCATTTTTAAAAGTCGATTCCACAGCAACTAATAGAGCTTTGCGATCGCAATCACTTCCAGAATGTGCAAAAGATATTCTAGTTTCATAACAGAACAGCAGGGACCTGCTAAAGTTAAACCATTTGGCCAGGAGAGCCCTTTTATGCAGACTTCTGCCCGATTTCGATACCCAAAATTTTTGCGATTTTCACAGAATTTTTTTCAAAAGCCGATTCCAAAGCAACTAATAGAGCTTTGCGATCGCAATCACTTCCAGAATCTGCCCCACGAAGTCTACTTTCATGATAAAGCACGAGGGACCTGCCAAAGTTAAACCATTTGGCCAGGAGAGCCCTTTTATGAAGGCATGTGCTCGATTTCGTCGCCAAATTTTTTTGGCCAATTTTACGCCCTCTCATTTTTAAAAGTCGATTCCACAGCAACTAATAGAGCTTTGCGATCGCAATCACTTCCAGAATGTGCAAAAGATATTCTAGTTTCATAACAGAACAGCAGGGACCTGCCAAAGTTAAACCATTTGGCCAGGAGAGCCCTTTTATGCAGACTTTTGCCATATTTCGATACCCAAAATTTTTGCGATTTTCACAGAATTTTTTTCAAAAGCCGATTCCAAAGCAACTAATAGAGCTTTGCGATCGCAATCACTTACAGAATCTGCCCCACGAAGTCTACTTTCATGATAAAGCACGAGGGACCTGCCAAAGTTAAACCATTTGGCCAGGAGAGATGAAGGCATGTGCTCGATTTCGTCGCCAAATTTTTTTGGCCAATTTTACGCCCTCTCATTTTTAAAAGTCGATTCCACAGCAACTAATAGAGCTTTGCGATCGCAATCACTTCCAGAATGTGCAAAAGATATTCTAGTTTCATAACAGAACAGCAGGGACCTGCCAAAGTTAAACCATTTGGCCAGGAGAGCCCTTTTATGCAGACTTTTGCCCGATTTCGATACCCAAAATTTTTGCGATTTTCACAGAATTTTTTTCAAAAGCCGATTCCAAAGCAACTAATAGAGCTTTGCGATCGCAATCACTTCCAGAATCTGCCCCACGAAGTCTACTTTCATGATAAAGCACGAGGGACCTGCCAAAGTTAAACCATTTGGCCAGGAGAGCCCTTTTATGAAGGCATGTGCTCGATTTCGTCGCCAAATTTTTTTGGCCAATTTTACGCCCTCCCATTTTTAAAAGTCGATTCCACAGCAAGTAATAGAGCTTTGCGATCGCAATCACTTCCAGAATGTGCAAAAGATATTCTAGTTTCATAACAGAACAGCAGGGACCTGCCAAAGTTAAACCATTTGGCCAGGAGAGCCCTTTTATGCAGACTTTTGCCCGATTTCGATACAAAAAATTTTTGCGATTTTCACAGAATTTTTTTCAAAAGCCGATTCCAAAGCAACTAATAGAGCTTTGCGATCGCAATCACTTCCAGAATCTGCCCCACGAAGTCTACTTTCATGATAAAGCACGAGGGACCTGCCAAAGTTAAACCATTTGGCCAGGAGAGCCCTTTTACGAAGGCATGTGCTCGATTTCGTCGCCAAATTTTTTTGGCCAATTTTATGCCCTCCCATTTTTAAAAGTCGATTCCACAGCAAGTAATAGAGCTTTGCGATCGCAATCACTTCCAGAATGTGCAAAAGATATTCTAGTTTCATAACAGAACAGCAGGGACCTGCCAAAGTTAAACCATTTGGCCAGGATAGCCCTTTTATGCAGACTTTTGCCCGATTTCGATACCCAAAATTTTTGCGATTTTCACAGAATTTTTTTCAAAAGCCGATTCCAAAGCAACTAATAGAGCTTTGCGATCGCAATCACTTCCAGAATCTGCCCCACGAAGTCTACTTTCATGATAAAGCACGAGGGACCTGCCAAAGTTAAACCATTTGGCCAGGAGAGCCCTTTTATGAAGGCATGTGCTCGATTTCGTCGCCAAATTTTTTTGGCCAATTTTACGCCCTCTCATTTTTAAAAGTCGATTCCACAGCAACTAATAGAGCTTTGCGATCGCAATCACTTCCAGAATGTGCAAAAGATATTCTAGTTTCATAACAGAACAGCAGGGACCTGCTAAAGTTAAACCATTTGGCCAGGAGAGCCCTTTTATGCAGACTTCTGCCCGATTTCGATACCCAAAATTTTTGCGATTTTCACAGAATTTTTTTCAAAAGCCGATTCCAAAGCAACTAATAGAGCTTTGCGATCGCAATCACTTCCAGAATCTGCCCCACGAAGTCTACTTTCATGATAAAGCACGAGGGACCTGCCAAAGTTAAACCATTTGGCCAGGAGAGCCCTTTTATGAAGGCATGTGCTCGATTTCGTCGCCAAATTTTTTTGGCCAATTTTACGCCCTCTCATTTTTAAAAGTCGATTCCACAGCAACTAATAGAGCTTTGCGATCGCAATCACTTCCAGAATGTGCAAAAGATATTCTAGTTTCATAACAGAACAGCAGGGACCTGCCAAAGTTAAACCATTTGGCCAGGAGAGCCCTTTTATGCAGACTTTTGCCATATTTCGATACCCAAAATTTTTGCGATTTTCACAGAATTTTTTTCAAAAGCCGATTCCAAAGCAACTAATAGAGCTTTGCGATCGCAATCACTTACAGAATCTGCCCCACGAAGTCTACTTTCATGATAAAGCACGAGGGACCTGCCAAAGTTAAACCATTTGGCCAGGAGAGATGAAGGCATGTGCTCGATTTCGTCGCCAAATTTTTTTGGCCAATTTTACGCCCTCTCATTTTTAAAAGTCGATTCCACAGCAACTAATAGAGCTTTGCGATCGCAATCACTTCCAGAATCTGCAAAAGATATTCTAGTTTCATAACAGAACAGCAGGGACCTGCCAAAGTTAAACCATTTGGCCAGGAGAGCCCTTTTATGCAGACTTTTGCCCGATTTCGATACCCAAAATTTTTGCGATTTTCACAGAATTTTTTTCAAAAGCCGATTCCAAAGCAACTAATAGAGCTTTGCGATCGCAATCACTTCCAGAATCTGCCCCACGAAGTCTACTTTCATGATAAAGCACGAGGGACCTGCCAAAGTTAAACCATTTGGCCAGGAGAGCCCTTTTATGAAGGCATGTGCTCGATTTCGTCGCCAAATTTTTTTGGCCAATTTTACGCCCTCCCATTTTTAAAAGTCGATTCCACAGCAAGTAATAGAGCTTTGCGATCGCAATCACTTCCAGAATGTGCAAAAGATATTCTAGTTTCATAACAGAACAGCAGGGACCTGCCAAAGTTAAACCATTTGGCCAGGAGAGCCCTTTTATGCAGACTTTTGCCCGATTTCGATACCTAAAATTTTTGCGATTTTCACAGAATTTTTTTCAAAAGCCGATTCCAAAGCAACTAATAGAGCTTTGCGATCGCAATCACTTCCAGAATCTGCCCCACGAAGTCTACTTTCATGATAAAGCACGAGGGACCTGCCAAAGTTAAACCATTTGGCCAGGAGAGCCCTTTTATGAAGGCATGTGCTCGATTTCGTCGCCAAATTTTTTTGGCCAATTTTACGCCCTCTCATTTTTAAAAGTCGATTCCACAGCAACTAATAGAGCTTTGCGATCGCAATCACTTCCAGAATGTGCAAAAGATATTCTAGTTTCATAACAGAACAGCAGGGACCTGCCAAAGTTAAACCATTTGGCCAGGAGAGCCCTTTTATGCAGACTTCTGCCCGATTTCGATACCCAAAATTTTTGCGATTTTCACAGAATTTTTTTCAAAAGCCGATTCCAAAGCAACTAATAGAGCTTTGCGATCGCAATCACTTCCAGAATCTGCCCCACGAAGTCTACTTTCATGATAAAGCACGAGGGACCTGCCAAAGTTAAACCATTTGGCCAGGAGAGCCCTTTTATGAAGGCATGTGCTCGATTTCGTCGCCAAATTTTTTTGGCCAATTTTACGCCCTCTCATTTTTAAAAGTCGATTCCACAGCAACTAATAGAGCTTTGCGATCGCAATCACTTCCAGAATGTGCAAAAGATATTCCAGTTTCATAACAGAACAGCAGGGACCTGCCAAAGTTAAACCATTTGGCCAGGAGAGCCCTTTTATGCAGACTTTTGCCATATTTCGATACCCAAAATTTTTGCGATTTTCACAGAATTTTTTTCAAAAGCCGATTCCAAAGCAACTAATAGAGCTTTGCGATCGCAATCACTTCCAGAATCTGCCCCACGAAGTCTACTTTCATGATAAAGCACGAGGGACCTGCCAAAGTTAAACCATTTGGCCAGGAGAGCCCTATTATGAAGGCATGTGCTCGATTTCGTCGCCAAATTTTTTTGGCCAATTTTACGCCCTCTCATTTTTAAAAGTCGATTCCACAGCAACTAATAGAGCTTTGCGATCGCAATCACTTCCAGAATGTGCAAAAGATATTCTAGTTTCATAACAGAACAGCAGGGACCTGCCAAAGTTAAACCATTTGGCCAGGAGAGCCCTTTTATGCAGACTTTTGCCCGATTTCGATACCGAAAATTTTTGCGATTTTCACAGAATTTTTTTCAAAAGCCGATTCCAAAGCAACTAATAGAGCTTTGCGATCGCAATCACTTCTAGAATCTGCCCCACGAAGTCTACTTTCATGATAAAGCACGAGGGACCTGCCAAAGTTAAACCATTTGGCCAGGAGAGCCCTTTTATGAAGGCATGTGCTCGATTTCGTCGCCAAATTTTTTTGGCCAATTTTACGCCCTCTCATTTTTAAAAGTCGATTCCACAGCAACTAATAGAGCTTTGCGATCGCAATCACTTCCAGAATGTGCAAAAGATATTCTAGTTTCATAACAGAACAGCAGGGACCTGCCAAAGTTAAACCATTTGGCCAGGAGAGCCCTTTTATGCAGACTTTTGCCATATTTCGATACCCAAAATTTTTGCGATTTTCACAGAACTTTTTCAAAAGCCGATTCCAAAGCAACTAATAGAGCTTTGCGATCGCAATCACTTCCAGAATCTGCCCCACGAAGTCTACTTTCATGATAAAGCACGAGGAACCTGCCAAAGTTAAACCATTTGGCCAGGAGAGCCCTTTTATGAAGGCATGTGCTCGATTTCGTCGCCAAATTTTTTTGGCCAATTTTACGCCCTCTCATTTTTAAAAGTCGATTCCACAGCAACTAATAGAGCTTTGCGATCGCAATCACTTCCAGAATGTGCAAAAGATATTCTAGTTTCATAACAGAACAGCAGGGACCTGCCAAAGTTAAACCATTTGGCCAGGAGAGCCCTTTTATGCAGACTTTTGCCATATTTCGATACCCAAAATTTTTGCGATTTTCACAGAATTGTTTTCAAAAGCCGATTCCAAAGCAACTAATAGAGCTTTGCGATCGCAATCACTTCCAGAATCTGCCCCACGAAGTCTACTTTCATGATAAAGCACGAGGGACCTGCCAAAGTTAAACCATTTGGCCAGGAGAGCCCTTTTATGAAGGCATGTGCTCGATTTCGTCGCCAAATTTTTTTGGCCAATTTTACGCCCTCTCATTTTTAAAAGTCGATTCCACAGCAACTAATAGAGCTTTGCGATCGCAATCACTTCCAGAATGTGCAAAAGATATTCTAGTTTCATAACAGAACAGCAGGGACCTGCCAAAGTTAAACCATTTGGCCAGGAGAGCCCTTTTATGCAGACTTTTGCCCGATTTCGATACCCAAAATTTTTGCGATTTTCACAGAATTTTTTTCAAAAGCCGTTTCCAAAGCAACTAATAGAGCTTTGCGATCGCAATCACTTCCAGAATCTGCCCCACGAAGTCTACTTTCATGATAAAGCACGAGGGACCTGCCAAAGTTAAACCATTTGGCCAGGAGAGCCCTTTTATGAAGGCATGTGCTCGATTTCGTCGCCAAATTTTTTTGGCCAATTTTACGCCCTCTCATTTTTAAAAGTCGATTCCACAGCAACTAATAGAGCTTTGCGATCGCAATCACTTCCAGAATGTGCAAAAGATATTCTAGTTTCATAACAGAACAGCAGGGACCTGCCAAAGTTAAACCATTTGGCCAGGAGAGCCCTTTTATGCAGACTTTTGCCATATTTCGATAGCCAAAATTTTTGCGATTTTCACAGAATTTTTTTCAAAAGCCGATTCCAAATCAACTAATAGAGCTTTGCGATCGCAATCACTTCCAGAATCTGCCCCACGAAGTCTACTTTCATGATAAAGCACGAGGGACCTGCCAAAGTTAAACCATTTGGCCAGGAGAGCCCTATTATGAAGGCATGTGCTCGATTTCGTCGCCAAATTTTTTTGGCCAATTTTACGCCCTCTCATTTTTAAAAGTCGATTCCACAGCAACTAATAGAGCTTTGCGATCGCAATCACTTCCAGAATGTGCAAAAGATATTCTAGTTTCATAACAGAACAGCAGGGACCTGCCAAAGTTAAACCATTTGGCCAGGAGAGCCCTTTTATGCAGACTTTTGCCCGATTTCGATACCGAAAATTTTTGCGATTTTCACAGAATTTTTTTCAAAAGCCGATTCCAAAGCAACTAATAGAGCTTTGCGATCGCAATCACTTCCAGAATCTGCCCCACGAAGTCTACTTTCATGATAAAGCACGAGGGACCTGCCAAAGTTAAACCATTTGGCCAGGACAGCCCTTTTATGAAGGCATGTGCTCGATTTCGTCGCCAAATTTTTTTGGCCAATTTTACGCCCTCTCATTTTTAAAAGTCGATTCCACAGCAACTAATAGAGCTTTGCGATCGCAATCACTTCCAGAATGTGCAAAAGATATTCTAGTTTCATAACAGAACAGCAGGGACCTGCCAAAGTTAAACCATTTGGCCAGGAGAGCCCTTTTATGCAGACTTTTGCCATATTTCGATACCCAAAATTTTTGCGATTTTCACAGAATTTTTTTCAAAAGCCGATTCCAAAGCAACTAATAGAGCTTTGCGATCGCAATCACTTCCAGAATCTGCCCCACGAAGTCTACTTTCATGATAAAGCACGAGGGACCTGCCAAAGTTAAACCATTTGGCCAGGAGAGCCCTTTTATGAAGGCATGTGCTCGATTTCGTCGCCAAATTTTTTTGGCCAATTTTACGCCCTCTCATTTTTAAAAGTCGATTCCACAGCAACTAATAGAGCTTTGCGATCGCAATCACTTCCAGAATGTGCAAAAGATATTCTAGTTTCATAACAGAACAGCAGGGACCTGCCAAAGTTAAACCATTTGGCCAGGAGAGCCCTTTTATGCAGACTTTTGCCATATTTCGATACCCAAAATTTTTGCGATTTTCACAGAATTTTTTTCAAAAGCCGATTCCAAAGCAACTAATAGAGCTTTGCGATCGCAATCACTTCCAGAATCTGCCCCACGAAGTCTACTTTCATGATAAAGCACGAGGGACCTGCCAAAGTTAAACCATTTGGCCAGGAGAGCCCTTTTATGAAGGCATGTGCTCGATTTCGTCGCCAAATTTTTTTGGCCAATTTTACGCCCTCTCATTTTTAAAAGTCGATTCCACAGCAACTAATAGAGCTTTGCGATCGCAATCACTTCCAGAATGTGCAAAAGATATTCTAGTTTCATAACAGAACAGCAGGGACCTGCCAAAGTTAAACCATTTGGCCAGGAGAGCCCTTTTATGCAGACTTTTGCCCGATTTCAATACCCAAAATTTTTGCGATTTTCACAGAATTTTTTTCAAAAGCCGATTCCAAAGCAACTAATAGAGCTTTGCGATCGCAATCACTTCCAGAATCTGCCCCACGAAGTCTACTTTCATGATAAAGCACGAGGGACCTGCCAAAGTTAAACCATTTGGCCAGGAGAGCCCTTTTATGAAGGCATGTGCTCGATTTCGTCGCCAAATTTTTTTGGCCAATTTTACGCCCTCTCATTTTTAAAAGTCGATTCCACAGCAACTAATCGAGCTTTGCGATCGCAATCACTTCCAGAATGTGCAAAAGATATTCTAGTTTCATAACAGAACAGCAGGGACCTGCCAAAGTTAAACCATTTGGCCAGGAGAGCCCTTTTATACAGACTTTTGCCATATTTCGATACCCAAAATTTTTGCGATTTTCACAGAATTTTTTTCAAAAGCCGATTCCAAAGCAACTAATAGAGCTTTGCGATCGCAATCACTTCCAGAATCTGCCCCACGAAGTCTACTTTCATGATAAAGCACGAGGGACCTGCCAAAGTTAAACCATTTGGCCAGGAGAGCCCTTTTATGAAGGCATGTGCTCGATTTCGTCGCCAAATTTTTTTGGCCAATTTTACGCCCTCTCATTTTTAAAAGTCGATTCCACAGCAACTAATAGAGCTTTGCGATCGCAATCACTTCCAGAATGTGCAAAAGATATTCTAGTTTCATAACAGAACAGCAGGGACCTGCCAAAGTTAAACCATTTGGCCAGGAGAGCCCTTTTATGCAGACTTTTGCCCGATTTCGATACCCAAAATTTTTGCGATTTTCACAGAATTTTTTTCAAAAGCCGATTCCAAAGCAACTAATAGAGCTTTGCGATCGCAATCACTTCCAGAATCTGCCCCACGAAGTCTACTTTCATGATAAAGCACGAGGGACCTGCCAAAGTTAAACCATTTGGCCAGGAGAGCCCTTTTATGAAGGCATGTGCTCGATTTCGTCGCCAAATTTTTTTGGCCAATTTTACGCCCTCCCATTTTTAAAAGTCGATTCCACAGCAAGTAATAGAGCTTTGCGATCGCAATCACTTCCAGAATGTGCAAAAGATATTCTAGTTTCATAACAGAACAGCAGGGACCTGCCAAAGTTAAACCATTTGGCCAGGAGAGCCCTTTTATGCAGACTTTTGCCCGATTTCGATACCCAAAATTTTTGCGATTTTCACAGAATTTTTTTCAAAAGCCGATTCCAAAGCAACTAATAGAGCTTTGCGATCGCAATCACTTGCAGAATCTGCCCCACGAAGTCTACTTTCATGATAAAGCACGAGGGACCTGCCAAAGTTAAACCATTTGGCCAGGAGAGCCCTTTTATGAAGGCATGTGCTCGATTTCGTCGCCAAATTTTTTTGGCCAATTTTACGCCCTCTCATTTTTAAAAGTCGATTCCACAGCAACTAATAGAGCTTTGCGATCGCAATCACTTCCAGAATGTGCAAAAGATATTCTAGTTTCATAACAGAACAGCAGGGACCTGCCAAAGTTAAACCATTTGGCCAGGAGAGCCCTTTTATGCAGACTTTTGCCCGATTTCGATACCCAAAATTTTTGCGATTTTCACAGAATTTTTTTCAAAAGCCGATTCCAAAGCAACAAATAGAGCTTTGCGATCGCAATCACTTCCAGAATCTGCCCCACGAAGTCTACTTTCATGATAAAGCACGAGGGACCTGCCAAAGTTAAACCATTTGGCCAGGAGAGCCCTTTTATGAAGGCATGTGCTCGATTTCGTCGCCAAATTTTTTTGGCCAATTTTACGCCCTCTCATTTTTAAAAGTCGATTCCACAGCAACTAATCGAGCTTTGCGATCGCAATCACTTCCAGAATGTGCAAAAGATATTCTAGTTTCATAACAGAACAGCAGGGACCTGCCAAAGTTAAACCATTTGGCCAGGAGAGCCCTTTTATGCAGACTTTTGCCATATTTCGATACCCAAAATTTTTGCGATTTTCACAGAATTTTTTTCAAAAGCCGATTCCAAAGCAACTAATAGAGCTTTGCGATCGCAATCACTTCCAGAATCTGCCCCACGAAGTCTACTTTCATGATAAAGCACGAGGGACCTGCCAAAGTTAAACCATTTGGCCAGGAGAGCCCTTTTATGAAGGCATGTGCTCGATTTCGTCGCCAAATTTTTTTGGCCAATTTTACGCCCTCTCATTTTTAAAAGTCGATTCCACAGCAACTAATAGAGCTTTGCGATCGCAATCACTTCCAGAATGTGCAAAAGATATTCTAGTTTCATAAAAGAACAGCAGGGACCTGCCAAAGTTAAACCATTTGGCCAGGAGAGCCCTTTTATGCAGACTTTTGCCCGATTTCGATACCCAAAATTTTTGCGATTTTCACAGAATTTTTTTCAAAAGCCGATTCCAAAGCAACTAATAGAGCTTTGCGATCGCAATCACTTCCAGAATCTGCCCCACGAAGTCTACTTTCATGATAAAGCACGAGGGACCTGCCAAAGTTAAACCATTTGGCCAGGAGAGCCCTTTTATGAAGGCATGTGATCGATTTCGTCGCCAAATTTTTTTGGCCAATTTTACGCCCTCTCATTTTTAAAAGTCGATTCCACAGCAACTAATAGAGCTTTGCGATCGCAATCATTTCCAGAATGTGCAAAAGATATTCTAGTTTCATAACAGAACAGCAGGGACCTGCCAAAGTTAAACCATTTGGCCAGGAGAGCCCTTTTATGCAGACTTTTGCCCGATTTCGATACCCAAAATTTTTGCGATTTTCACAGAATTTTTTTCAAAAGCCGATTCCAAAGCAACTAATAGAGCTTTGCAATCGCTATCACTTCCAGAATCTGCCCCACGAAGTCTACTTTCATGATAAAGCACGAGGGACCTGCCAAAGTTAAACCATTTGGCCAGGAGAGCCCTTTTATGAAGGCATGTGCTCGATTTCGTCGCCAAATTTTTTTGGCCAATTTTACGCCCTCCCATTTTTAAAAGTCGATTCCACAGCAAGTAATAGAGCTTTGCGATCGCAATCACTTCCAGAATGTGCAAACGATATTCTAGTTTCATAACAGAACAGCAGGGACCTGCCAAAGTTAAACCATTTGGCCAGGAGAGCCCTTTTATGCAGACTTTTGCCCGATTTCGATACCCAAAATTTTTGCGATTTTCACAGAATTTTTTTCAAAAGCCGATTCCAAAGCAACTAATAGAGCTTTGCGATCGCAATCACTTCCAGAATCTGCCCCACGAAGTCTACTTTCATGATAAAGCACGAGGGACCTGCCAAAGTTAAACCATTTGGCCAGGAGAGCCCTTTTATGAAGGCATGTGCTCGATTTCGTCGCCAAATTTTTTTGGCCAATTTTACGCCCTCTCATTTTTAAAAGTCGATTCCACAGCAACTAATAGAGCTTTGCGATCGCAATCACTTCCAGAATGTGCAAAATATATTCTAGTTTCATAACAGAACAGCAGGGACCTGCCAAAGTTAAACCATTTGGCCAGGAGAGCCCTTTTATGCAGACTTTTGCCCGATTTCGATACCCAAAATTTTTGCGATTTTCACAGAATTTTTTTCAAAAGCCGATTCCAAAGCAACTAATAGAGCTTTGCGATCGCAATCACTTCCAGAATCTGCCCCACGAAGTCTACTTTCATGATAAAGCACGAGGGACCTGCCAAAGTTAAACCATTTGGCCAGGAGAGCCCTTTTATGAAGGCATGTGCTCGATTTCGTCGCCAAATTTTTTTGGCCAATTTTACGCCCTCTCATTTTTAAAAGTCGATTCCACAGCAACTAATAGAGCTTTGCGATCGCAATCACTTCCAGAATGTGCAAAAGATATTCTAGTTTCATAACAGAACAGCAGGGACCTGCCAAAGTTAAACCATTTGGCCAGGAGAGCCCTTTTATGCAGACTTTTGCCCGATTTCGATACCCAAAATTTTTGCGATTTTCACAGAATTTTTTTCAAAAGCCGATTCCAAAGCAACTAATAGAGCTTTGCGATCGCAATCACTTCCAGAATCTGCCCCACGAAGTCTACTTTCATGATAAAGCACGAGGGACCTGCCAAAGTTAAACCATTTGGCCAGGAGAGCCCTTTTATGAAGGCATGTGCTCGATTTCGTCGCCAAATTTTTTTGGCCAATTTTACGCCCTCTCATTTTTAAAAGTCGATTCCACAGCAACTAATAGAGCTTTGCGATCGCAATCACTTCCAGAATGTGCAAAAGATATTCTAGTTTCATAACAGAACAGCAGGGACCTGCCAAAGTTAAACCATTTGGCCAGGAGAGCCCTTTTATGCAGACTTTTGCCCGATTTCGATACCCAAAATTTTTGCGATTTTCACAGAATTTTTTTCAAAAGCCGATTCCAAAGCAACTAATAGAGCTTTGCGATCGCAATCACTTCCAGAATCTGCCCCACGAAGTCTACTTTCATGATAAAGCACGAGGGACCTGCCAAAGTTAAACCATTTGGCCAGGAGAGCCCTTTTATGAAGGCATGTGCTCGATTTCGTCGCCAAATTTTTTTGGCCAATTTTACGCCCTCTCATTTTTAAAAGTCGATTCCACAGCAACTAATAGAGCTTTGCGATCGCAATCACTTCCAGAATGTGCAAAATATATTCTAGTTTCATAACAGAACAGCAGGGACCTGCCAAAGTTAAACCATTTGGCCAGGAGAGCCCTTTTATGCAGACTTTTGCCCGATTTCGATACCCAAAATTTTTGCGATTTTCACAGAATTTTTTTCAAAAGCCGATTCCAAAGCAACTAATAGAGCTTTGCGATCGCAATCACTTCCAGAATCTGCCCCACGAAGTCTACTTTCATGATAAAGCACGAGGGACCTGCCAAAGTTAAACCATTTGGCCAGGAGAGCCCTTTTATGAAGGCATGTGCTCGATTTCGTCGCCAAATTTTTTTGGCCAATTTTACGCCCTCTCATTTTTAAAAGTCGATTCCACAGCAACTAATAGAGCTTTGCGATCGCAATCACTTCCAGAATGTGCAAAAGATATTCTAGTTTCATAACAGAACAGCAGGGACCTGCCAAAGTTAAACCATTTGGCCAGGAGAGCCCTTTTATGCAGACTTTTGCCCGATTTCGATACCCAAAATTTTTGCGATTTTCACAGAATTTTTTTCAAAAGCCGATTCCAAAGCAACTAATAGAGCTTTGCGATCGCAATCACTTCCAGAATCTGCCCCACGAAGTCTACTTTCATGATAAAGCACGAGGGACCTGCCAAAGTTAAACCATTTGGCCAGGAGAGCCCTTTTATGAAGGCATGTGCTCGATTTCGTCGCCAAATTTTTTTGGCCAATTTTACGCCCTCTCATTTTTAAAAGTCGATTCCACAGCAACTAATAGAGCTTTGCGATCGCAATCACTTCCAGAATGTGCAAAAGATATTCTAGTTTCATAACAGAACAGCAGGGACCTGCCAAAGTTAAACCATTTGGCCAGGAGAGCCCTTTTATGCAGACTTTTGCCCGATTTCGATACCCAAAATTTTTGCGATTTTCACAGAATTTTTTTCAAAAGCCGATTCCAAAGCAACTAATAGAGCTTTGCGATCGCAATCACTTCCAGAATCTGCCCCACGAAGTCTACTTTCATGATAAAGCACGAGGGACCTGCCAAAGTTAAACCATTTGGCCAGGAGAGCCCTTTTATGAAGGCATGTGCTCGATTTCGTCGCCAAATTTTTTTGGCCAATTTTACGCCCTCTCATTTTTAAAAGTCGATTCCACAGCAACTAATAGAGCTTTGCGATCGCAATCACTTCCAGAATGTGCAAAAGATATTCTAGTTTCATAACAGAACAGCAGGGACCTGCCAAAGTTAAACCATTTGGCCAGGAGAGCCCTTTTATGCAGACTTTTGCCCGATTTCGATACCCAAAATTTTTGCGATTTTCACAGAATTTTTTTCAAAAGCCGATTCCAAAGCAACTAATAGAGCTTTGCGATCGCAATCACTTCCAGAATCTGCCCCACGAAGTCTACTTTCATGATAAAGCACGAGGGACCTGCCAAAGTTAAACCATTTGGCCAGGAGAGCCCTTTTATGAAGGCATGTGCTCGATTTCGTCGCCAAATTTTTTTGGCCAATTTTACGCCCTCCCATTTTTAAAAGTCGATTCCACAGCAAGTAATAGAGCTTTGCGATCGCAATCACTTCCAGAATGTGCAAAAGATATTCTAGTTTCATAACAGAACAGCAGGGACCTGCCAAAGTTAAACCATTTGGCCAGGAGAGCCCTTTTATGCAGACTTTTGCCCGATTTCGATACCCAAAATTTTTGCGATTTTCACAGAATTTTTTTCAAAAGCCGATTCCAAAGCAACTAATAGACCTTTGCGATCGCAATCACTTCCAGAATCTGCCCCACGAAGTCTACTTTCATGATAAAGCACGAGGGACCTGCCAAAGTTAAACCATTTGGCCAGGAGAGCCCTTTTATGAAGGCATGTGCTCGATTTCGTCGCCAAATTTTTTTGGCCAATTTTACGCCCTCTCATTTTTAAAAGTCGATTCCACAGCAACTAATAGAGCTTTGCGATCGCAATCACTTCCAGAATGTGCAAAAGATATTCTAGTTTCATAACAGAACAGCAGGGACCTGCCAAAGTTAAACCATTTGGCCAGGAGAGCCCTTTTATGCAGACTTTTGCCCGATTTCGATACCCAAAATTTTTGCGATTTTCACAGAATTTTTTTCAAAAGCCGATTCCAAAGCAACTAATAGAGCTTTGCGATCGCAATCACTTTCAGAATCTGCCCCACGAAGTCTACTTTCATGATAAAGCACGAGGGACCTGCCAAAGTTAAACCATTTGGCCAGGAGAGCCCTTTTATGAAGGCATGTGCTCGATTTCGTCGCCAAATTTTTTTGGCCAATTTTACGCCCTCTCATTTTTAAAAGTCGATTCCACAGCAACTAATCGAGCTTTGCGATCGCAATCACTTCCAGAATGTGCAAAAGATATTCTAGTTTCATAACAGAACAGCAGGGACCTGCCAAAGTTAAACCATTTGGCCAGGAGAGCCCTTTTATGCAGACTTTTGCCATATTTCGATACCCAAAATTTTTGCGATTTTCACAGAATTTTTTTCAAAAGCCGATTCCAAAGCAACTAATAGAGCTTTGCGATCGCAATCACTTCCAGAATCTGCCCCACGAAGTCTACTTTCATGATAAAGCACGAGGGACCTGCCAAAGTTAAACCATTTGGCCAGGAGAGCCCTTTTATGAAGGCATGTGCTCGATTTCGTCGCCAAATTTTTTTGGCCAATTTTACGCCCTCTCATTTTTAAAAGTCGATTCCACAGCAACTAATAGAGCTTTGCGATCGCAATCACTTCCAGAATGTGCAAAAGATATTCTAGTTTCATAACAGAACAGCAGGGACCTGCCAAAGTTAAACCATTTGGCCAGGAGAGCCCTTTTATGCAGACTTTTGCCCGATTTCGATACCCAAAATTTTTGCGATTTTCACAGAATTTTTTTCAAAAGCCGATTCCAAAGCAACTAATAGAGCTTTGCGATCGCAATCACTTCCAGAATCTGCCCCACGAAGTCTACTTTCATGATAAAGCACGAGGGACCTGCCAAAGTTAAACCATTTGGCCAGGAGAGCCCTTTTATGAAGGCATGTGCTCGATTTCGTCGCCAAATTTTTTTGGCCAATTTTACGCCCTCTCATTTTTAAAAGTCGATTCCACAGCAACTAATAGAGCTTTGCGATCGCAATCACTTCCAGAATGTGCAAAAGATATTCTAGTTTCATAACAGAACAGCAGGGACCTGCCAAAGTTAAACCATTTGGCCAGGAGAGCCCTTTTATGCAGACTTTTGCCCGATTTCGATACCCAAAATTTTTGCGATTTTCACAGAATTTTTTTCAAAAGCCGATTCCAAAGCAACTAATAGAGCTTTGCGATCGCAATCACTTTCAGAATCTGCCCCACGAAGTCTACTTTCATGATAAAGCACGAGGGACCTGCCAAAGTTAAACCATTTGGCCAGGAGAGCCCTTTTATGAAGGCATGTGCTCGATTTCGTCGCCAAATTTTTTTGGCCAATTTTACGCCCTCTCATTTTTAAAAGTCGATTCCACAGCAACTAATAGAGCTTTGCGATCGCAATCACTTCCAGAATGTGCAAAAGATATTCTAGTTTCATAACAGAACAGCAGGGACCTGCCAAAGTTAAACCATTTGGCCAGGAGAGCCCTTTTATGCAGACTTTTGCCATATTTCGATACCCAAAATTTTTGCGATTTTCACAGAATTTTTTTCAAAAGCCGATTCCAAAGCAACTAATAGAGCTTTGCGATCGCAATCACTTCCAGAATCTGCCCCACGAAGTCTACTTTCATGATAAAGCACGAGGGACCTGCCAAAGTTAAACCATTTGGCCAGGAGAGCCCTTTTATGAAGGCATGTGCTCGATTTCGTCGCCAAATTTTTTTGGCCAATTTTACGCCCTCTCATTTTTAAAAGTCGATTCCACAGCAACTAATAGAGCTTTGCGATCGCAATCACTTCCAAAATGTGCAAAAGATATTCTAGTTTCATAACAGAACAGCAGGGACCTGCCAAAGTTAAACCATTTGGCCAGGAGAGCCCTTTTATGCAGACTTTTGCCCGATTTCGATACCCAAAATTTTTGCGATTTTCACAGAATTTTTTTCAAAAGCCGATTCCAAAGCAACTAATAGAGCTTTGCGATCGCAATCACTTCCAGAATCTGCCCCACGAAGTCTACTTTCATGATAAAGCACGAGGGACCTGCCAAAGTTAAACCATTTGGCCAGGAGAGCCCTTTTATGAAGGCATGTGCTCGATTTCGTCGCCAAATTTTTTTGGCCAATTTTACGCCCTCTCATTTTTAAAAGTCGATTCCACAGCAACTAATAGAGCTTTGCGATCGCAATCACTTCCAGAATGTCTAAAAGATATTCTAGTTTCATAACAGAACAGCAGGGACCTGCCAAAGTTAAACCATTTGGCCAGGAGAGCCCTTTTATGCAGACTTTTGCCATATTTCGATACCCAAAATTTTTGCGATTTTCACAGAATTTTTTTCAAAAGCCGATTCCAAAGCAACTAATAGAGCTTTGCGATCGCAATCACTTCCAGAATCTGCCCCACGAAGTCTACTTTCATGATAAAGCACGAGGGACCTGCCAAAGTTAAACCATTTGGCCAGGAGAGCCCTTTTATGAAGGCATGTGCTCGATTTCGTCGCCAAATTTTTTTGGCCAATTTTACGCCCTCTCATTTTTAAAAGTCGATTCCACAGCAACTAATAGAGCTTTGCGATCGCAATCACTTCCAAAATGTGCAAAAGATATTCTAGTTTCATAACAGAACAGCAGGGACCTGCCAAAGTTAAACCATTTGGCCAGGAGAGCCCTTTTATGCAGACTTTTGCCCGATTTCGATACCCAAAATTTTTGCGATTTTCACAGAATTTTTTTCAAAAGCCGATTCCAAAGCAACTAATAGAGCTTTGCGATCGCAATCACTTCCAGAATCTGCCCCACGAAGTCTACTTTCATGATAAAGCACGAGGGACCTGCCAAAGTTAAACCATTTGGCCAGGAGAGCCCTTTTATGAAGGCATGTGCTCGATTTCGTCGCCAAATTTTTTTGGCCAATTTTACGCCCTCTCATTTTTAAAAGTCGATTCCACAGCAACTAATAGAGCTTTGCGATCGCAATCACTTCCAGAATGTGCAAAAGATATTCTAGTTTCATAACAGAACAGCAGGGACCTGCCAAAGTTAAACCATTTGGCCAGGAGAGCCCTTTTATGCAGACTTTTGCCATATTTCGATACCCAAAATTTTTGCGATTTTCACAGAATTTTTTTCAAAAGCCGATTCCAAAGCAACTAATAGAGCTTTGCGATCGCAATCACTTCCAGAATCTGCCCCACGAAGTCTACTTTCATGATAAAGCACGAGGGACCTGCCAAAGTTAAACCATTTGGCCAGGAGAGCCCTTTTATGAAGGCATGTGCTCGATTTCGTCGCCAAATTTTTTTGGCCAATTTTACGCCCTCTCATTTTTAAAAGTCGATTCCACAGCAACTAATAGAGCTTTGCGATCGCAATCACTTCCAAAATGTGCAAAAGATATTCTAGTTTCATAACAGAACAGCAGGGACCTGCCAAAGTTAAACCATTTGGCCAGGAGAGCCCTTTTATGCAGACTTTTGCCCGATTTCGATACCCAAAATTTTTGCGATTTTCACAGAATTTTTTTCAAAAGCCGATTCCAAAGCAACTAATAGAGCTTTGCGATCGCAATCACTTCCAGAATCTGCCCCACGAAGTCTACTTTCATGATAAAGCACGAGGGACCTGCCAAAGTTAAACCATTTGGCCAGGAGAGCCCTTTTATGAAGGCATGTGCTCGATTTCGTCGCCAAATTTTTTTGGCCAATTTTACGCCCTCTCATTTTTAAAAGTCGATTCCACAGCAACTAATAGAGCTTTGCGATCGCAATCACTTCCAGAATGTGCAAAAGATATTCTAGTTTCATAACAGAACAGCAGGGACCTGCCAAAGTTAAACCATTTGGCCAGGAGAGCCCTTTTATGCAGACTTTTGCCATATTTCGATACCCAAAATTTTTGCGATTTTCACAGAATTTTTTTCAAAAGCCGATTCCAAAGCAACTAATAGAGCTTTGCGATCGCAATCACTTCCAGAATCTGCCCCACGAAGTCTACTTTCATGATAAAGCACGAGGGACCTGCCAAAGTTAAACCATTTGGCCAGGAGAGCCCTTTTATGAAGGCATGTGCTCGATTTCGTCGCCAAATTTTTTTGGCCAATTTTACGCCCTCTCATTTTTAAAAGTCGATTCCACAGCAACTAATAGAGCTTTGCGATCGCAATCACTTCCAAAATGTGCAAAAGATATTCTAGTTTCATAACAGAACAGCAGGGACCTGCCAAAGTTAAACCATTTGGCCAGGAGAGCCCTTTTATGCAGACTTTTGCCCGATTTCGATACCCAAAATTTTTGCGATTTTCACAGAATTTTTTTCAAAAGCCGATTCCAAAGCAACTAATAGAGCTTTGCGATCGCAATCACTTCCAGAATCTGCCCCACGAAGTCTACTTTCATGATAAAGCACGAGGGACCTGCCAAAGTTAAACCATTTGGCCAGGAGAGCCCTTTTATGAAGGCATGTGCTCGATTTCGTCGCCAAATTTTTTTGGCCAATTTTACGCCCTCTCATTTTTAAAAGTCGATTCCACAGCAACTAATAGAGCTTTGCGATCGCAATCACTTCCAGAATGTGCAAAAGATATTCTAGTTTCATAACAGAACAGCAGGGACCTGCCAAAGTTAAACCATTTGGCCAGGAGAGCCCTTTTATGCAGACTTTTGCCATATTTCGATACCCAAAATTTTTGCGATTTTCACAGAATTTTTTTCAAAAGCCGATTCCAAAGCAACTAATAGAGCTTTGCGATCGCAATCACTTCCAGAATCTGCCCCACGAAGTCTACTTTCATGATAAAGCACGAGGGACCTGCCAAAGTTAAACCATTTGGCCAGGAGAGCCCTTTTATGAAGGCATGTGCTCGATTTCGTCGCCAAATTTTTTTGGCCAATTTTACGCCCTCTCATTTTTAAAAGTCGATTCCACAGCAACTAATAGAGCTTTGCGATCGCAATCACTTCCAAAATGTGCAAAAGATATTCTAGTTTCATAACAGAACAGCAGGGACCTGCCAAAGTTAAACCATTTGGCCAGGAGAGCCCTTTTATGCAGACTTTTGCCCGATTTCGATACCCAAAATTTTTGCGATTTTCACAGAATTTTTTTCAAAAGCCGATTCCAAAGCAACTAATAGAGCTTTGCGATCGCAATCACTTCCAGAATCTGCCCCACGAAGTCTACTTTCATGATAAAGCACGAGGGACCTGCCAAAGTTAAACCATTTGGCCAGGAGAGCCCTTTTATGAAGGCATGTGCTCGATTTCGTCGCCAAATTTTTTTGGCCAATTTTACGCCCTCTCATTTTTAAAAGTCGATTCCACAGCAACTAATAGAGCTTTGCGATCGCAATCACTTCCAGAATGTGCAAAAGATATTCTAGTTTCATAACAGAACAGCAGGGACCTGCCAAAGTTAAACCATTTGGCCAGGAGAGCCCTTTTATGCAGACTTTTGCCCGATTTCGATACCCAAAATTTTTGCGATTTTCACAGAATTTTTTTCAAAAGCCGATTCCAAAGCAACTAATAGAGCTTTGCGATCGCAATCACTTCCAGAATCTGCCCCACGAAGTCTACTTTCATGATAAAGCACGAGGGACCTGCCAAAGTTAGACCATTTGGCCAGGAGAGCCCTTTTATGAAGGCATGTGCTCGATTTCGTCGCCAAATTTTTTTGGCCAATTTTACGCCCTCTCATTTTTAAAAGTCGATTCCACAGCAACTAATAGAGCTTTGCGATCGCAATCACTTCCAGAATGTGCAAAAGATATTCTAGTTTCATAACAGAACAGCAGGGACCTGCCAAAGTTAAACCATTTGGCCAGGAGAGCCCTTTTATGCAGACTTTTGCCATATTTCGATACCCAAAATTTTTGCGATTTTCACAGAATTTTTTTCAAAAGCCGATTCCAAAGCAACTAATAGAGCTTTGCGATCGCAATCACTTCCAGAATCTGCCCCACGAAGTCTACTTTCATGATAAAGCACGAGGGACCTGCCAAAGTTAAACCATTTGGCCAGGAGAGCCCTTTCATGAAGGCATGTGCTCGATTTCGTCGCCAAATTTTTTTGGCAAATTTTACGCCCTCTCATTTTTAAAAGTCGATTTCACAGCAACTAATAGAGCTTTGCGATCGCAATTACTTCCAGAATGTGCAAAAGATATTCTAGTTTCATAACAGAACAGCAGGGACCTGCCAAAGTTAAACCATTTGGCCAGGAGAGCCCTTTTATGCAGACTTTTGCCCGATTTCGATACCCAAAATTTTTGCGATTTTCACAGAATTTTTTTCAAAAGCCGATTCCAAAGCAACTAATAGAGCTTTGCGATCGCAATCACTTCCAGAATCTGCCCCACGAAGTCTACTTTCATGATAAAGCACGAGGGACCTGCCAAAGTTAAACCATTTGGCCAGGAGAGCCCTTTTATGAAGGCATGTGCTCGATTTCGTCGCCAAATTTTTTTGGCCAATTTTACGCCCTCTCATTTTTAAAAGTCGATTCCACAGCAACTAATAGAGCTTTGCGATCGCAATCACTTCCAGAATGTGCAAAAGATATTCTAGTTTCATAACAGAACAGCAGGGACCTGCCAAAGTTAAACCATTTGGCCAGGAAAGCCCTTTTATGCAGACTTTTGCCCGATTTCGATACCCAAAATTTTTGCGATTTTCACAGAATTTTTTTCAAAAGCCGATTCCAAAGCAACTAATAGAGCTTTGCGATCGCAATCACTTCCAGAATCTGCCCCACGAAGTCTACTTTCATGATAAAGCACGAGGGACCTGCCAAAGTTAAACCATTTGGCCAGGAGAGCCCTTTTATGAAGGCATGTGCTCGATTTCGTCGCCAAATTTTTTTGGCCAATTTTACGCCCTCTCATTTTTAAAAGTCGATTCCACAGCAACTAATAGAGCTTTGCGATCGCAATCACTTCCAAAATGTGCAAAAGATATTCTAGTTTCATAACAGAACAGCAGGGACCTGCCAAAGTTAAACCATTTGGCCAGGAGAGCCCTTTTATGCAGACTTTTGCCCGATTTCGATACCCAAAATTTTTGCGATTTTCACAGAATTTTTTTCAAAAGCCGATTCCAAAGCAACTAATAGAGCTTTGCGATCGCAATCACTTCCAGAATCTGCCCCACGAAGTCTACTTTCATGATAAAGCACGAGGGACCTGCCAAAGTTAAACCATTTGGCCAGGAGAGCCCTTTTATGAAGGCATGTGCTCGATTTCGTCGCCAAATTTTTTTGGCCAATTTTACGCCCTCTCATTTTTAAAAGTCGATTCCACAGCAACTAATAGAGCTTTGCGATCGCAATCACTTCCAGAATGTGCAAAAGATATTCTAGTTTCATAACAGAACAGCAGGGACCTGCCAAAGTTAAACCATTTGGCCAGGAGAGCCCTTTTATGCAGACTTTTGCCCGATTTCGATACCCAAAATTTTTGCGATTTTCACAGAATTTTTTTCAAAAGCCGATTCCAAAGCAACTAATAGAGCTTTGCGATCGCAATCACTTCCAGAATCTGCCCCACGAAGTCTACTTTCATGATAAAGCACGAGGGACCTGCCAAAGTTAAACCATTTGGCCAGGAGAGCCCTTTTATGAAGGCATGTGCTCGATTTCGTCGCCAAATTTTTTTGGCCAATTTTACGCCCTCTCATTTTTAAAAGTCGATTCCACAGCAACTAATAGAGCTTTGCGATCGCAATCACTTCCAGAATGTGCAAAAGATATTCTAGTTTCATAACAGAACAGCAGGGACCTGCCAAAGTTAAACCATTTGGCCAGGAGAGCCCTTTTATGCAGACTTTTGCCATATTTCGATACCCAAAATTTTTGCGATTTTCACAGAATTTTTTTCAAAAGCCGATTCCAAAGCAACTAATAGAGCTTTGCGATTGCAATCACTTCCAGAATCTGCCCCACGAAGTCTACTTTCATGATAAAGCACGAGGGACCTGCCAAAGTTAAACCATTTGGCCAGGAGAGCCCTTTCATGAAGGCATGTGCTCGATTTCGTCGCCAAATTTTTTTGGCAAATTTTACGCCCTCTCATTTTTAAAAGTCGATTTCACAGCAACTAATAGAGCTTTGCGATCGCAATCACTTCCAGAATGTGCAAAAGATATTCTAGTTTCATAACAGAACAGCAGGGACCTGCCAAAGTTAAACCATTTGGCCAGGAGAGCCCTTTTATGCAGACTTTTGCCCGATTTCGATACCCAAAATTTTTGCGATTTTCACAGAATTTTTTTCAAAAGCCGATTCCAAAGCAACTAATAGAGCTTTGCGATCGCAATCACTTCCAGAATCTGCCCCACGAAGTCTACTTTCATGATAAAGCACGAGGGACCTGCCAAAGTTAAACCATTTGGCCAGGAGAGCCCTTTTATGAAGGCATGTGCTCGATTTCGTCGCCAAATTTTTTTGGCCAATTTTACGCCCTCTCATTTTTAAAAGTCGATTCCACAGCAACTAATAGAGCTTTGCGATCGCAATCACTTCCAGAATGTGCAAAAGATATTCTAGTTTCATAACAGAACAGCAGGGACCTGCCAAAGTTAAACCATTTGGCCAGGAGAGCCCTTTTATGCAGACTTTTGCCATATTTCGATACCCAAAATTTTTGCGATTTTCACAGAATTTTTTTCAAAAGCCGATTCCAAAGCAACTAATAGAGCTTTGCGATCGCAATCACTTCCAGAATCTTCCCCACGAAGTCTACTTTCATGATAAAGCACGAGGGACCTGCCAAAGTTAAACCATTTGGCCAGGAGAGCCCTTTTATGAAGGCATGTGCTCGATTTCGTCGCCAAATTTTTTTGGCCAATTTTACGCCCTCTCATTTTTAAAAGTCGATTCCACAGCAACTAATAGAGCTTTGCGATCGCAATCACTTCCAGAATGTGCAAAAGATATTCTAGTTTCATAACAGAACAGCAGGGACCTGCCAAAGTTAAACCATTTGGCCAGGAGAGCCCTTTTATGCAGACTTTTGCCCGATTTCGATACCCAAAATTTTTGCGATTTTCACAGAATTTTTTTCAAAAGCCGATTCCAAAGCAACTAATAGAGCTTTGCGATCGCAATCACTTCCAGAATCTGCCCCACGAAGTCTACTTTCATGATAAAGCACGAGGGACCTGCCAAAGTTAAACCATTTGGCCAGGAGAGCCCTTTTATGAAGGCATGTGCTCGATTTCGTCGCCAAATTTTTTTGGCCAATTTTACGCCCTCTCATTTTTAAAAGTCGATTCCACAGCAACTAATAGAGCTTTGCGATCGCAATCACTTCCAGAATGTGCAAAAGATATTCTAGTTTCATAACAGAACAGCAGGGACCTGCCAAAGTTAAACCATTTGGCCAGGAGAGCCCTTTTATGCAGACTTTTGCCCGATTTCGATACCCAAAATTTTTGCGATTTTCACAGAATTTTTTTCAAAAGCCGATTCCAAAGCAACTAATAGAGCTTTGCGATCGCAATCACTTCCAGAATCTGCCCCACGAAGTCTACTTTCATGATAAAGCACGAGGGACCTGCCAAAGTTAAACCATTTGGCCAGGAGAGCCCTTTTATGAAGGCATGTGCTCGATTTCGTCGCCAAATTTTTTTGGCCAATTTTACGCCCTCTCATTTTTAAAAGTCGATTCCACAGCAACTAATAGAGCTTTGCGATCGCAATCACTTCCAGAATGTGCAAAAGATATTCTAGTTTCATAACAGAACAGCAGGGACCTGCCAAAGTTAAACCATTTGGCCAGGAGAGCCCTTTTATGCAGACTTTTGCCATATTTCGATACCCAAAATTTTTGCGATTTTCACAGAATTTTTTCAAAAGCCGATTCCAAAGCAACTAATAGAGCTTTGCGATCGCAATCACTTCCAGAATCTGCCCCACGAAGTCTACTTTCATGATAAAGCACGAGGGACCTGCCAAAGTTAAACCATTTGGCCAGGAGAGCCCTTTTATGAAGGCATGTGCTCGATTTCGTCGCCAAATTTTTTTGGCCAATTTTACGCCCTCTCATTTTTAAAAGTCGATTCCACAGCAACTAATAGAGCTTTGCGATCGCAATCACTTCCAGAATGTGCAAAAGATATTCTAGTTTCATAACAGAACAGCAGGGACCTGCCAAAGTTAAACCATTTGGCCAGGAGAGCCCTTTTATGCAGACTTTTGCCCGATTTCGATACCCAAAATTTTTGCGATTTTCACAGAATTTTTTTCAAAAGCCGATTCCAAAACAACTAATAGAGCTTTGCGATCGCAATCACTTCCAGAATCTGCCCCACGAAGTCTACTTTCATGATAAAGCACGAGGGACCTGCCAAAGTTAAACCATTTGGCCAGGAGAACCCTTTTATGAAGGCATGTGCTCGTTTTCGTCGCCAAATTTTTTTGGCCAATTTTACGCCCTCTCATTTTTAAAAGTCGATTCCACAGCAACTAATAGAGCTTTGCGATCGCAATCACTTCCAGAATGTGCAAAAGATATTCTAGTTTCATAACAGAACAGCAGGGACCTGCCAAAGTTAAACCATTTGGCCAGGAGAGCCCTTTTATGCAGACTTTTGCCATATTTCGATACCCAAAATTTTTGCGATTTTCACAGAATTTTTTTCAAAAGCCGATTCCAAAGCAACTAATAGAGCTTTGCGATCGCAATCACTTCCAGAATCTGCCCCACGAAGTCTACTTTCATGATAAAGCACGAGGGACCTGCCAAAGTTAAACCATTTGGCCAGGAGAGCCCTTTTATGAAGGCATGTGCTCGATTTCGTCGCCAAATTTTTTTGGCCAATTTTACGCCCTCTCATTTTTAAAAGTCGATTCCACAGCAACTAATAGAGCTTTGCGATCGCAATCACTTCCAGAATGTGCAAAAGATATTCTAGTTTCATAACAGAACAGCAGGGACCTGCCAAAGTTAAACCATTTGGCCAGGAGAGCCCTTTTATGCAGACTTTTGCCATATTTCGATACCCAAAATTTTTGCGATTTTCACAGAATTTTTTCAAAAGCCGATTCCAAAGCAACTAATAGAGCTTTGCGATCGCAATCACTTCCAGAATCTGCCCCACGAAGTCTACTTTCATGATAAAGCACGAGGGACCTGCCAAAGTTAAACCATTTGGCCAGGATAGCCCTTTTATGAAGGCATGTGCTCGATTTCGTCGCCAAATTTTTTTGGCCAATTTTACGCCCTCTCATTTTTAAAAGTCGATTCCACAGCAACTAATAGAGCTTTGCGATCGCAATCACTTCCAGAATGTGCAAAAGATATTCTAGTTTCATAACAGAACAGCAGGGACCTGCCAAAGTTAAACCATTTGGCCAGGAGAGCCCTTTTATGCAGACTTTTGCCCGATTTCGATACCCAAAATTTTTGCGATTTTCACAGAATTTTTTTCAAAAGCCGATTCCAAAACAACTAATAGAGCTTTGCGATCGCAATCACTTCCAGAATCTGCCCCACGAAGTCTACTTTCATGATAAAGCACGAGGGACCTGCCAAAGTTAAACCATTTGGCCAGGAGAGCCCTTTTATGAAGGCATGTGCTCGTTTTCGTCGCCAAATTTTTTTGGCCAATTTTACGCCCTCTCATTTTTAAAAGTCGATTCCACAGCAACTAATAGAGCTTTGCGATCGCAATCACTTCCAGAATGTGCAAAAGATATTCTAGTTTCATAACAGAACAGCAGGGACCTGCCAAAGTTAAACCATTTGGCCAGGAGAGCCCTTTTATGCAGACTTTTGCCATATTTCGATACCCAAAATTTTTGCGATTTTCACAGAATTTTTTTCAAAAGCCGATTCCAAAGCAACTAATAGAGCTTTGCGATCGCAATCACTTCCAGAATCTGCCCCACGAAGTCTACTTTCATGATAAAGCACGAGGGACCTGCCAAAGTTAAACCATTTGGCCAGGAGAGCCCTTTTATGAAGGCATGTGCTCGATTTCGTCGCGAAATTTTTTTGGCCAATTTTACGCCCTCTCATTTTTAAAAGTCGATTCCACAGCAACTAATAGAGCTCTGCGATCGCAATCACTTCCAGAATGTGCAAAAGATATTCTAGTTTTATAACAGAACAGCAGGGACCTGCCAAAGTTAAACCATTTGGCCAGGAGAGCCCTTTTATGCAGACTTTTGCCCGATTTCGATACCCAAAATTTTTGCGATTTTCACAGAATTCTTTTCAAAAGCCGATTCCAAAGCAACTAATAGAGCTTTGCGATCGCAATCACTTCCAGAATCTGCCCCACGAAGTCTACTTTCATGATAAAGCACGAGGGACCTGCCAAAGTTAAACCATTTGGCCAGGAGAGCCCTTTTATGAAGGCATGTGCTCGATTTCGTCGCCAAATTTTTTTGGCCAATTTTACGCCCTCTCATTTTTAAAAGTCGATTCCACAGCAACTAATAGAGCTTTGCGATCGCAATCACTTCCAGAATGTGCAAAAGATATTCTAGTTTCATAACAGAACAGCAGGGACCTGCCAAAGTTACACCATTTGGCCAGGAGAGCCCTTTTATGCAGACTTTTGCCATATTTCGATACCCAAAATTTTTGCGATTTTCACAGAATTTTTTTCAAAAGCCGATTCCAAAGCAACTAATAGAGCTTTGCGATCGCAATCACTTCCAGAATCTGCCCCACGAAGTCTACTTTCATGATAAAGCACGAGGGACCTGCCAAAGTTAAATCATTTGGCCAGGAGAGCCCTTTTATGAAGGCATGTGCTCGATTTCGTCGCCAAATTTTTTTGGCCAATTTTACGCCCTCTCATTTTTAAAAGTCGATTCCACAGCAACTAATAGAGCTTTGCGATCGCAATCACTTCCAGAATGTGCAAAATATATTCTAGTTTCATAACAGAACAGCACGGACCTGCCAAAGTTAAACCATTTGGCCAGGAGAGCCCTTTTATGCAGACTTTTGCCCGATTTCGATACCCAAAATTTTTACGATTTTCACAGAATTTTTTTCAAAAGCCGATTCCAAAGCAACTAATAGAGCTTTGCGATCGCAAAAACTTCCAGAATCTGCCCCACGAAGTCTACTTTCATGATAAAGCACGAGGGACCTGCCAAAGTTAAACCATTTGGCCAGGAGATCCCTTTTATGAAGGCATGTGCTCGATTTCGTCGCCAAATTTTTTTGGCCAATTTTACGCCCTCTCATTTTTAAAAGTCGATTCCACAGCAACTAATAGAGCTTTGCGATCGCAATCACTTCCAGAATGTGCAAAAGATATTCTAGTTTCATAACAGAACAGCACGGACCTGCCAAAGTTAAACCATTTGGCCAGGAGAGCCCTTTTATGCAGACTTTTGCCCGATTTCGATACCCAAAATTTTTGCGATTTTCACAGAATTCTTTTCAAAAGCCGATTCCAAAGCAACTAATAGAGCTTTGCGATCGCAATCACTTCCAGAATCTGCCCCACGAAGTCTACTTTCATGATAAAGCACGAGGGACCTGCCAAAGTTAAACCATTTGGCCAGGAGAGCCCTTTCATGAAGGCATGTGCTCGATTTCGTCGCCAAATTTTTTTGGCCAATTTTACGCCCTCTCATTTTTAAAAGTCGATTCCACAGCAACTAATAGAGCTTTGCGATCGCAATCACTTCCAGAATGTGCAAAAGATATTCTAGTTTCATAACAGAACAGCAGGGACCTGCCAAAGTTAAACCATTTGGCCAGGAGAGCCCTTTTATGCAGACTTTTGCCATATTTCGATACCCAAAATTTTTGCGATTTTCACAGAATTTTTTTCAAAAGCCGATTCCAAAGCAACTAATAGAGCTTTGCGATCGCAATCACTTCCAGAATCTGCCCCACGAAGTCTACTTTCATGATAAAGCACGAGGGACCTGCCAAAGTTAAACCATTTGGCCAGGAGAGCCCTTTTATGAAGGCATGTGCTCGATTTCGTCGCCAAATTTTTTTGGCCAATTTTACGCCCTCTCATTTTTAAAAGTCGATTCCACAGCAACTAATAGAGCTTTGCGATCGCAATCACTTCCAGAATGTGCAAAAGATATTCTAGTTTCATAACAGAACAGCAGGGACCTGCCAAAGTTAAACCATTTGGCCAGGAGAGCCCTTTTATGCAGACTTTTGCCATATTTCGATACCCAAAATTTTTGCGATTTTCACAGAATTTTTTCAAAAGCCGATTCCAAAGCAACTAATAGAGCTTTGCGATCGCAATCACTTCCAGAATCTGCCCCACGAAGTCTACTTTCATGATAAAGCACGAGGGACCTGCCAAAGTTAAACCATTTGGCCAGGAGAGCCCTTTTATGAAGGCATGTGCTCGATTTCGTCGCCAAATTTTTTTGGCCAATTTTACGCCCTCTCATTTTTAAAAGTCGATTCCACAGCAACTAATAGAGCTTTGCGATCGCAATCACTTCCAGAATGTGCAAAAGATATTCTAGTTTCATAACAGAACAGCAGGGACCTGCCAAAGTTAAACCATTTGGCCAGGAGAGCCCTTTTATGCAGACTTTTGCCCGATTTCGATACCCAAAATTTTTGCGATTTTCACAGAATTTTTTTCAAAAGCCGATTCCAAAACAACTAATAGAGCTTTGCGATCGCAATCACTTCCAGAATCTGCCCCACGAAGTCTACTTTCATGATAAAGCACGAGGGAGCTGCCAAAGTTAAACCATTTGGCCAGGAGAGCCCTTTTATGAAGGCATGTGCTCGTTTTCGTCGCCAAATTTTTTTGGCCAATTTTACGCCCTCTCATTTTTAAAAGTCGATTCCACAGCAACTAATAGAGCTTTGCGATCGCAATCACTTCCAGAATGTGCAAAAGATATTCTAGTTTCATAACAGAACAGCAGGGACCTGCCAAAGTTAAACCATTTGGCCAGGAGAGCCCTTTTATGCAGACTTTTGCCATATTTCGATACCCAAAATTTTTGCGATTTTCACAGAATTTTTTTCAAAAGCCGATTCCAAAGCAACTAATAGAGCTTTGCGATCGCAATCACTTCCAGAATCTGCCCCACGAAGTCTACTTTCATGATAAAGCACGAGGGACCTGCCAAAGTTAAACCATTTGGCCAGGAGAGCCCTTTTATGAAGGCATGTGCTCGATTTCGTCGCGAAATTTTTTTGGCCAATTTTACGCCCTCTCATTTTTAAAAGTCGATTCCACAGCAACTAATAGAGCTTTGCGATCGCAATCACTTCCAGAATGTGCAAAAGATATTCTAGTTTCATAACAGAACAGCAGGGACCTGCCAAAGTTAAACCATTTGGCCAGGAGAGCCCTTTTATGCAGACTTTTGCCCGATTTCGATACCCAAAATTTTTGCGATTTTCACAGAATTCTTTTCAAAAGCCGATTCCAAAGCAACTAATAGAGCTTTGCGATCGCAATCACTTCCAGAATCTGCCCCACGAAGTCTACTTTCATGATAAAGCACGAGGGACCTGCCAAAGTTAAACCATTTGGCTAGGAGAGCCCTTTTATGAAGGCATGTGCTCGATTTCGTCGCCAAATTTTTTTGGCCAATTTTACGCCCTCTCATTTTTAAAAGTCGATTCCACAGCAACTAATAGAGCTTTGCGATCGCAATCACTTCCAGAATGTGCAAAAGATATTCTAGTTTCATAACAGAACAGCAGGGACCTGCCAAAGTTAAACCATTTGGCCAGGAGAGCCCTTTTATGCAGACTTTTGCCATATTTCGATACCCAAAATTTTTGCGATTTTCACAGAATTTTTTTCAAAAGCCGATTCCAAAGCAACTAATAGAGCTTTGCGATCGCAATCACTTCCAGAATCTGCCCCACGAAGTCTACTTTCATGATAAAGCACGAGGGACCTGCCAAAGTTAAACCATTTGGCCAGGAGAGCCCTTTTATGAAGGCATGTGCTCGATTTCGTCGCCAAATTTTTTTGGCCAATTTTACGCCCTCTCATTTTTAAAAGTCGATTCCACAGCAACTAATAGAGCTTTGCGATCGCAATCACTTCCAGAATGTGCAAAAGATATTCTAGTTTCATAACAGAACAGCAGGGACCTGCCAAAGTTAAACCATTTGGCCTGGAGAGCCCTTTTATGCAGACTTTTGCCATATTTCGATACCCAAAATTTTTGCGATTTTCACAGAATTTTTTCAAAAGCCGATTCCAAAGCAACTAATAGAGCTTTGCGATCGCAATCACTTCCAGAATCTGCCCCACGAAGTCTACTTTCATGATAAAGCACGAGGGACCTGCCAAAGTTAAACCATTTGGCCAGGAGAGCCCTTTTATGAAGGCATGTGCTCGATTTCGTCGCCAAATTTTTTTGGCCAATTTTACGCCCTCTCATTTTTAAAAGTCGATTCCACAGCAACTAATAGAGCTTTGCGATCGCAATCACTTCCAGAATGTGCAAAAGATATTCTAGTTTCATAACAGAACAGCAGGGACCTGCCAAAGTTAAACCATTTGGCCAGGAGAGCCCTTTTATGCAGACTTTTGCCCGATTTCGATACCCAAAATTTTTGCGATTTTCACAGAATTTTTTTCAAAAGCCGATTCCAAAACAACTAATAGAGCTTTGCGATCGCAATCACTTCCAGAATCTGCCCCACGAAGTCTACTTTCATGATAAAGCACGAGGGACCTGCCAAAGTTAAACCATTTGGCCAGGAGAGCCCTTTTATGAAGGCATGTGCTCGTTTTCGTCGCCAAATTTTTTTGGCCAATTTTACGCCCTCTCATTTTTAAAAGTCGATTCCACAGCAACTAATAGAGCTTTGCGATCGCAATCACTTCCAGAATGTGCAAAAGATATTCTAGTTTCATAACAGAACAGCAGGGACCTGCCAAAGTTAAACCATTTGGCCAGGAGAGCCCTTTTATGCAGACTTTTGCCATATTTCGATACCCAAAATTTTTGCGATTTTCACAGAATTTTTTTCAAAAGCCGATTCCAAAGCAACTAATAGAGCTTTGCGATCGCAATCACTTCCAGAATCTGCCCCACGAAGTCTACTTTCATGATAAAGCACGAGGGACCTGCCAAAGTTAAACCATTTGGCCAGGAGAGCCCTTTTATGAAGGCATGTGCTCGATTTCGTCGCGAAATTTTTTTGGCCAATTTTACGCCCTCTCATTTTTAAAAGTCGATTCCACAGCAACTAATAGAGCTTTGCGATCGCAATCACTTCCAGAATGTGCAAAAGATATTCTAGTTTCATAACAGAACAGCAGGGACCTGCCAAAGTTAAACCATTTGGCCAGGAGAGCCCTTTTATGCAGACTTTTGCCCGATTTCGATACCCAAAATTTTTGCGATTTTCACAGAATTCTTTTCAAAAGCCGATTCCAAAGCAACTAATAGAGCTTTGCGATCGCAATCACTTCCAGAATCTGCCCCACGAAGTCTACTTTCATGATAAAGCACGAGGGACCTGCCAAAGTTAAACAATTTGGCCAGGAGAGCCCTTTTATGAAGGCATGTGCTCGATTTCGTCGCCAAATTTTTTTGGCCAATTTTACGCCCTCTCATTTTTAAAAGTCGATTCCACAGCAACTAATAGAGCTTTGCGATCGCAATCACTTCCAGAATGTGCAAAAGATATTCTAGTTTCATAACAGAACAGCAGGGACCTGCCAAAGTTAAACCATTTGGCCAGGAGAGCCCTTTTATGCAGACTTTTGCCATATTTCGATACCCAAAATTTTTGCGATTTTCACAGAATTTTTTTCAAAAGCCGATTCCAAAGCAACTAATAGAGCTTTGCGATCGCAATCACTTCCAGAATCTGCCCCACGAAGTCTACTTTCATGATAAAGCACGAGGGACCTGCCAAAGTTAAATCATTTGGCCAGGAGAGCCCTTTTATGAAGGCATGTGCTCGATTTCGTCGCCAAATTTTTTTGGCCAATTTTACGCCCTCTCATTTTTAAAAGTCGATTCCACAGCAACTAATAGAGCTTTGCGATCGCAATCACTTCCAGAATGTGCAAAATATATTCTAGTTTCATAACAGAACAGCACGGACCTGCCAAAGTTAAACCATTTGGCCAGGAGAGCCCTTTTATGCAGACTTTTGCCCGATTTCGATACCCAAAATTTTTGCGATTTTCACAGAATTTTTTTCAAAAGCCGATTCCAAAGCAACTAATAGAGCTTTGCGATCGCAATAACTTCCAGAATCTGCCCCACGAAGTCTACTTTCATGATAAAGCACGAGGGACCTGCCAAAGTTAAACCATTTGGCCAGGAGATCCCTTTTATGAAGGCATGTGCTCGATTTCGTCGCCAAATTTTTTTGGCCAATTTTACGCCCTCTCATTTTTAAAAGTCGATTCCACAGCAACTAATAGAGCTTTGCGATCGCAATCACTTCCAGAATGTGCAAAAGATATTCTAGTTTCATAACAGAACAGCAGGGACCTGCCAAAGTTAAACCATTTGGCCAGGAGAGCCCTTTTATGCAGACTTTTGCCATATTTCGATACCCAAAATTTTTGCGATTTTCACAGAATTTTTTTCAAAAGCCGATTCCAAAGCAACTAATAGAGCTTTGCGATCGCAATCACTTCCAGAATCTGCCCCACGAAGTCTACTTTCATGATAAAGCACGAGGGACCTGCCAAAGTTAAACCATTTGGCCAGGAGAGCCCTTTTATGAAGGCATGTGCTCGATTTCGTCGCCAAATTTTTTTGGCCAATTTTACGCCCTCTCATTTTTAAAAGTCGATTCCACAGCAACTAATAGAGCTTTGCGATCGCAATCACTTCCAGAATGTGCAAAAGATATTCTAGTTTCATAACAGAACAGCAGGGACCTGCCAAAGTTAAACCATTTGGCCAGGAGAGCCCTTTTATGCAGACTTTTGCCCGATTTCGATACCCAAAATTTTTGCGATTTTCACAGAATTTTTTTCAAAAGCCGATTCCAAAGCAACTAATAGAGCTTTGCGATCGCAATCACTTCCAGAATCTGCCCCACGATGTCTACTTTCATGATAAAGCACGAGGGACCTGCCAAAGTTAAACCATTTGGCCAGGAGAGCCCTTTTATGAAGGCATGTGCTCGATTTCGTCGCCAAATTTTTTTGGCCAATTTTACGCCCTCTCATTTTTAAAAGTCGATTCCACAGCAACTAATAGAGCTTTGCGATCGCAATCACTTCCAGAATGTGCAAAAGATATTCTAGTTTCATAACAGAACAGCAGGGACCTGCCAAAGTTAAACCATTTGGCCAGGAGAGCCCTTTTATGCAGACTTTTGCCCGATTTCGATACCCAAAATTTTTGCGATTTTCACAGAATTTTTTTCAAAAGCCGATTCCAAAACAACTAATAGAGCTTTGCGATCGCAATCACTTCCAGAATCTGCCCCACGAAGTCTACTTTCATGATAAAGCACGAGGGACCTGCCAAAGTTAAACCATTTGGCCAGGAGAGCCCTTTTATGAAGGCATGTGCTCGATTTCGTCGCCAAATTTTTTTGGCCAATTTTACGCCCTCTCATTTTTAAAAGTCGATTCCACAGCAACTAATAGAGCTTTGCGATCGCAATCACTTCCAGAATGTGCAAAATATATTCTAGTTTCATAACAGAACAGCACGGACCTGCCAAAGTTAAACCATTTGGCCAGGAGAGCCCTTTTATGCAGACTTTTGTCCGATTTCGATACCCAAAATTTTTGCGATTTTCACAGAATTTTTTTCAAAAGCCGATTCCAAAGCAACTAATAGAGCTTTGCGATCGCAATCACTTCCAGAATCTGCCCCACGAAGTCTACTTTCATGATAAAGCACGAGGGACCTGCCAAAGTTAAACCATTTGGCCAGGAGAGCCCTTTTATGAAGGCATGTGCTCGATTTCGTCGCCAAATTTTTTTGGCCAATTTTACGCCCTCTCATTTTTAAAAGTCGATTCCACAGCAACTAATAGAGCTTTGCGATCGCAATCACTTCCAGAATGTGCAAAAGATATTCTAGTTTCATAACAGAACAGCAGGGACCTGCCAAAGTTAAACCATTTGGCCAGGAGAGCCCTTTTATGCAGACTTTTGCCATATTTCGATACCCAAAATTTTTGCGATTTTCACAGAATTTTTTTCAAAAGCCGATTCCAAAGCAACTAATAGAGCTTTGCGATCGCAATCACTTCCAGAATCTGCCCCACGAAGTCTACTTTCATGATAAAGCACGAGGGACCTGCCAAAGTTAAACCATTTGGCCAGGAGAGCCCTTTTATGAAGGCATGTGCTCGATTTCGTCGCCAAATTTTTTTGGCCAATTTTACGCCCTCTCATTTTTAAAAGTCGATTCCACAGCAACTAATAGAGCTTTGCGATCGCAATCACTTCCAGAATGTGCAAAATATATTCTAGTTTCATAACAGAACAGCACGGACCTGCCAAAGTTAAACCATTTGGCCAGGAGAGCCCTTTTATGCAGACTTTTGTCCGATTTCGATACCCAAAATTTTTGCGATTTTCACAGAATTTTTTTCAAAAGCCGATTCCAAAGCAACTAATAGAGCTTTGCGATCGCAATCACTTCCAGAATCTGCCCCACGAAGTCTACTTTCATGATAAAGCACGAGGGACCTGCCAAAGTTAAACCATTTGGCCAGGAGAGCCCTTTTATGAAGGCATGTGCTCGATTTCGTCGCCAAATTTTTTTGGCCAATTTTACGCCCTCTCATTTTTAAAAGTCGATTCCACAGCAACTAATAGAGCTTTGCGATCGCAATCACTTCCAGAATGTGCAAAATATATTCTAGTTTCATAACAGAACAGCACGGACCTGCCAAAGTTAAACCATTTGGCCAGGAGAGCCCTTTTATGCAGACTTTTGCCATATTTCGATACCCAAAATTTTTGCGATTTTCACAGAATTTTATTCAAAAGCCGATTCCAAAGCAACTAATAGAGCTTTGCGATCGCAATCACTTCCAGAATCTGCCCCACGAAGTCTACTTTCATGATAAAGCACGAGGGACCTGCCAAAGTTAAACCATTTGGCCAGGAGAGCCCTTTTATGAAGGCATGTGCTCGATTTCGTCGCCAAATTTTTTTGGCCAATTTTACGCCCTCTCATTTTTAAAAGTCGATTCCACAGCAACTAATAGAGCTTTGCGATCGCAATCACTTCCAGAATGTGCAAAAGATATTCTAGTTTCATAACAGAACAGCAGGGACCTGCCAAAGTTAAACCATTTGGCCAGGAGAGCCCTTTTATGCAGACTTTTGCCATATTTCGATACCCAAAATTTTTGCGATTTTCACAGAATTTTTTTCAAAAGCCGATTCCAAAGCAACTAATAGAGCTTTGCGATCGCAATCACTTCCAGAATCTGCCCCACGAAGTCTACTTTCATGATAAAGCACGAGGGACCTGCCAAAGTTAAACCATTTGGCCAGGAGAGCCCTTTTATGAAGGCATGTGCTCGATTTCGTCGCCAAATTTTTTTGGCCAATTTTACGCCCTCTCATTTTTAAAAGTTGATTCCACAGCAACTAATAGAGCTTTGCGATCGCAATCACTTCCAGAATGTGCAAAAGGTATTCTAGTTTCATAACAGAACAGCAGGGACCTGCCAAAGTTAAACCATTTGGCCAGGAGAGCCCTTTTATGCAGACTTTTGCCCGATTTCGATACCCAAAATTTTTGCGATTTTCACAGAATTTTTTTCAAAAGCCGATTCCAAAGCAACTAATAGAGCTTTGCGATCGCAATCACTTCCAGAATCTGCCCCACGAAGACTACTTTCATGATAAAGCACGAGGGACCTGCCAAAGTTAAACCATTTGGCCAGGAGAGCCCTTTTATGAAGGCATGTGCTCGATTTCGTCGCCAAATTTTTTTGGCCAATTTTACGCCCTCTCATTTTTAAAAGTCGATTCCACAGCAACTAATAGAGCTTTGCGATCGCAATCACTTCCAGAATGTGCAAAAGATATTCTAGTTTCATAACAGAACAGCAGGGACCTGCCAAAGTTAAACCATTTGGCCAGGAGAGCCCTTTTATGCAGACTTTTGCCATATTTCGATACCCAAAATTTTTGCGATTTTCACAGAATTTTTTTCAAAAGCCGATTCCAAAGCAACTAATAGAGCTTTGCGATCGCAATCACTTCCAGAATCTGCCCCACGAAGTCTACTTTCATGATAAAGCACGAGGGACCTGCCAAAGTTAAACCATTTGGCCAGGAGAGCCCTTTTATGAAGGCATGTGCTCGATTTCGTCGCCAAATTTTTTTGGCCAATTTTACGCCCTCTCATTTTTAAAAGTCGATTCCACAGCAACTAATAGAGCTTTGCGATCGCAATCACTTCCAGAATGTGCAAAAGATATTCTAGTTTCATAACAGAACAGCAGGGACCTGCCAAAGTTAAACCATTTGGCCAGGAGAGCCCTTTTATGCAGACTTTTGCCATATTTCGATACCCAAAATTTTTGCGATTTTCACAGAATTTTTTCAAAAGCCGATTCCAAAGCAACTAATAGAGCTTTGCGATCGCAATCACTTCCAGAATCTGCCCCACGAAGTCTACTTTCATGATAAAGCACGAGGGACCTGCCAAAGTTAAACCATTTGGCCAGGAGAGCCCTTTTATGAAGGCATGTGCTCGATTTCGTCGCCAAATTTTTTTGGCCAATTTTACGCCCTCTCATTTTTAAAAGTCGATTCCACAGCAACTAATAGAGCTTTGCGATCGCAATCACTTCCAGAATGTGCAAAAGATATTCTAGTTTCATAACAGAACAGCAGGGACCTGCCAAAGTTAAACCATTTGGCCAGGAGAGCCCTTTTATGCAGACTTTTGTCCGATTTCGATACCCAAAATTTTTGCGATTTTCACAGAATTTTTTTCAAAAGCCGATTCCAAAGCAACTAATAGAGCTTTGCGATCGCAATCACTTCCAGAATCTGCCCCACGAAGTCTACTTTCATGATAAAGCACGAGGGACCTGCCAAAGTTAAACCATTTGGCCAGGAGAGCCCTTTTATGAAGGCATGTGCTCGATTTCGTCGCCAAATTTTTTTGGCCAATTTTACGCCCTCTCATTTTTAAAAGTCGATTCCACAGCAACTAATAGAGCTTTGCGATCGCAATCACTTCCAGAATGTGCAAAATATATTCTAGTTTCATAACAGAACAGCACGGACCTGCCAAAGTTAAACCATTTGGCCAGGAGAGCCCTTTTATGCAGACTTTTGCCATATTTCGATACCCAAAATTTTTGCGATTTTCACAGAATTTTTTTCAAAAGCCGATTCCAAAGCAACTAATAGAGCTTTGCGATCGCAATCACTTCCAGAATCTGCCCCACGAAGTCTACTTTCATGATAAAGCACGAGGGACCTGCCAAAGTTAAACCATTTGGCCAGGAGAGCCCTTTTATGAAGGCATGTGCTCGATTTCGTCGCCAAATTTTTTTGGCCAATTTTACGCCCTCTCATTTTTAAAAGTCGATTCCACAGCAACTAATAGAGCTTTGCGATCGCAATCACTTCCAGAATGTGCAAAAGATATTCTAGTTTCATAACAGAACAGCAGGGACCTGCCAAAGTTAAACCATTTGGCCAGGAGAGCCCTTTTATGCAGACTTTTGCCATATTTCGATACCCAAAATTTTTGCGATTTTCACAGAATTTTTTTCAAAAGCCGATTCCAAAGCAACTAATAGAGCTTTGCGATCGCAATCACTTCCAGAATCTGCCCCACGAAGTCTACTTTCATGATAAAGCACGAGGGACCTGCCAAAGTTAAACCATTTGGCCAGGAGAGCCCTTTTATGAAGGCATGTGCTCGATTTCGTCGCCAAATTTTTTTGGCCAATTTTACGCCCTCTCATTTTTAAAAGTCGATTCCACAGCAACTAATAGAGCTTTGCGATCGCAATCACTTCCAGAATGTGCAAAAGATATTCTAGTTTCATAACAGAACAGCAGGGACCTGCCAAAGTTAAACCATTTGGCCAGGAGAGCCCTTTTATGCAGACTTTTGCCATATTTCGATACCCAAAATTTTTGCGATTTTCACAGAATTTTTTTCAAAAGCCGATTCCAAAGCAACTAATAGAGCTTTGCGATCGCAATCACTTCCAGAATCTGCCCCACGAAGTCTACTTTCATGATAAAGCACGAGGGACCTGCCAAAGTTAAACCATTTGGCCAGGAGAGCCCTTTTATGAAGGCATGTGCTCGATTTCGTCGCCAAATTTTTTTGGCCAATTTTACGCCCTCTCATTTTTAAAAGTCGATTCCACAGCAACTAATAGAGCTTTGCGATCGCAATCACTTCCAGAATGTGCAAAAGATATTCTAGTTTCATAACAGAACAGCAGGGACCTGCCAAAGTTAAACCATTTGGCCAGGAGAGCCCTTTTATGCAGACTTTTGCCATATTTCGATACCCAAAATTTTTGCGATTTTCACAGAATTTTTTCAAAAGCCGATTCCAAAGCAACTAATAGAGCTTTGCGATCGCAATCACTTCCAGAATCTGCCCCACGAAGTCTACTTTCATGATAAAGCACGAGGGACCTGCCAAAGTTAAACCATTTGGCCAGGAGAGCCCTTTTATGAAGGCATGTGCTCGATTTCGTCGCCAAATTTTTTTGGCCAATTTTACGCCCTCTCATTTTTAAAAGTCGATTCCACAGCAACTAATAGAGCTTTGCGATCGCAATCACTTCCAGAATGTGCAAAAGATATTCTAGTTTCATAACAGAACAGCAGGGACCTGCCAAAGTTAAACCATTTGGCCAGGAGAGCCCTTTTATGCAGACTTTTGCCCGATTTCGATACCCAAAATTTTTGCGATTTTCACAGAATTTTTTTCAAAAGCCGATTCCAAAACAACTAATAGAGCTTTGCGATCGCAATCACTTCCAGAATCTGCCCCACGAAGTCTACTTTCATGATAAAGCACGAGGGACCTGCCAAAGTTAAACCATTTGGCCAGGAGAGCCCTTTTATGAAGGCATGTGCTCGATTTCGTCGCCAAATTTTTTTGGCCAATTTTACGCCCTCTCATTTTTAAAAGTCGATTCCACAGCAACTAATAGAGCTTTGCGATCGCAATCACTTCCAGAATGTGCAAAAGATATTCTAGTTTCATAACAGAACAGCAGGGACCTGCCAAAGTTAAACCATTTGGCCAGGAGAGCCCTTTTATGCAGACTTTTGCCATATTTCGATACCCAAAATTTTTGCGATTTTCACAGAATTTTTTTCAAAAGCCGATTCCAAAGCAACTAATAGAGCTTTGCGATCGCAATCACTTCCAGAATCTGCCCCACGAAGTCTACTTTCATGATAAAGCACGAGGGACCTGCCAAAGTTAAACCATTTGGCCAGGAGAGCCCTTTTATGAAGGCATGTGCTCGATTTCGTCGCCAAATTTTTTTGGCCAATTTTACGCCCTCTCATTTTTAAAAGTCGATTCCACAGCAACTAATAGAGCTTTGCGATCGCAATCACTTCCAGAATGTGCAAAAGATATTCTAGTTTCATAACAGAACAGCAGGGACCTGCCAAAGTTAAACCATTTGGCCAGGAGAGCCCTTTTATGCAGACTTTTGCCCGATTTCGATACCCAAAATTTTTGCGATTTTCACAGAATTTTTTTCAAAAGCCGATTCCAAAACAACTAATAGAGCTTTGCGATCGCAATCACTTCCAGAATCTGCCCCACGAAGTCTACTTTCATGATAAAGCACGAGGGACCTGCCAAAGTTAAACCATTTGGCCAGGAGAGCCCTTTTATGAAGGCATGTGCTCGATTTCGTCGCCAAATTTTTTTGGCCAATTTTACGCCCTCTCATTTTTAAAAGTCGATTCCACAGCAACTAATAGAGCTTTGCGATCGCAATCACTTCCAGAATGTGCAAAAGATATTCTAGTTTCATAACAGAACAGCAGGGACCTGCCAAAGTTAAACCATTTGGCCAGGAGAGCCCTTTTATGCAGACTTTTGCCATATTTCGATACCCAAAATTTTTGCGATTTTCACAGAATTTTTTTCAAAAGCCGATTCCAAAGCAACTAATAGAGCTTTGCGATCGCAATCACTTCCAGAATCTGCCCCACGAAGTCTACTTTCATGATAAAGCACGAGGGACCTGCCAAAGTTAAACCATTTGGCCAGGAGAGCCCTTTTATGAAGGCATGTGCTCGATTTCGTCGCCAAATTTTTTTGGCCAATTTTACGCCCTCTCATTTTTAAAAGTCGATTCCACAGCAACTAATAGAGCTTTGCGATCGCAATCACTTCCAGAATGTGCAAAAGATATTCTAGTTTCATAACAGAACAGCAGGGACCTGCCAAAGTTAAACCATTTGGCCAGGAGAGCCCTTTTATGCAGACTTTTGCCATATTTCGATACCCAAAATTTTTGCGATTTTCACAGAATTTTTTCAAAAGCCGATTCCAAAGCAACTAATAGAGCTTTGCGATCGCAATCACTTCCAGAATCTGCCCCACGAAGTCTACTTTCATGATAAAGCACGAGGGACCTGCCAAAGTTAAACCATTTGGCCAGGAGAGCCCTTTTATGAAGGCATGTGCTCGATTTCGTCGCCAAATTTTTTTGGCCAATTTTACGCCCTCTCATTTTTAAAAGTCGATTCCACAGCAACTAATAGAGCTTTGCGATCGCAATCACTTCCAGAATGTGCAAAAGATATTCTAGTTTCATAACAGAACAGCAGGGACCTGCCAAAGTTAAACCATTTGGCCAGGAGAGCCCTTTTATGCAGACTTTTGTCCGATTTCGATACCCAAAATTTTTGCGATTTTCACAGAATTTTTTTCAAAAGCCGATTCCAAAGCAACTAATAGAGCTTTGCGATCGCAATCACTTCCAGAATCTGCCCCACGAAGTCTACTTTCATGATAAAGCACGAGGGACCTGCCAAAGTTAAACCATTTGGCCAGGAGAGCCCTTTTATGAAGGCATGTGCTCGATTTCGTCGCCAAATTTTTTTGGCCAATTTTACGCCCTCTCATTTTTAAAAGTCGATTCCACAGCAACTAATAGAGCTTTGCGATCGCAATCACTTCCAGAATGTGCAAAATATATTCTAGTTTCATAACAGAACAGCACGGACCTGCCAAAGTTAAACCATTTGGCCAGGAGAGCCCTTTTATGCAGACTTTTGCCATATTTCGATACCCAAAATTTTTGCGATTTTCACAGAATTTTTTTCAAAAGCCGATTCCAAAGCAACTAATAGAGCTTTGCGATCGCAATCACTTCCAGAATCTGCCCCACGAAGTCTACTTTCATGATAAAGCACGAGGGACCTGCCAAAGTTAAACCATTTGGCCAGGAGAGCCCTTTTATGAAGGCATGTGCTCGATTTCGTCGCCAAATTTTTTTGGCCAATTTTACGCCCTCTCATTTTTAAAAGTCGATTCCACAGCAACTAATAGAGCTTTGCGATCGCAATCACTTCCAGAATGTGCAAAAGATATTCTAGTTTCATAACAGAACAGCAGGGACCTGCCAAAGTTAAACCATTTGGCCAGGAGAGCCCTTTTATGCAGACTTTTGCCATATTTCGATACCCAAAATTTTTGCGATTTTCACAGAATTTTTTTCAAAAGCCGATTCCAAAGCAACTAATAGAGCTTTGCGATCGCAATCACTTCCAGAATCTGCCCCACGAAGTCTACTTTCATGATAAAGCACGAGGGACCTGCCAAAGTTAAACCATTTGGCCAGGAGAGCCCTTTTATGAAGGCATGTGCTCGATTTCGTCGCCAAATTTTTTTGGCCAATTTTACGCCCTCTCATTTTTAAAAGTCGATTCCACAGCAACTAATAGAGCTTTGCGATCGCAATCACTTCCAGAATGTGCAAAAGATATTCTAGTTTCATAACAGAACAGCAGGGACCTGCCAAAGTTAAACCATTTGGCCAGGAGAGCCCTTTTATGCAGACTTTTGCCATATTTCGATACCCAAAATTTTTGCGATTTTCACAGAATTTTTTTCAAAAGCCGATTCCAAAGCAACTAATAGAGCTTTGCGATCGCAATCACTTCCAGAATCTGCCCCACGAAGTCTACTTTCATGATAAAGCACGAGGGACCTGCCAAAGTTAAACCATTTGGCCAGGAGAGCCCTTTTATGAAGGCATGTGCTCGATTTCGTCGCCAAATTTTTTTGGCCAATTTTACGCCCTCTCATTTTTAAAAGTCGATTCCACAGCAACTAATAGAGCTTTGCGATCGCAATCACTTCCAGAATGTGCAAAAGATATTCTAGTTTCATAACAGAACAGCAGGGACCTGCCAAAGTTAAACCATTTGGCCAGGAGAGCCCTTTTATGCAGACTTTTGCCATATTTCGATACCCAAAATTTTTGCGATTTTCACAGAATTTTTTCAAAAGCCGATTCCAAAGCAACTAATAGAGCTTTGCGATCGCAATCACTTCCAGAATCTGCCCCACGAAGTCTACTTTCATGATAAAGCACGAGGGACCTGCCAAAGTTAAACCATTTGGCCAGGAGAGCCCTTTTATGAAGGCATGTGCTCGATTTCGTCGCCAAATTTTTTTGGCCAATTTTACGCCCTCTCATTTTTAAAAGTCGATTCCACAGCAACTAATAGAGCTTTGCGATCGCAATCACTTCCAGAATGTGCAAAAGATATTCTAGTTTCATAACAGAACAGCAGGGACCTGCCAAAGTTAAACCATTTGGCCAGGAGAGCCCTTTTATGCAGACTTTTGCCCGATTTCGATACCCAAAATTTTTGCGATTTTCACAGAATTTTTTTCAAAAGCCGATTCCAAAACAACTAATAGAGCTTTGCGATCGCAATCACTTCCAGAATCTGCCCCACGAAGTCTACTTTCATGATAAAGCACGAGGGACCTGCCAAAGTTAAACCATTTGGCCAGGAGAGCCCTTTTATGAAGGCATGTGCTCGATTTCGTCGCCAAATTTTTTTGGCCAATTTTACGCCCTCTCATTTTTAAAAGTCGATTCCACAGCAACTAATAGAGCTTTGCGATCGCAATCACTTCCAGAATGTGCAAAAGATATTCTAGTTTCATAACAGAACAGCAGGGACCTGCCAAAGTTAAACTATTTGGCCAGGAGAGCCCTTTTATGCAGACTTTTGCCATATTTCGATACCCAAAATTTTTGCGATTTTCACAGAATTTTTTTCAAAAGCCGATTCCAAAGCAACTAATAGAGCTTTGCGATCGCAATCACTTCCAGAATCTGCCCCACGAAGTCTACTTTCATGATAAAGCACGAGGGACCTGCCAAAGTTAAACCATTTGGCCAGGAGAGCCCTTTTATGAAGGCATGTGCTCGATTTCGTCGCCAAATTTTTTTGGCCAATTTTACGCCCTCTCATTTTTAAAAGTCGATTCCACAGCAACTAATAGAGCTTTGCGATCGCAATCACTTCCAGAATGTGCAAAAGATATTCTAGTTTCATAACAGAACAGCAGGGACCTGCCAAAGTTAAACCATTTGGCCAGGAGAGCCCTTTTATGCAGACTTTTGCCATATTTCGATACCCAAAATTTTTGCGATTTTCACAGAATTTTTTCAAAAGCCGATTCCAAAGCAACTAATAGAGCTTTGCGATCGCAATCACTTCCAGAATCTGCCCCACGAAGTCTACTTTCATGATAAAGCACGAGGGACCTGCCAAAGTTAAACCATTTGGCCAGGAGAGCCCTTTTATGAAGGCATGTGCTCGATTTCGTCGCCAAATTTTTTTGGCCAATTTTACGCCCTCTCATTTTTAAAAGTCGATTCCACAGCAACTAATAGAGCTTTGCGATCGCAATCACTTCCAGAATGTGCAAAAGATATTCTAGTTTCATAACAGAACAGCAGGGACCTGCCAAAGTTAAACCATTTGGCCAGGAGAGCCCTTTTATGCAGACTTTTGCCCGATTTCGATACCCAAAATTTTTGCGATTTTCACAGAATTTTTTTCAAAAGCCGATTCCAAAACAACTAATAGAGCTTTGCGATCGCAATCACTTCCAGAATCTGCCCCACGAAGTCTACTTTCATGATAAAGCACGAGGGACCTGCCAAAGTTAAACCATTTGGCCAGGAGAGCCCTTTTATGAAGGCATGTGCTCGATTTCGTCGCGAAATTTTTTTGGCCAATTTTACGCCCTCTCATTTTTAAAAGTCGATTCCACAGCAACTAATAGAGCTTTGCGATCGCAATCACTTCCAGAATGTGCAAAAGATATTCTAGTTTCATAACAGAACAGCAGGGACCTGCCAAAGTTAAACCATTTGGCCAGGAGAGCCCTTTTATGCAGACTTTTGCCCGATTTCGATACCCAAAATTTTTGCGATTTTCACAGAATTCTTTTCAAAAGCCGATTCCAAAGCAACTAATAGAGCTTTGCGATCGCAATCACTTCCAGAATCTGCCCCACGAAGTCTACTTTCATGATAAAGCACGAGGGACCTGCCAAAGTTAAACCATTTGGCCAGGAGAGCCCTTTTATGAAGGCATGTGCTCGATTTCGTCGCCAAATTTTTTTGGCCAATTTTACGCCCTCTCATTTTTAAAAGTCGATTCCACAGCAACTAATAGAGCTTTGCGATCGCAATCACTTCCAGAATGTGCAAAAGATATTCTAGTTTCATAACAGAACAGCAGGGACCTGCCAAAGTTAAACCATTTGGCCAGGAGAGCCCTTTTATGCAGACTTTTGCCATATTTCGATACCCAAAATTTTTGCGATTTTCACAGAATTTTTTTCAAAAGCCGATTCCAAAGCAACTAATAGAGCTTTGCGATCGCAATCACTTCCAGAATCTGCCCCACGAAGTCTACTTTCATGATAAAGCACGAGGGACCTGCCAAAGTTAAATCATTTGGCCAGGAGAGCCCTTTTATGAAGGCATGTGCTCGATTTCGTCGCCAAATTTTTTTGGCCAATTTTACGCCCTCTCATTTTTAAAAGTCGATTCCACAGCAACTAATAGAGCTTTGCGATCGCAATCACTTCCAGAATGTGCAAAATATATTCTAGTTTCATAACAGAACAGCACGGACCTGCCAAAGTTAAACCATTTGGCCAGGAGAGCCCTTTTATGCAGACTTTTGCCCGATTTCGATACCCAAAATTTTTGCGATTTTCACAGAATTTTTTTCAAAAGCCGATTCCAAAGCAACTAATAGAGCTTTGCGATCGCAATAACTTCCAGAATCTGCCCCACGAAGTCTACTTTCATGATAAAGCACGAGGGACCTGCCAAAGTTAAACCATTTGGCCAGGAGATCCCTTTTATGAAGGCATGTGCTCGATTTCGTCGCCAAATTTTTTTGGCCAATTTTACGCCCTCTCATTTTTAAAAGTCGATTCCACAGCAACTAATAGAGCTTTGCGATCGCAATCACTTCCAGAATGTGCAAAAGATATTCTAGTTTCATAACAGAACAGCACGGACCTGCCAAAGTTAAACCATTTGGCCAGGAGAGCCCTTTTATGCAGACTTTTGCCCGATTTCGATACCCAAAATTTTTGCGATTTTCACAGAATTCTTTTCAAAAGCCGATTCCAAAGCAACTAATAGAGCTTTGCGATCGCAATCACTTCCAGAATCTGCCCCACGAAGTCTACTTTCATGATAAAGCACGAGGGACCTGCCAAAGTTAAACCATTTGGCCAGGAGAGCCCTTTTATGAAGGCATGTGCTCGATTTCGTCGCCAAATTTTTTTGGCCAATTTTACGCCCTCTCATTTTTAAAAGTCGATTCCACAGCAACTAATAGAGCTTTGCGATCGCAATCACTTCCAGAATGTGCAAAAGATATTCTAGTTTCATAACAGAACAGCAGGGACCTGCCAAAGTTAAACCATTTGGCCAGGAGAGCCCTTTTATGCAGACTTTTGCCATATTTCGATACCCAAAATTTTTGCGATTTTCACAGAATTTTTTTCAAAAGCCGATTCCAAAGCAACTAATAGAGCTTTGCGATCGCAATCACTTCCAGAATCTGCCCCACGAAGTCTACTTTCATGATAAAGCACGAGGGACCTGCCAAAGTTAAACCATTTGGCCAGGAGAGCCCTTTTATGAAGGCATGTGCTCGATTTCGTCGCCAAATTTTTTTGGCCAATTTTACGCCCTCTCATTTTTAAAAGTCGATTCCACAGCAACTAATAGAGCTTTGCGATCGCAATCACTTCCAGAATGTGCAAAATATATTCTAGTTTCATAACAGAACAGCACGGACCTGCCAAAGTTAAACCATTTGGCCAGGAGAGCCCTTTTATGCAGACTTTTGTCCGATTTCGATACCCAAAATTTTTGCGATTTTCACAGAATTTTTTTCAAAAGCCGATTCCAAAGCAACTAATAGAGCTTTGCGATCGCAATCACTTCCAGAATCTGCCCCACGAAGTCTACTTTCATGATAAAGCACGAGGGACCTGCCAAAGTTAAACCATTTGGCCAGGAGAGCCCTTTTATGAAGGCATGTGCTCGATTTCGTCGCCAAATTTTTTTGGCCAATTTTACGCCCTCTCATTTTTAAAAGTCGATTCCACAGCAACTAATAGAGCTTTGCGATCGCAATCACTTCCAGAATGTGCAAAATATATTCTAGTTTCATAACAGAACAGCACGGACCTGCCAAAGTTAAACCATTTGGCCAGGAGAGCCCTTTTATGCAGACTTTTGCCATATTTCGATACCCAAAATTTTTGCGATTTTCACAGAATTTTTTTCAAAAGCCGATTCCAAAGCAACTAATAGAGCTTTGCGATCGCAATCACTTCCAGAATCTGCCCCACGAAGTCTACTTTCATGATAAAGCACGAGGGACCTGCCAAAGTTAAACCATTTGGCCAGGAGAGCCCTTTTATGAAGGCATGTGCTCGATTTCGTCGCCAAATTCTTTTGGCCAATTTTACGCCCTCTCATTTTTAAAAGTCGATTCCACAGCAACTAATAGAGCTTTGCGATCGCAATCACTTCCAGAATGTGCAAAAGATATTCTAGTTTCATAACAGAACAGCAGGGACCTGCCAAAGTTAAACCATTTGGCCAGGAGAGCCCTTTTATGCAGACTTTTGCCATATTTCGATACCCAAAATTTTTGCGATTTTCACAGAATTTTTTTCAAAAGCCGATTCCAAAGCAACTAATAGAGCTTTGCGATCGCAATCACTTCCAGAATCTGCCCCACGAAGTCTACTTTCATGATAAAGCACGAGGGACCTGCCAAAGTTAAACCATTTGGCCAGGAGAGCCCTTTTATGAAGGCATGTGCTCGATTTCGTCGCCAAATTTTTTTGGCCAATTTTACGCCCTCTCATTTTTAAAAGTCGATTCCACAGCAACTAATAGAGCTTTGCGATCGCAATCACTTCCAGAATGTGCAAAAGATATTCTAGTTTCATAACAGAACAGCAGGGACCTGCCAAAGTTAAACCATTTGGCCAGGAGAGCCCTTTTATGCAGACTTTTGCCCGATTTCGATACCCAAAATTTTTGCGATTTTCACAGAATTTTTTTCAAAAGCCGATTCCAAAGCAACTAATAGAGCTTTGCGATCGCAATCACTTCCAGAATCTGCCCCACGATGTCTACTTTCATGATAAAGCACGAGGGACCTGCCAAAGTTAAACCATTTGGCCAGGAGAGCCCTTTTATGAAGGCATGTGCTCGATTTCGTCGCCAAATTTTTTTGGCCAATTTTACGCCCTCTCATTTTTAAAAGTCGATTCCACAGCAACTAATAGAGCTTTGCGATCGCAATCACTTCCAGAATGTGCAAAAGATATTCTAGTTTCATAACAGAACAGCAGGGACCTGCCAAAGTTAAACCATTTGGCCAGGAGAGCCCTTTTATGCAGACTTTTGCCCGATTTCGATACCCAAAATTTTTGCGATTTTCACAGAATTTTTTTCAAAAGCCGATTCCAAAACAACTAATAGAGCTTTGCGATCGCAATCACTTCCAGAATCTGCCCCACGAAGTCTACTTTCATGATAAAGCACGAGGGACCTGCCAAAGTTAAACCATTTGGCCAGGAGAGCCCTTTTATGAAGGCATGTGCTCGATTTCGTCGCCAAATTTTTTTGGCCAATTTTACGCCCTCTCATTTTTAAAAGTCGATTCCACAGCAACTAATAGAGCTTTGCGATCGCAATCACTTCCAGAATGTGCAAAATATATTCTAGTTTCATAACAGAACAGCACGGACCTGCCAAAGTTAAACCATTTGGCCAGGAGAGCCCTTTTATGCAGACTTTTGTCCGATTTCGATACCCAAAATTTTTGCGATTTTCACAGAATTTTTTTCAAAAGCCGATTCCAAAGCAACTAATAGAGCTTTGCGATCGCAATCACTTCCAGAATCTGCCCCACGAAGTCTACTTTCATGATAAAGCACGAGGGACCTGCCAAAGTTAAACCATTTGGCCAGGAGAGCCCTTTTATGAAGGCATGTGCTCGATTTCGTCGCCAAATTTTTTTGGCCAATTTTACGCCCTCTCATTTTTAAAAGTCGATTCCACAGCAACTAATAGAGCTTTGCGATCGCAATCACTTCCAGAATGTGCAAAAGATATTCTAGTTTCATAACAGAACAGCAGGGACCTGCCAAAGTTAAACCATTTGGCCAGGAGAGCCCTTTTATGCAGACTTTTGCCATATTTCGATACCCAAAATTTTTGCGATTTTCACAGAATTTTTTTCAAAAGCCGATTCCAAAGCAACTAATAGAGCTTTGCGATCGCAATCACTTCCAGAATCTGCCCCACGAAGTCTACTTTCATGATAAAGCACGAGGGACCTGCCAAAGTTAAACCATTTGGCCAGGAGAGCCCTTTTATGAAGGCATGTGCTCGATTTCGTCGCCAAATTTTTTTGGCCAATTTTACGCCCTCTCATTTTTAAAAGTCGATTCCACAGCAACTAATAGAGCTTTGCGATCGCAATCACTTCCAGAATGTGCAAAATATATTCTAGTTTCATAACAGAACAGCACGGACCTGCCAAAGTTAAACCATTTGGCCAGGAGAGCCCTTTTATGCAGACTTTTGTCCGATTTCGATACCCAAAATTTTTGCGATTTTCACAGAATTTTTTTCAAAAGCCGATTCCAAAGCAACTAATAGAGCTTTGCGATCGCAATCACTTCCAGAATCTGCCCCACGAAGTCTACTTTCATGATAAAGCACGAGGGACCTGCCAAAGTTAAACCATTTGGCCAGGAGAGCCCTTTTATGAAGGCATGTGCTCGATTTCGTCGCCAAATTTTTTTGGCCAATTTTACGCCCTCTCATTTTTAAAAGTCGATTCCACAGCAACTAATAGAGCTTTGCGATCGCAATCACTTCCAGAATGTGCAAAAGATATTCTAGTTTCATAACAGAACAGCAGGGACCTGCCAAAGTTAAACCATTTGGCCAGGAGAGCCCTTTTATGCAGACTTTTGCCATATTTCGATACCCAAAATTTTTGCGATTTTCACAGAATTTTTTTCAAAAGCCGATTCCAAAGCAACTAATAGAGCTTTGCGATCGCAATCACTTCCAGAATCTGCCCCACGAAGTCTACTTTCATGATAAAGCACGAGGGACCTGCCAAAGTTAAACCATTTGGCCAGGAGAGCCCTTTTATGAAGGCATGTGCTCGATTTCGTCGCCAAATTTTTTTGGCCAATTTTACGCCCTCTCATTTTTAAAAGTCGATTCCACAGCAACTAATAGAGCTTTGCGATCGCAATCACTTCCAGAATGTGCAAAAGATATTCTAGTTTCATAACAGAACAGCAGGGACCTGCCAAAGTTAAACCATTTGGCCAGGAGAGCCCTTTTATGCAGACTTTTGCCCGATTTCGATACCCAAAATTTTTGCGATTTTCACAGAATTTTTTTCAAAAGCCGATTCCAAAGCAACTAATAGAGCTTTGCGATCGCAATCACTTCCAGAATCTGCCCCACGAAGTCTACTTTCATGATAAAGCACGAGGGACCTGCCAAAGTTAAACCATTTGGCCAGGAGAGCCCTTTTATGAAGGCATGTGCTCGATTTCGTCGCCAAATTTTTTTGGATAATTTTACGCCCTCTCATTTTTAAAAGTCGATTCCACAGCAACTAATAGAGCTTTGCGATCGCAATCACTTCCAGAATGTGCAAAAGATATTCTAGTTTCATAACAGAACAGCAGGGACCTGCCAAAGTTAAACCATTTGGCCAGGAGAGCCCTTTTATGCAGACTTTTGCCATATTTCGATACCCAAAATTTTTGCGATTTTCACAGAATTTTTTTCAAAAGCCGATTCCAAAGCAACTAATAGAGCTTTGCGATCGCAATCACTTCCAGAATCTGCCCCACGAAGTCTACTTTCATGATAAAGCACGAGGGACCTGCCAAAGTTAAACCATTTGGCCAGGAGAGCCCTTTTATGAAGGCATGTGCTCGATTTCGTCGCCAAATTTTTTTGGCCAATTTTACGCCCTCTCATTTTTAAAAGTCGATTCCACAGCAACTAATAGAGCTTTGCGATCGCAATCACTTCCAGAATGTGCAAATGATATTCTAGTTTCATAACAGAACAGCAGGGACCTGCCAAAGTTAAACCATTTGGCCAGGAGAGTACTTTTATGCAGACTTTTGCCATATTTCGATACCCAAAATTTTTGCGATTTTCACAGAATTTTTTCAAAAGCCGATTCCAAAGCAACTAATAGAGCTTTGCGATCGCAATCACTTCCAGAATCTGCCCCACGAAGTCTACTTTCATGATAAAGCACGAGGGACCTGCCAAAGTTAAACCATTTGGCCAGGAGAGCCCTTTTATGAAGGCATGTGCTCGATTTCGTCGCCAAATTTTTTTGGCCAATTTTACGCCCTCTCATTTTTAAAAGTCGATTCCACAGCAACTAATAGAGCTTTGCGATCGCAATCACTTCCAGAATGTGCAAAAGATATTCTAGTTTCATAACAGAACAGCAGGGACCTGCCAAAGTTAAACCATTTGGCCAGGAGAGCCCTTTTATGCAGACTTTTGCCATATTTCGATACCCAAAATTTTTGCGATTTTCACAGAATTTTTTCAAAAGCCGATTCCAAAGCAACTAATAGAGCTTTGCGATGGCAATCACTTCCAGAATCTGCCCCACGAAGTCTTCTTTCATGATAAAGCACGAGGGACCTGCCAAAGTTAAACCATTTGGCCAGGAGAGCCCTTTTATGAAGGCATGTGCTCGATTTCGTCGCCAAATTTTTTTGGCCAATTTTACGCCCTCTCATTTTTAAAAGTCGATTCCACAGCAACTAATAGAGCTTTGCGATCGCAATCACTTCCAGAATGTGCAAAAGATATTCTAGTTTCATAACAGAACAGCAGGGACCTGCCAAAGTTAAACCATTTGGCCAGGAGAGCCCTTTTATGCAGACTTTTGCCCGATTTCGATACCCAAAATTTTTGCGATTTTCACAGAATTTTTTTCAAAAGCCGATTCCAAAACAACTAATAGAGCTTTGCGATCGCAATCACTTCCAGAATCTGCCCCACGAAGTCTACTTTCATGATAAAGCACGAGGGACCTGCCAAAGTTAAACCATTTGGCCAGGAGAGCCCTTTTATGAAGGCATGTGCTCGTTTTCGTCGCCAAATTTTTTTGGCCAATTTTACGCCCTCTCATTTTTAAAAGTCGATTCCACAGCAACTAATAGAGCTTTGCGATCGCAATCACTTCCAGAATGTGCAAAAGATATTCTAGTTTCATAACAGAACAGCAGGGACCTGCCAAAGTTAAACCATTTGGCCAGGAGAGCCCTTTTATGCAGACTTTTGCCATATTTCGATACCCAAAATTTTTGCGATTTTCACAGAATTTTTTTCAAAAGCCGATTCCAAAGCAACTAATAGAGCTTTGCGATCGCAATCACTTCCAGAATCTGCCCCACGAAGTCTACTTTCATGATAAAGCACGAGGGACCTGCCAAAGTTAAACCATTTGGCCAGGAGAGCCCTTTTATGAAGGCATGTGCTCGATTTCGTCGCGAAATTTTTTTGGCCAATTTTACGCCCTCTCATTTTTAAAAGTCGATTCCACAGCAACTAATAGAGCTTTGCGATCGCAATCACTTCCAGAATGTGCAAAAGATATTCTAGTTTCATAACAGAACAGCAGGGTCCTGCCAAAGTTAAACCATTTGGCCAGGAGAGCCCTTTTATGCAGACTTTTGCCCGATTTCGATACCCAAAATTTTTGCGATTTTCACAGAATTCTTTTCAAAAGCCGATTCCAAAGCAACTAATAGAGCTTTGCGATCGCAATCACTTCCAGAATCTGCCCCACGAAGTCTACTTTCATGATAAAGCACGAGGGACCTGCCAAAGTTAAACCATTTGGCCAGGAGAGCCCTTTTATGAAGGCATGTGCTCGATTTCGTCGCCAAATTTTTTTGGCCAATTTTACGCCCTCTCATTTTTAAAAGTCGATTCCACAGCAACTAACAGAGCTTTGCGATCGCAATCACTTCCAGAATGTGCAAAAGATATTCTAGTTTCATAACAGAACAGCAGGGACCTGCCAAAGTTAAACCATTTGGCCAGGAGAGCCCTTTTATGCAGACTTTTGCCCGATTTCGATACCCAAAATTTTTGCGATTTTCACAGAATTTTTTTCAAAAGCCGATTCCAAAGCAACTAATAGAGCTTTGCGATCGCAATCACTTCCAGAATCTGCCCCACGAAGTCTACTTTCATGATAAAGCACGAGGGACCTGCCAAAGTTAAACCATTTGGCCAGGAGATCCCTTTTATGAAGGCATGTGCTCGATTTCGTCGCCAAATTTTTTTGGCCAATTTTACGCCCTCTCATTTTTAAAAGTCGATTCCACAGCAACTAATAGAGCTTTGCGATCGCAATCACTTCCAGAATGTGCAAAAGATATTCTAGTTTCATAACAGAACAGCACGGACCTGCCAAAGTTAAACCATTTGGCCAGGAGAGCCCTTTTATGCAGACTTTTGCCCGATTTCGATACCCAAAATTTTTGCGATTTTCACAGAATTCTTTTCAAAAGCCGATTCCAAAGCAACTAATAGAGCTTTGCGATCGCAATCACTTCCAGAATCTGCCCCACGAAGTCTACTTTCATGATAAAGCACGAGGGACCTGCCAAAGTTAAACCATTTGGCCAGGAGAGCCCTTTTATGAAGGCATGTGCTCGATTTCGTCGCCAAATTTTTTTGGCCAATTTTACGCCCTCTCATTTTTAAAAGTCGATTCCACAGCAACTAATAGAGCTTTGCGATCGCAATCACTTCCAGAATGTGCAAAAGATATTCTAGTTTCATAACAGAACAGCAGGGACCTGCCAAAGTTAAACCATTTGGCCAGGAGAGCCCTTTTATGCAGACTTTTGCCATATTTCGATACCCAAAATTTTTGCGATTTTCACAGAATTTTTTTCAAAAGCCGATTCCAAAGCAACTAATAGAGCTTTGCGATCGCAATCACTTCCAGAATCTGCCCCACGAAGTCTACTTTCATGATAAAGCACGAGGGACCTGCCAAAGTTAAACCATTTGGCCAGGAGAGCCCTTTTATGAAGGCATGTGCTCGATTTCGTCGCCAAATTTTTTTGGCCAATTTTACGCCCTCTCATTTTTAAAAGTCGATTCCACAGCAACTAATAGAGCTTTGCGATCGCAATCACTTCCAGAATGTGCAAAAGATATTCTAGTTTCATAACAGAACAGCAGGGACCTGCCAAAGTTAAACCATTTGGCCAGGAGAGCCCTTTTATGCAGACTTTTGCCCGATTTCGATACCCAAAATTTTTGCGATTTTCACAGAATTTTTTTCAAAAGCCGATTCCAAAGCAACTAATAGAGCTTTGCGATCGCAATCACTTCCAGAATCTGCCCCACGAAGTCTACTTTCATGATAAAGCACGAGGGACCTGCCAAAGTTAAACCATTTGGCCAGGAGAGCCCTTTTATGAAGGCATGTGCTCGATTTCGTCGCCAAATTTTTTTGGCCAATTTTACGCCCTCTCATTTTTAAAAGTCGATTCCACAGCAACTAATAGAGCTTTGCGATCGCAATCACTTCCAGAATGTGCAAAATATATTCTAGTTTCATAACAGAACAGCACGGACCTGCCAAAGTTAAACCATTTGGCCAGGAGAGCCCTTTTATGCAGACTTTTGTCCGATTTCGATACCCAAAATTTTTGCGATTTTCACAGAATTTTTTTCAAAAGCCGATTCCAAAGCAACTAATAGAGCTTTGCGATCGCAATCACTTCCAGAATCTGCCCCACGAAGTCTACTTTCATGATAAAGCACGAGGGACCTGCCAAAGTTAAACCATTTGGCCAGGAGAGCCCTTTTATGAAGGCATGTGCTCGATTTCGTCGCCAAATTTTTTTGGCCAATTTTACGCCCTCTCATTTTTAAAAGTCGATTCCACAGCAACTAATAGAGCTTTGCGATCGCAATCACTTCCAGAATGTGCAAAATATATTCTAGTTTCATAACAGAACAGCACGGACCTGCCAAAGTTAAACCATTTGGCCAGGAGAGCCCTTTTATGCAGACTTTTGCCATATTTCGATACCCAAAATTTTTGCGATTTTCACAGAATTTTTTTCAAAAGCCGATTCCAAAGCAACTAATAGAGCTTTGCGATCGCAATCACTTCCAGAATCTGCCCCACGAAGTCTACTTTCATGATAAAGCACGAGGGACCTGCCAAAGTTAAACCATTTGGCCAGGAGAGCCCTTTTATGAAGGCATGTGCTCGATTTCGTCGCCAAATTTTTTTGGCCAATTTTACGCCCTCTCATTTTTAAAAGTCGATTCCACAGCAACTAATAGAGCTTTGCGATCGCAATCACTTCCAGAATGTGCAAAAGATATTCTAGTTTCATAACAGAACAGCAGGGACCTGCCAAAGTTAAACCATTTGGCCAGGAGAGCCCTTTTATGCAGACTTTTGCCATATTTCGATACCCAAAATTTTTGCGATTTTCACAGAATTTTTTTCAAAAGCCGATTCCAAAGCAACTAATAGAGCTTTGCGATCGCAATCACTTCCAGAATCTGCCCCACGAAGTCTACTTTCATGATAAAGCACGAGGGACCTGCCAAAGTTAAACCATTTGGCCAGGAGAGCCCTTTTATGAAGGCATGTGCTCGATTTCGTCGCCAAATTTTTTTGGCCAATTTTACGCCCTCTCATTTTTAAAAGTCGATTCCACAGCAACTAATAGAGCTTTGCGATCGCAATCACTTCCAGAATGTGCAAAAGATATTCTAGTTTCATAACAGAACAGCAGGGACCTGCCAAAGTTAAACCATTTGGCCAGGAGAGCCCTTTTATGCAGACTTTTGCCCGATTTCGATACCCAAAATTTTTGCGATTTTCACAGAATTTTTTTCAAAAGCCGATTCCAAAGCAACTAATAGAGCTTTGCGATCGCAATCACTTCCAGAATCTGCCCCACGAAGTCTACTTTCATGATAAAGCACGAGGGACCTGCCAAAGTTAAACCATTTGGCCAGGAGAGCCCTTTTATGAAGGCATGTGCTCGATTTCGTCGCCAAATTTTTTTGGCCAATTTTACGCCCTCTCATTTTTAAAAGTCGATTCCACAGCAACTAATAGAGCTTTGCGATCGCAATCACTTCCAGAATGTGCAAAAGATATTCTAGTTTCATAACAGAACAGCAGGGACCTGCCAAAGTTAAACCATTTGGCCAGGAGAGCCCTTTTATGCAGACTTTTGCCCGATTTCGATACCCAAAATTTTCGCGATTTTCACAGAATTTTTTTCAAAAGCCGATTCCAAAACAACTAATAGAGCTTTGCGATCGCAATCACTTCCAGAATCTGCCCCACGAAGTCTACTTTCATGATAAAGCACGAGGGACCTGCCAAAGTTAAACCATTTGGCCAGGAGAGCCCTTTTATGAAGGCATGTGCTCGTTTTCGTCGCCAAATTTTTTTGGCCAATTTTACGCCCTCTCATTTTTAAAAGTCGATTCCACAGCAACTAATAGAGCTTTGCGATCGCAATCACTTCCAGAATGTGCAAAAGATATTCTAGTTTCATAACAGAACAGCAGGGACCTGCCAAAGTTAAACCATTTGGCCAGGAGAGCCCTTTTATGCAGACTTTTGCCATATTTCGATACCCAAAATTTTTGCGATTTTCACAGAATTTTTTTCAAAAGCCGATTCCAAAGCAACTAATAGAGCTTTGCGATCGCAATCACTTCCAGAATCTGCCCCACGAAGTCTACTTTCATGATAAAGCACGAGGGACCTGCCAAAGTTAAACCATTTGGCCAGGAGAGCCCTTTTATGAAGGCATGTGCTCGATTTCGTCGCGAAATTTTTTTGGCCAATTTTACGCCCTCTCATTTTTAAAAGTCGATTCCACAGCAACTAATAGAGCTTTGCGATCGCAATCACTTCCAGAATGTGCAAAAGATATTCTAGTTTCATAACAGAACAGCAGGGACCTGCCAAAGTTAAACCATTTGGCCAGGAGAGCCCTTTTATGCAAACTTTTGCCCGATTTCGATACCCAAAATTTTTGCGATTTTCACAGAATTTTTTTCAAAAGCCGATTCCAAAGCAACTAATAGAGCTTTGCGATCGCAATCACTTCCAGAATCTGCCCCACGAAGTCTACTTTCATGATAAAGCACGAGGGACCTGCCAAAGTTAAACCATTTGGCCAGGAGAGCCCTTTTATGAAGGCATGTGCTCGATTTCGTCGCCAAATTTTTTTGGCCAATTTTACGCCCTCTCATTTTTAAAAGTCGATTCCACAGCAACTAATAGAGCTTTGCGATCGCAATCACTTCCAGAATGTGCAAAAGATATTCTAGTTTCATAACAGAACAGCAGGGACCTGCCAAAGTTAAACCATTTGGCCAGGAGAGCCCTTTTATGCAGACTTTTGCCATATTTCGATACCCAAAATTTTTGCGATTTTCACAGAATTTTTTTCAAAAGCCGATTCCAAAGCAACTAATAGAGCTTTGCGATCGCAATCACTTCCAGAATCTGCCCCACGAAGTCTACTTTCATGATAAAGCACGAGGGACCTGCCAAAGTTAAACCATTTGGCCAGGAGAGCCCTTTTATGAAGGCATGTGCTCGATTTCATCGCCAAATTTTTTTGGCCAATTTTACGCCCTCTCATTTTTAAAAGTCGATTCCACAGCAACTAATAGAGCTTTGCGATCGCAATCACTTCCAGAATGTGCAAAAGATATTCTAGTTTCATAACAGAACAGCAGGGACCTGCCAAAGTTAAACCATTTGGCCAGGAGAGCCCTTTTATGCAGACTTTTGCCCGATTTCGATACCCAAAATTTTTGCGATTTTCACAGAATTTTTTTCAAAAGCCGATTCCAAAGCAACTAATAGAGCTTTGCGATCGCAATCACTTCCAGAATCTGCCCCACGAAGTCTACTTTCATGATAAAGCACGAGGGACCTGCCAAAGTTAAACCATTTGGCCAGGAGAGCCCTTTTATGAAGGCATGTGCTCGATTTCGTCGCCAAATTTTTTTGGCCAATTTTACGCCCTCTCATTTTTAAAAGTCGATTCCACAGCAACTAATAGAGCTTTGCGATCGCAATCACTTCCAGAATGTGCAAAAGATATTCTAGTTTCATAACAGAACAGCAGGGACCTGCCAAAGTTAAACCATTTGGCCAGGAGAGCCCTTTTATGCAGACTTTTGCCCGATTTCGATACCCAAAATTTTTGCGATTTTCACAGAATTCTTTTCAAAAGCCGATTCCAAAGCAACTAATAGAGCTTTGCGATCGCAATCACTTCCAGAATCTGCCCCACGAAGTCTACTTTCATGATAAAGCACGAGGGACCTGCCAAAGTTAAACCATTTGGCCAGGAGAGCCCTTTTATGAAGGCATGTGCTCGATTTCGTCGCCAAATTTTTTTGGCCAATTTTACGCCCTCTCATTTTTAAAAGTCGATTCCACAGCAACTAATAGAGCTTTGCGATCGCAATCACTTCCAGAATGTGCAAAAGATATTCTAGTTTCATAACAGAACAGCAGGGACCTGCCAAAGTTAAACCATTTGGCCAGGAGAGCCCTTTTATGCAGACTTTTGCCATATTTCGATACCCAAAATTTTTGCGATTTTCACAGAATTTTTTTCAAAAGCCGATTCCAAAGCAACTAATACAGCTTTGCGATCGCAATCACTTCCAGAATCTGCCCCACGAAGTCTACTTTCATGATAAAGCACGAGGGACCTGCCAAAGTTAAACCATTTGGCCAGGAGAGCCCTTTTATGAAGGCATGTGCTCGATTTCGTCGCCAAATTTTTTTGGCCAATTTTACGCCCTCTCATTTTTAAAAGTCGATTCCACAGCAACTAATAGAGCTTTGCGATCGCAATCACTTCCAGAATGTGCAAAATATATTCTAGTTTCATAACAGAACAGCACGGACCTGCCAAAGTTAAACCATTTGGCCAGGAGAGCCCTTTTATGCAGACTTTTGCCCGATTTCGATACCCAAAATTTTTGCGATTTTCACAGAATTTTTTTCAAAAGCCGATTCCAAAGCAACTAATAGAGCTTTGCGATCGCAATCACTTCCAGAATCTGCCCCACGAAGTGTACTTTCATGATAAAGCACGAGGGACCTGCCAAAGTTAAACCATTTGGCCAGGAGAGCCCTTTTATGAAGGCATGTGCTCGATTTCGTCGCCAAATTTTTTTGGCCAATTTTACGCCCTCTCATTTTTAAAAGTCGATTCCACAGCAACTAATAGAGCTTTGCGATCGCAATCACTTCCAGAATGTGCAAAATATATTCTAGTTTCATAACAGAACAGCAGGGACCTGCCAAAGTTAAACCATTTGGCCAGGAGAGCCCTTTTATGCAGACTTTTGCCCGATTTCGATACCCAAAATTTTTGCGATTTTCACAGAATTTTTTTCAAAAGCCGATTCCAAAACAACTAATAGAGCTTTGCGATCGCAATCACTTCCAGAATCTGCCCCACGAAGTCTACTTTCATGATAAAGCACGAGGGACCTGCCAAAGTTAAACCATTTGGCCAGGAGAGCCCTTTTATGAAGGCATGTGCTCGTTTTCGTCGCCAAATTTTTTTGGCCAATTTTACGCCCTCTCATTTTTAAAAGTCGATTCCACAGCAACTAATAGAGCTTTGCGATCGCAATCACTTCCAGAATGTGCAAAAGATATTCTAGTTTCATAACAGAACAGCAGGGACCTGCCAAAGTTAAACCATTTGGCCAGGAGAGCCCTTTTATGCAGACTTTTGCCATATTTCGATACCCAAAATTTTTGCGATTTTCACAGAATTTTTTTCAAAAGCCGATTCCAAAGCAACTAATAGAGCTTTGCGATCGCAATCACTTCCAGAATCTGCCCCACGAAGTCTACTTTCATGATAAAGCACGAGGGACCTGCCAAAGTTAAACCATTTGGCCAGGAGAGCCCTTTTATGAAGGCATGTGCTCGATTTCGTCGCCAAATTTTTTTGGCCAATTTTACGCCCTCTCATATTTAAAAGTCGATTCCACAGCAACTAATAGAGCTTTGCGATCGCAATCACTTCCAGAATGTGCAAAATATATTCTAGTTTCATAACAGAACAGCACGGACCTGCCAAAGTTAAACCATTTGGCCAGGAGAGCCCTTTTATGCAGACTTTTGTCCGATTTCGATACCCAAAATTTTTGCGATTTTCACAGAATTTTTTTCAAAAGCCGATTCCAAAGCAACTAATAGAGCTTTGCGATCGCAATCACTTCCAGAATCTGCCCCACGAAGTCTACTTTCATGATAAAGCACGAGGGACCTGCCAAAGTTAAACCATTTGGCCAGGAGAGCCCTTTTATGAAGGCATGTGCTCGATTTCGTCGCCAAATTTTTTTGGCCAATTTTACGCCCTCTCATTTTTAAAAGTCGATTCCACAGCAACTAATAGAGCTTTGCGATCGCAATCACTTCCAGAATGTGCAAAAGATATTCTAGTTTCATAACAGAACAGCAGGGACCTGCCAAAGTTAAACCATTTGGCCAGGAGAGCCCTTTTATGCAGACTTTTGCCCGATTTCGATACATAAAATTTTTGCGATTTTCACAGAATTTTTTTCAAAAGCCGATTCCAAAACAACTAATAGAGCTTTGCGATCGCAATCACTTCCAGAATCTGCCCCACGAAGTCTACTTTCATGATAAAGCACGAGGGACCTGCCAAAGTTAAACCATTTGGCCAGGAGAGCCCTTTTATGAAGGCATGTGCTCGTTTTCGTCGCCAAATTTTTTTGGCCAATTTTACGCCCTCTCATTTTTAAAAGTCGATTCCACAGCAACTAATAGAGCTTTGCGATCGCAATCACTTCCAGAATGTGCAAAAGATATTCTAGTTTCATAACAGAACAGCAGGGACCTGCCAAAGTTAAACCATTTGGCCAGGAGAGCCCTTTTATGCAGACTTTTGCCATATTTCGATACCCAAAATTTTTGCGATTTTCACAGAATTTTTTTCAAAAGCCGATTCCAAAGCAACTAATAGAGCTTTGCGATCGCAATCACTTCCAGAATCTGCCCCACGAAGTCTACTTTCATGATAAAGCACGAGGGACCTGCCAAAGTTAAACCATTTGGCCAGGAGAGCCCTTTTATGAAGGCATGTGCTCGATTTCGTCGCGAAATTTTTTTGGCCAATTTTACGCCCTCTCATTTTTAAAAGTCGATTCCACAGCAACTAATAGAGCTTTGCGATCGCAATCACTTCCAGAATGTGCAAAAGATATTCTAGTTTCATAACAGAACAGCAGGGACCTGCCAAAGTTAAACCATTTGGCCAGGAGAGCCCTTTTATGCAGACTTTTGCCCGATTTCGATACCCAAAATTTTTGCGATTTTCACAGAATTCTTTTCAAAAGCCGATTCCAAAGCAACTAATAGAGCTTTGCGATCGCAATCACTTCCAGAATCTGCCCCACGAAGTCTACTTTCATGATAAAGCACGAGGGACCTGCCAAAGTTAAACCATTTGGCCAGGAGAGCCCTTTTATGAAGGCATGTGCTCGATTTCGTCGCCAAATTTTTTTGGCCAATTTTACGCCCTCTCATTTTTAAAAGTCGATTCCACAGCAACTAATAGAGCTTTGCGATCGCAATCACTTCCAGAATGTGCAAAAGATATTCTAGTTTCATAACAGAACAGCAGGGACCTGCCAAAGTTAAACCATTTGGCCAGGAGAGCCCTTTTATGCAGACTTTTGCCCGATTTCGATACCCAAAATTTTTGCGATTTTCACAGAATTTTTTTCAAAAGCCGATTCCAAAGCAACTAATAGAGCTTTGCGACCGCAATCACTTCCAGAATCTGCCCCACGAAGTCTACTTTCATGATAAAGCACGAGGGACCTGCCAAAGTTAAACCATTTGGCCAGGAGATCCCTTTTATGAAGGCATGTGCTCGATTTCGTCGCCAAATTTTTTTGGCCAATTTTACGCCCTCTCATTTTTAAAAGTCGATTCCACAGCAACTAATAGAGCTTTGCGATCGCAATCACTTCCAGAATGTGCAAAAGATATTCTAGTTTCATAACAGAACAGCACGGACCTGCCAAAGTTAAACCATTTGGCCAGGAGAGCCCTTTTATGCAGACTTTTGCCCGATTTCGATACCCAAAATTTTTGCGATTTTCACAGAATTCTTTTCAAAAGCCGATTCCAAAGCAACTAATAGAGCTTTGCGATCGCAATCACTTCCAGAATCTGCCCCACGAAGTCTACTTTCATGATAAAGCACGAGGGACCTGCCAAAGTTAAACCATTTGGCCAGGAGAGCCCTTTTATGAAGGCATGTGCTCGATTTCGTCGCCAAATTTTTTTGGCCAATTTTACGCCCTCTCATTTTTAAAAGTCGATATCACAGCAACTAATAGAGCTTTGCGATCGCAATCACTTCCAGAATGTGCAAAAGATATTCTAGTTTCATAACAGAACAGCAGGGACCTGCCAAAGTTAAACCATTTGGCCAGGAGAGCCCTTTTATGCAGACTTTTGCCATATTTCGATACCCAAAATTTTTGCGATTTTCACAGAATTTTTTTCAAAAGCCGATTCCAAAGCAACTAATAGAGCTTTGCGATCGCAATCACTTCCAGAATCTGCCCCACGAAGTCTACTTTCATGATAAAGCACGAGGGACCTGCCAAAGTTAAACCATTTGGCCAGGAGAGCCCTTTTATGAAGGCATGTGCTCGATTTCGTCGCCAAATTTTTTTGGCCAATTTTACGCCCTCTCATTTTTAAAAGTCGATTCCACAGCAACTAATAGAGCTTTGCGATCGCAATCACTTCCAGAATGTGCAAAAGATATTCTAGTTTCATAACAGAACAGCAGGGACCTGCCAAAGTTAAACCATTTGGCCAGGAGAGCCCTTTTATGCAGACTTTTGCCCGATTTCGATACCCAAAATTTTTGCGATTTTCACAGAATTTTTTTCAAAAGCCGATTCCAAAGCAACTAATAGAGCTTTGCGATCGCAATCACTTCCAGAATCTGCCCCACGAAGTCTACTTTCATGATAAAGCACGAGGGACCTGCCAAAGTTAAACCATTTGGCCAGGAGAGCCCTTTTATGAAGGCATGTGCTCGATTTCGTCGCCAAATTTTTTTGGCCAATTTTACGCCCTCTCATTTTTAAAAGTCGATTCCACAGCAACTAATAGAGCTTTGCGATCGCAATCACTTCCAGAATGTGCAAAAGATATTCTAGTTTCATAACAGAACAGCAGGGACCTGCCAAAGTTAAACCATTTGGCCAGGAGAGCCCTTTTATGCAGACTTTTGCCCGATTTCGATACCCAAAATTTTTGCGATTTTCACAGAATTTTTTTCAAAAGCCGATTCCAAAACAACTAATAGAGCTTTGCGATCGCAATCACTTCCAGAATCTGCCCCACGAAGTCTACTTTCATGATAAAGCACGAGGGACCTGCCAAAGTTAAACCATTTGGCCAGGAGAGCCCTTTTATGAAGGCATGTGCTCGATTTCGTCGCCAAATTTTTTTGGCCAATTTTACGCCCTCTCATTTTTAAAAGTCGATTCCACAGCAACTAATAGAGCTTTGCGATCGCAATCACTTCCAGAATGTGCAAAATATATTCTAGTTTCATAACAGAACAGCACGGACCTGCCAAAGTTAAACCATTTGGCCAGGAGAGCCCTTTTATGCAGACTTTTGTCCGATTTCGATACCCAAAATTTTTGCGATTTTCACAGAATTTTTTTCAAAAGCCGATTCCAAAGCAACTAATAGAGCTTTGCGATCGCAATCACTTCCAGAATCTGCCCCACGAAGTCTACTTTCATGATAAAGCACGAGGGACCTGCCAAAGTTAAACCATTTGGCCAGGAGAGCCCTTTTATGAAGGCATGTGCTCGATTTCGTCGCCAAATTGTTTTGGCCAATTTTACGCCCTCTCATTTTTAAAAGTCGATTCCACAGCAACTAATAGAGCTTTGCGATCGCAATCACTTCCAGAATGTGCAAAAGATATTCTAGTTTCATAACAGAACAGCAGGGACCTGCCAAAGTTAAACCATTTGGCCAGGAGAGCCCTTTTATGCAGACTTTTGCCATATTTCGATACCCAAAATTTTTGCGATTTTCACAGAATTTTTTTCAAAAGCCGATTCCAAAGCAACTAATAGAGCTTTGCGATCGCAATCACTTCCAGAATCTGCCCCACGAAGTCTACTTTCATGATAAAGCACGAGGGACCTGCCAAAGTTAAACCATTTGGCCAGGAGAGCCCTTTTATGAAGGCATGTGCTCGATTTCGTCGCCAAATTTTTTTGGCCAATTTTACGCCCTCTCATATTTAAAAGTCGATTCCACAGCAACTAATAGAGCTTTGCGATCGCAATCACTTCCAGAATGTGCAAAATATATTCTAGTTTCATAACAGAACAGCACGGACCTGCCAAAGTTAAACCATTTGGCCAGGAGAGCCCTTTTATGCAGACTTTTGTCCGATTTCGATACCCAAAATTTTTGCGATTTTCACAGAATTTTTTTCAAAAGCCGATTCCAAAGCAACTAATAGAGCTTTGCGATCGCAATCACTTCCAGAATCTGCCCCACGAAGTCTACTTTCATGATAAAGCACGAGGGACCTGCCAAAGTTAAACCATTTGGCCAGGAGAGCCCTTTTATGAAGGCATGTGCTCGATTTCGTCGCCAAATTTTTTTGGCCAATTTTACGCCCTCTCATTTTTAAAAGTCGATTCCACAGCAACTAATAGAGCTTTGCGATCGCAATCACTTCCAGAATGTGCAAAAGATATTCTAGTTTCATAACAGAACAGCAGGGACCTGCCAAAGTTAAACCATTTGGCCAGGAGAGCCCTTTTATGCAGACTTTTGCCCGATTTCGATACCCAAAATTTTTGCGATTTTCACAGAATTTTTTTCAAAAGCCGATTCCAAAACAACTAATAGAGCTTTGCGATCGCAATCACTTCCAGAATCTGCCCCACGAAGTCTACTTTCATGATAAAGCACGAGGGACCTGCCAAAGTTAAACCATTTGGCCAGGAGAGCCCTTTTATGAAGGCATGTGCTCGTTTTCGTCGCCAAATTTTTTTGGCCAATTTTACGCCCTCTCATTTTTAAAAGTCGATTCCACAGCAACTAATAGAGCTTTGCGATCGCAATCACTTCCAGAATGTGCAAAAGATATTCTAGTTTCATAACAGAACAGCAGGGACCTGCCAAAGTTAAACCATTTGGCCAGGAGAGCCCTTTTATGCAGACTTTTGCCATATTTCGATACCCAAAATTTTTGCGATTTTCACAGAATTTTTTTCAAAAGCCGATTCCAAAGCAACTAATAGAGCTTTGCGATCGCAATCACTTCCAGAATCTGCCCCACGAAGTCTACTTTCATGATAAAGCACGAGGGACCTGCCAAAGTTAAACCATTTGGCCAGGAGAGCCCTTTTATGAAGGCATGTGCTCGATTTCGTCGCGAAATTTTTTTGGCCAATTTTACGCCCTCTCATTTTTAAAAGTCGATTCCACAGCAACTAATAGAGCTTTGCGATCGCAATCACTTCCAGAATGTGCAAAAGATATTCTAGTTTCATAACAGAACAGCAGGGACCTGCCAAAGTTAAACCATTTGGCCAGGAGAGCCCTTTTATGCAGACTTTTGCCCGATTTCGATACCCAAAATTTTTGCGATTTTCACAGAATTCTTTTCAAAAGCCGATTCCAAAGCAACTAATAGAGCTTTGCGATCGCAATCACTTCCAGAATCTGCCCCACGAAGTCTACTTTCATGATAAAGCACGAGGGACCTGCCAAAGTTAAACCATTTGGCCAGGAGAGCCCTTTTATGAAGGCATGTGCTCGATTTCGTCGCCAAATTTTTTTGGCCAATTTTACGCCCTCTCATTTTTAAAAGTCGATTCCACAGCAACTAATAGAGCTTTGCGATCGCAATCACTTCCAGAATGTGCAAAAGATATTCTAGTTTCATAACAGAACAGCAGGGACCTGCCAAAGTTAAACCATTTGGCCAGGAGAGCCCTTTTATGCAGACTTTTGCCCGATTTCGATACCCAAAATTTTTGCGATTTTCACAGAATTTTTTTCAAAAGCCGATTCCAAAGCAACTAATAGAGCTTTGCGACCGCAATCACTTCCAGAATCTGCCCCACGAAGTCTACTTTCATGATAAAGCACGAGGGACCTGCCAAAGTTAAACCATTTGGCCAGGAGATCCCTTTTATGAAGGCATGTGCTCGATTTCGTCGCCAAATTTTTTTGGCCAATTTTACGCCCTCTCATTTTTAAAAGTCGATTCCACAGCAACTAATAGAGCTTTGCGATCGCAATCACTTCCAGAATGTGCAAAAGATATTCTAGTTTCATAACAGAACAGCACGGACCTGCCAAAGTTAAACCATTTGGCCAGGAGAGCCCTTTTATGCAGACTTTTGCCCGATTTCGATACCCAAAATTTTTGCGATTTTCACAGAATTCTTTTCAAAAGCCGATTCCAAAGCAACTAATAGAGCTTTGCGATCGCAATCACTTCCAGAATCTGCCCCACGAAGTCTACTTTCATGATAAAGCACGAGGGACCTGCCAAAGTTAAACCATTTGGCCAGGAGAGCCCTTTTATGAAGGCATGTGCTCGATTTCGTCGCCAAATTTTTTTGGCCAATTTTACGCCCTCTCATTTTTAAAAGTCGATATCACAGCAACTAATAGAGCTTTGCGATCGCAATCACTTCCAGAATGTGCAAAAGATATTCTAGTTTCATAACAGAACAGCAGGGACCTGCCAAAGTTAAACCATTTGGCCAGGAGAGCCCTTTTATGCAGACTTTTGCCATATTTCGATACCCAAAATTTTTGCGATTTTCACAGAATTTTTTTCAAAAGCCGATTCCAAAGCAACTAATAGAGCTTTGCGATCGCAATCACTTCCAGAATCTGCCCCACGAAGTCTACTTTCATGATAAAGCACGAGGGACCTGCCAAAGTTAAACCATTTGGCCAGGAGAGCCCTTTTATGAAGGCATGTGCTCGATTTCGTCGCCAAATTTTTTTGGCCAATTTTACGCCCTCTCATTTTTAAAAGTCGATTCCACAGCAACTAATAGAGCTTTGCGATCGCAATCACTTCCAGAATGTGCAAAAGATATTCTAGTTTCATAACAGAACAGCAGGGACCTGCCAAAGTTAAACCATTTGGCCAGGAGAGCCCTTTTATGCAGACTTTTGCCCGATTTCGATACCCAAAATTTTTGCGATTTTCACAGAATTTTTTTCAAAAGCCGATTCCAAAGCAACTAATAGAGCTTTGCGATCGCAATCACTTCCAGAATCTGCCCCACGAAGTCTACTTTCATGATAAAGCACGAGGGACCTGCCAAAGTTAAACCATTTGGCCAGGAGAGCCCTTTTATGAAGGCATGTGCTCGATTTCGTCGCCAAATTTTTTTGGCCAATTTTACGCCCTCTCATTTTTAAAAGTCGATTCCACAGCAACTAATAGAGCTTTGCGATCGCAATCACTTCCAGAATGTGCAAAAGATATTCTAGTTTCATAACAGAACAGCAGGGACCTGCCAAAGTTAAACCATTTGGCCAGGAGAGCCCTTTTATGCAGACTTTTGCCCGATTTCGATACCCAAAATTTTTGCGATTTTCACAGAATTTTTTTCAAAAGCCGATTCCAAAACAACTAATAGAGCTTTGCGATCGCAATCACTTCCAGAATCTGCCCCACGAAGTCTACTTTCATGATAAAGCACGAGGGACCTGCCAAAGTTAAACCATTTGGCCAGGAGAGCCCTTTTATGAAGGCATGTGCTCGATTTCGTCGCCAAATTTTTTTGGCCAATTTTACGCCCTCTCATTTTTAAAAGTCGATTCCACAGCAACTAATAGAGCTTTGCGATCGCAATCACTTCCAGAATGTGCAAAATATATTCTAGTTTCATAACAGAACAGCACGGACCTGCCAAAGTTAAACCATTTGGCCAGGAGAGCCCTTTTATGCAGACTTTTGTCCGATTTCGATACCCAAAATTTTTGCGATTTTCACAGAATTTTTTTCAAAAGCCGATTCCAAAGCAACTAATAGAGCTTTGCGATCGCAATCACTTCCAGAATCTGCCCCACGAAGTCTACTTTCATGATAAAGCACGAGGGACCTGCCAAAGTTAAACCATTTGGCCAGGAGAGCCCTTTTATGAAGGCATGTGCTCGATTTCGTCGCCAAATTGTTTTGGCCAATTTTACGCCCTCTCATTTTTAAAAGTCGATTCCACAGCAACTAATAGAGCTTTGCGATCGCAATCACTTCCAGAATGTGCAAAAGATATTCTAGTTTCATAACAGAACAGCAGGGACCTGCCAAAGTTAAACCATTTGGCCAGGAGAGCCCTTTTATGCAGACTTTTGCCATATTTCGATACCCAAAATTTTTGCGATTTTCACAGAATTTTTTTCAAAAGCCGATTCCAAAGCAACTAATAGAGCTTTGCGATCGCAATCACTTCCAGAATCTGCCCCACGAAGTCTACTTTCATGATAAAGCACGAGGGACCTGCCAAAGTTAAACCATTTGGCCAGGAGAGCCCTTTTATGAAGGCATGTGCTCGATTTCGTCGCCAAATTTTTTTGGCCAATTTTACGCCCTCTCATTTTTAAAAGTCGATTCCACAGCAACTAATAGAGCTTTGCGATCGCAATCACTTCCAGAATGTGCAAAATATATTCTAGTTTCATAACAGAACAGCACGGACCTGCCAAAGTTAAACCATTTGTCCAGGAGAGCCCTTTTATGCAGACTTTTGTCCGATTTCGATACCCAAATTTTTGCGATTTTCACAGAATTTTTTTCAAAAGCCGATTCCAAAGCAACTAATAGAGCTTTGCGATCGCAATCACTTCCAGAATCTGCCCCACGAAGTCTACTTTCATGATAAAGCACGAGGGACCTGCCAAAGTTAAACCATTTGGCCAGGAGAGCCCTTTTATGAAGGCATGTGCTCGATTTCGTCGCCAAATTTTTTTGGCCAATTTTACGCCCTCTCATTTTTAAAAGTCGATTCCACAGCAACTAATAGAGCTTTGCGATCGCAATCACTTCCAGAATGTGCAAAATATATTCTAGTTTCATAACAGAACAGCACGGACCTGCCAAAGTTAAACCATTTGGCCAGGAGAGCCCTTTTATGCAGACTTTTGCCATATTTCGATACCCAAAATTTTTGCGATTTTCACAGAATTTTTTTCAAAAGCCGATTCCAAAGCAACTAATAGAGCTTTGCGATCGCAATCACTTCCAGAATCTGCCCCACGAAGTCTACTTTCATGATAAAGCACGAGGGACCTGCCAAAGTTAAACCATTTGGCCAGGAGAGCCCTTTTATGAAGGCATGTGCTGGATTTCGTCGCCAAATTTTTTTGGCCAATTTTACGCCCTCTCATTTTTAAAAGTCGATTCCACAGCAACTAATAGAGCTTTGCGATCGCAATCACTTCCAGAATGTGCAAAAGATATTCTAGTTTCATAACAGAACAGCAGGGACCTGCCAAAGTTAAACCATTTGGCCAGGAGAGCCCTTTTATGCAGACTTTTGCCATATTTCGATACCCAAAATTTTTGCGATTTTCACAGAATTTTTTTCAAAAGCCGATTCCAAAGCAACTAATAGAGCTTTGCGATCGCAATCACTTCCAGAATCTGCCCCACGAAGTCTACTTTCATGATAAAGCACGAGGGACCTGCCAAAGTTAAACCATTTGGCCAGGAGAGCCCTTTTATGAAGGCATGTGCTCGATTTCGTCGCCAAATTTTTTTGGCCAATTTTACGCCCTCTCATTTTTAAAAGTCGATTCCACAGCAACTAATAGAGCTTTGCGATCGCAATCACTTCCAGAATGTGCAAAAGATATTCTAGTTTCATAACAGAACAGCAGGGACCTGCCAAAGTTAAACCATTTGGCCAGGAGAGCCCTTTTATGCAGACTTTTGCCCGATTTCGATACCCAAAATTTTTGCGATTTTCACAGAATTTTTTTCAAAAGCCGATTCCAAAGCAACTAATAGAGCTTTGCGATCGCAATCACTTCCAGAATCTGCCCCACGAAGTCTACTTTCATGATAAAGCACGAGGGACCTGCCAAAGTTAAACCATTTGGCCAGGAGAGCCCTTTTATGAAGGCATGTGCTCGATTTCGTCGCCAAATTTTTTTGGCCAATTTTACGCCCTCTCATTTTTAAAAGTCGATTCCACAGCAACTAATAGAGCTTTGCGATCGCAATCACTTCCAGAATGTGCAAAAGATATTCTAGTTTCATAACAGAACAGCAGGGACCTGCCAAAGTTAAACCATTTGGCCAGGAGAGCCCTTTTATGCAGACTTTTGCCCGATTTCGATACCCAAAATTTTTGCGATTTTCACAGAATTTTTTTCAAAAGCCGATTCCAAAACAACTAATAGAGCTTTGCGATCGCAATCACTTCCAGAATCTGCCCCACGAAGTCTACTTTCATGATAAAGCACGAGGGACCTGCCAAAGTTAAACCATTTGGCCAGGAGAGCCCTTTTATGAAGGCATGTGCTCGTTTTCGTCGCCAAATTTTTTTGGCCAATTTTACGCCCTCTCATTTTTAAAAGTCGATTCCACAGCAACTAATAGAGCTTTGCGATCGCAATCACTTCCAGAATGTGCAAAAGATATTCTAGTTTCATAACAGAACAGCAGGGACCTGCCAAAGTTAAACCATTTGGCCAGGAGAGCCCTTTTATGCAGACTTTTGCCATATTTCGATACCCAAAATTTTTGCGATTTTCACAGAATTTTTTTCAAAAGCCGATTCCAAAGCAACTAATAGAGCTTTGCGATCGCAATCACTTCCAGAATCTGCCCCACGAAGTCTACTTTCATGATAAAGCACGAGGGACGTGCCAAAGTTAAACCATTTGGCCAGGAGAGCCCTTTTATGAAGGCATGTGCTCGATTTCGTCGCGAAATTTTTTTGGCCAATTTTACGCCCTCTCATTTTTAAAAGTCGATTCCACAGCAACTAATAGAGCTTTGCGATCGCAATCACTTCCAGAATGTGCAAAAGATATTCTAGTTTCATAACAGAACAGCAGGGACCTGCCAAAGTTAAACCATTTGGCCAGGAGAGCCCTTTTATGCAGACTTTTGCCCGATTTCGATACCCAAAATTTTTGCGATTTTCACAGAATTCTTTTCAAAAGCCGATTCCAAAGCAACTAATAGAGCTTTGCGATCGCAATCACTTCCAGAATCTGCCCCACGAAGTCTACTTTCATGATAAAGCACGAGGGACCTGCCAAAGTTAAACCATTTGGCCAGGAGAGCCCTTTTATGAAGGCATGTGCTCGATTTCGTCGCCAAATTTTTTTGGCCAATTTTACGCCCTCTCATTTTTAAAAGTCGATTCCACAGCAACTAATAGATCTTTGCGATCGCAATCACTTCCAGAATGTGCAAAAGATATTCTAGTTTCATAACAGAACAGCAGGGACCTGCCAAAGTTAAACCATTTGGCCAGGAGAGCCCTTTTATGCAGACTTTTGCCATATTTCGATACCCAAAATTTTTGCGATTTTCACAGAATTTTTTTCAAAAGCCGATTCCAAAGCAACTAATAGAGCTTTGCGATCGCAATCACTTCCAGAATCTGCCCCACGAAGTCTACTTTCATGATAAAGCACGAGGGACCTGCCAAAGTTAAATCATTTGGCCAGGAGAGCCCTTTTATGAAGGCATGTGCTCGATTTCGTCGCCAAATTTTTTTGGCCAATTTTACGCCCTCTCATTTTTAAAAGTCGATTCCACAGCAACTAATAGAGCTTTGCGATCGCAATCACTTCCAGAATGTGCAAAATATATTCTAGTTTCATAACAGAACAGCACGGACCTGCCAAAGTTAAACCATTTGGCCAGGAGAGCCCTTTTATGCAGACTTTTGCCCGATTTCGATACCCAAAATTTTTGCGATTTTCACAGAATTTTTTTCAAAAGCCGATTCCAAAGCAACTAATAGAGCTTTGCGATCGCAATAACTTCCAGAATCTGCCCCACGAAGTCTACTTTCATGATAAAGCACGAGGGACCTGCCAAAGTTAAACCATTTGGCCAGGAGAGCCCTTTTATGAAGGCATGTGCTCGATTTCGTCGCGAAATTTTTTTGGCCAATTTTACGCCCTCTCATTTTTAAAAGTCGATTCCACAGCAACTAATAGAGCTTTGCGATCGCAATCACTTCCAGAATGTGCAAAAGATATTCTAGTTTCATAACAGAACAGCACGGACCTGCCAAAGTTAAACCATTTGGCCAGGAGAGCCCTTTTATGCAGACTTTTGCCCGATTTCGATACCCAAAATTTTTGCGATTTTCACAGAATTCTTTTCAAAAGCCGATTCCAAAGCAACTAATAGAGCTTTGCGATCGCAATCACTTCCAGAATCTGCCCCACGAAGTCTACTTTCATGATAAAGCACGAGGGACCTGCCAAAGTTAAACCATTTGGCCAGGAGAGCCCTTTTATGAAGGCATGTGCTCGATTTCGTCGCCAAATTTTTTTGGCCAATTTTACGCCCTCTCATTTTTAAAAGTCGATTCCACAGCAACTAATAGAGCTTTGCGATCGCAATCACTTCCAGAATGTGCAAAAGATATTCTAGTTTCATAACAGAACAGCAGGGACCTGCCAAAGTTAAACCATTTGGCCAGGAGAGCCCTTTTATGCAGACTTTTGCCATATTTCGATACCCAAAATTTTTGCGATTTTCACAGAATTTTTTTCAAAAGCCGATTCCAAAGCAACTAATAGAGCTTTGCGATCGCAATCACTTCCAGAATCTGCCCCACGAAGTCTACTTTCATGATAAAGCACGAGGGACCTGCCAAAGTTAAACCAATTGGCCAGGAGAGCCCTTTTATGAAGGCATGTGCTCGATTTCGTCGCCAAATTTTTTTGGCCAATTTTACGCCCTCTCATTTTTAAAAGTCGATTCCACAGCAACTAATAGAGCTTTGCGATCGCAATCACTTCCAGAATGTGCAAAATATATTCTAGTTTCATAACAGAACAGCACGGACCTGCCAAAGTTAAACCATTTGGCCAGGAGAGCCCTTTTATGCAGACTTTTGCCCGATTTCGATACCCAAAATTTTTGCGATTTTCACAGAATTTTTTTCAAAAGCCGATTCCAAAGCAACTAATAGAGCTTTGCAATCGCAATCACTTCCAGAATCTGCCCCACGAAGTCTAATTTCATGATAAAGCACGAGGGACCTGCCAAAGTTAAACCATTTGGCCAGGAGAGCCCTTTTATGAAGGCATGTGCTCGATTTCGTCGCCAAATTTTTTTGGCCAATTTTACGCCCTCTCATTTTTAAAAGTCGATTCCACAGCAACTAATAGAGCTTTGCGATCGCAATCACTTCCAGAATGTGCAAAATATATTCTAGTTTCATAACAGAACAGCACGGACCTGCCAAAGTTAAACCATTTGGCCAGGAGAGCCCTTTTATGCAGACTTTTGCCATATTTCGATACCCAAAATTTTTGCGATTTTCACAGAATTTTTTTCAAAAGCCGATTCCAAAGCAACTAATAGAGCTTTGCGATCGCAATCACTTCCAGAATCTGCCCCACGAAGTCTACTTTCATGATAAAGCACGAGGGACCTGCCAAAGTTAAACCATTTGGCCAGGAGAGCCCTTTTATGAAGGCATGTGCTCGATTTCGTCGCCAAATTTTTTTGGCCAATTTTACGCCCTCTCATTTTTAAAAGTCGATTCCACAGCAACTAATAGAGCTTTGCGATCGCAATCACTTCCAGAATGTGCAAAAGATATTCTAGTTTCATAACAGAACAGCAGGGACCTGCCAAAGTTAAACCATTTGGCCAGGAGAGCCCTTTTATGCAGACTTTTGCCCGATTTCGATACCCAAAATTTTTGCGATTTTCACAGAATTTTTTTCAAAAGCCGATTCCAAAACAACTAATAGAGCTTTGCGATCGCAATCACTTCCAGAATCTGCCACACGAAGTCTACTTTCATGATAAAGCACGAGGGACCTGCCAAAGTTAAACCATTTGGCCAGGAGAGCCCTTTTATGAAGGCATGTGCTCGTTTTCGTCGCCAAATTTTTTTGGCCAATTTTACGCCCTCTCATTTTTAAAAGTCGATTCCACAGCAACTAATAGAGCTTTGCGATCGCAATCACTTCCAGAATGTGCAAAAGATATTCTAGTTTCATAACAGAACAGCAGGGACCTGCCAAAGTTAAACCATTTGGCCAGGAGAGCCCTTTTATGCAGACTTTTGCCATATTTCGATACCCAAAATTTTTGCGATTTTCACAGAATTTTTTTCAAAAGCCGATTCCAAAGCAACTAATAGAGCTTTGCGATCGCAATCACTTCCAGAATCTGCCCCACGAAGTCTACTTTCATGATAAAGCACGAGGGACCTGCCAAAGTTAAACCATTTGGCCAGGAGAGCCCTTTTATGAAGGCATGTGCTCGATTTCGTCGCCAAATTTTTTTGGCCAATTTTACGCCCTCTTATTTTTAAAAGTCGATTCCACAGCAACTAATAGAGCTTTGCGATCGCAATCACCTACAGAATGTGCAAAAGATATTCTAGTTTCATAACAGAACAGCAGGGACCTGCCAAAGTTAAACCATTTGGCCAGGAGAGCCCTTTTATGCAGACTTTTGCCATATTTCGATACCCAAAATTTTTGCGATTTTCACAGAATTTTTTTCAAAAGCCGATTCCAAAGCAACTAATAGAGCTTTGCGATCGCAATCACTTCCAGAATCTGCCCCACGAAGTCTACTTTCATGATAAAGCACGAGGGACCTGCCAAAGTTAAACCATTTGGCCAGGAGAGCCCTTTTATGAAGGCATGTGCTCGATTTCGTCGCCAAATTTTTTTGGCCAATTTTACGCCCTCTCATTTTTAAAAGTCGATTCCACAGCAACTAATAGAGCTTTGCGATCGCAATCACTTCCAGAATGTGCAAAAGATATTCTAGTTTCATAACAGAACAGCAGGGACCTGCCAAAGTTAAACCATTTGGCCAGGAGAGCCCTTTTATGCAGACTTTTGCCCGATTTCGATACCCAAAATTTTTGCGATTTTCACAGAATTTTTTTCAAAAGCCGATTCCAAAACAACTAATAGAGCTTTGCGATCGCAATCACTTCCAGAATCTGCCCCACGAAGTCTACTTTCATGATAAAGCACGAGGGACCTGCCAAAGTTAAACCATTTGGCCAGGAGAGCCCTTTTATGAAGGCATGTGCTCGTTTTCGTCGCCAAATTTTTTTGGCCAATTTTACGCCCTCTCATTTTTAAAAGTCGATTCCACAGCAACTAATAGAGCTTTGCGATCGCAATCACTTCCAGAATGTGCAAAAGATATTCTAGTTTCATAACAGAACAGCAGGGACCTGCCAAAGTTAAACCATTTGGCCAGGAGAGCCCTTTTATGTAGACTTTTGCCATATTTCGATACCCAAAATTTTTGCGATTTTCACAGAATTTTTTTCAAAAGCCGATTCCAAAGCAACTAATAGAGCTTTGCGATCGCAATCACTTCCAGAATCTGCCCCACGAAGTCTACTTTCATGATAAAGCACGAGGGACCTGCCAAAGTTAAACCATTTGGCCAGGAGAGCCCTTTTATGAAGGCATGTGCTCGATTTCGTCGCCAAATTTTTTTGGCCAATTTTACGCCCTCTTATTTTTAAAAGTCGATTCCACAGCAACTAATAGAGCTTTGCGATCGCAATCACCTACAGAATGTGCAAAAGATATTCTAGTTTCATAACAGAACAGCAGGGACCTGCCAAAGTTAAACCATTTGGCCAGGAGAGCCCTTTTATGCAGACTTTTGCCATATTTCGATACCCAAAATTTTTGCGATTTTCACAGAATTTTTTTCAAAAGCCGATTCCAAAGCAACTAATAGAGCTTTGCGATCGCAATCACTTCCAGAATCTGCCCCACGAAGTCTACTTTCATGATAAAGCACGAGGGACCTGCCAAAGTTAAACCATTTGGCCAGGAGAGCCCTTTTATGAAGGCATGTGCTCGATTTCGTCGCCAAATTTTTTTGGCCAATTTTACGCCCTCTCATTTTCAAAAGTCGATTCCACAGCAATTAATAGAGCTTTGCGATCGCAATCACTTCCAGAATGTGCAAAAGATATTCTAGTTTCATAACAGAACAGCAGGGACCTGCCAAAGTTAAACCATTTGGCCAGGAGAGCCCTTTTATGCAGACTTTTGCCCGATTTCGATACCCAAAATTTTTGCGATTTTCACAGAATTTTTTTCAAAAGCCGATTCCAAAACAACTAATAGAGCTTTGCGATCGCAATCACTTCCAGAATCTGCCCCACGAAGTCTACTTTCATGATAAAGCACGAGGGACCTGCCAAAGTTAAACCATTTGGCCAGGAGAGCCCTTTTATGAAGGCATGTGCTCGTTTTCGTCGCCAAATTTTTTTGGCCAATTTTACGCCCTCTCATTTTTAAAAGTCGATTCCACAGCAACTAATAGAGCTTTGCGATCGCAATCACTTCCAGAATGTGCAAAAGATATTCTAGTTTCATAACAGAACAGCAGGGACCTGCCAAAGTTAAACCATTTGGCCAGGAGAGCCCTTTTATGCAGACTTTTGCCATATTTCGATACCCAAAATTTTTGCGATTTTCACAGAATTTTTTTCAAAACCGATTCCAAAGCAACTAATAGAGCTTTGCGATCGCAATCACTTCCAGAATCTGCCCCACGAAGTCTACTTTCATGATAAAGCACGAGGGACCTGCCAAAACTAAACCATTTGGCCAGGAGAGCCCTTTTATGAAGGCATGTGCTCGATTTCGTCGCCAAATTTTTTTGGCCAATTTTACGCCCTCTTATTTTTAAAAGTCGATTCCACAGCAACTAATAGAGCTTTGCGATCGCAATCACCTACAGAATGTGCAAAAGATATTCTAGTTTCATAACAGAACAGCAGGGACCTGCCAAAGTTAAACCATTTGGCCAGGAGAGCCCTTTTATGCAGACTTTTGCCATATTTCGATACCCAAAATTTTTGCGATTTTCACAGAATTTTTTTCAAAAGCCGATTCCAAAGCAACTAATAGAGCTTTGCGATCGCAATCACTTCCAGAATCTGCCCCACGAAGTCTACTTTCATGATAAAGCACGAGGGACCTGCCAAAGTTAAACCATTTGGCCAGGAGAGCCCTTTTATGAAGGCATGTGCTCGATTTCGTCGCCAAATTTTTTTGGCCAATTTTACGCCCTCTCATTTTTAAAAGTCGATTCCACAGCAATTAATAGAGCTTTGCGATTGCAATCACTTCCAGAATGTGCAAAATATATTCTAGTTTCATAACAGAACAGCAGGGACCTGCCAAAGTTAAACCATTTGGCCAGGAGAGCCCTTTTATGCAGACTTTTGCCCGATTTCGATACCCAAAATTTTTGCGATTTTCACAGAATTTTTTTCAAAAGCCGATTCCAAAGCAACTAATAGAGCTTTGCGATCGCAATCACTTCCAGAATCTGCCCCACGAAGTCTACTTTCATGATAAAGCACGAAGGACCTGCCAAAGTTAAACCATTTGGCCAGGAGAGCCCTTTTATGAAGGCATGTGCTCGATTTCGTCGCCAAATTTTTTTGGCCAATTTTACGCCCTCTCATTTTTAAAAGTCGATTCCACAGCAACTAATAGAGCTTTGCGATCGCAATCACTTCCAGAATGTGCAAAAGATATTCTAGTTTCATAACAGAACAGCAGGGACCTGCCAAAGTTAAACCATTTGGCCAGGAGAGCCCTTTTATGCAGACTTTTGCCATATTTCGATACCCAAAATTTTTGCGATTTTCACAGAATTTTTTTCAAAAGCCGATTCCAAAGCAACTAATAGAGCTTTGCGATCGCAATCACTTCCAGAATCTGCCCCACGAAGTCTACTTTCATGATAAAGCACGAGGGACCTGCCAAAGTTAAACCATTTGGCCAGGAGAGCCCTTTTATGAAGGCATGTGCTCGATTTCGTCGCCAAATTTTTTTGGCCAATTTTACGCCCTCTCATTTTTAAAAGTCGATTCCACAGCAACTAATAGAGCTTTGCGATCGCAATCACTTCCAGAATGTGCAAAAGATATTCTAGTTTCATAACAGAACAGCAGGGACCTGCCAAAGTTAAACCATTTGGCCAGGAGAGCCCTTTTATGCAGACTTTTGCCCGATTTCGATACCCAAAATTTTTGCGATTTTCACAGAATTGTTTTCAAAAGCCGATTCCAAAACAACTAATAGAGCTTTGCGATCGCAATCACTTCCAGAATCTGCCCCACGAAGTCTACTTTCATGATAAAGCACGAGGGACCTGCCAAAGTTAAACCATTTGGCCAGGAGAGCCCTTTTATGAAGGCATGTGCTCGTTTTCGTCGCCAAATTTTTTTGGCCAATTTTACGCCCTCTCATTTTTAAAAGTCGATTCCACAGCAACTAATAGAGCTTTGCGATCGCAATCACTTCCAGAATGTGCAAAAGATATTCTAGTTTCATAACAGAACAGCAGGGACCTGCCAAAGTTAAACCATTTGGCCAGGAGAGCCCTTTTATGCAGACTTTTGCCATATTTCGATACCCAAAATTTTTGCGATTTTCACAGAATTTTTTTCAAAAGCCGATTCCAAAGCAACTAATAGAGCTTTGCGATCGCAATCACTTCCAGAATCTGCCCCACGAAGTCTACTTTCATGATAAAGCACGAGGGACCTGCCAAAGTTAAACCATTTGGCCAGGAGAGCCCTTTTATGAAGGCATGTGCTCGATTTCGTCGCCAAATTTTTTTGGCCAATTTTACGCCCTCTTATTTTTAAAAGTCGATTCCACAGCAACTAATAGAGCTTTGCGATCGCAATCACTTCCAGAATGTGCAAAAGATATTCTAGTTTCATAACAGAACAGCAGGGACCTGCCAAAGTTAAACCATTTGGCCAGGAGAGCCCTTTTATGCAGACTTTTTCCCGATTTCGATACCCAAAATTTTTGCGATTTTCACAGAATTCTTTTCAAAAGCCGATTCCAAAGCAACTAATAGAGCTTTGCGATCGCAATCACTTCCAGAATCTGCCCCACGAAGTCTACTTTCATGATAAAGCACGAGGGACCTGCCAAAGTTAAACCATTTGGCCAGGAGAGCCCTTTTATGAAGGCATGTGCTCGATTTCGTCGCCAAATTTTTTTGGCCAATTTTACGCCCTCTCATTTTTAAAAGTCGATTCCACAGCAACTAATAGAGCTTTGCGACCGCAATCACTTCCAGAATGTGCAAAAGATATTCTAGTTTCATAACAGAACAGCAGGGACCTGCCAAAGTTAAACCATTTGGCCAGGAGAGCCCTTTTATGCAGACTTTTTCCCGATTTCGATACCCAAAATTTTTGCGATTTTCACAGAATTTTTTTCAAAAGCCGATTCCAAAGCAACTAATAGAGCTTTGCGATCGCAATCACTTACAGAATCTGCCCCACGAAGTCTACTTTCATGATAAAGCACGAGGGACCTGCCAAAGTTAAACCATTTGGCCAGGAGAGCCCTTTTATGAAGGCATGTGCTCGATTTCGTCGACAAATTTTTTTGGCCAATTTTACGCCCTCTCATTTTTAAAAGTCGATTCCACAGCAACTAATAGAGCTTTGCGATCGCAATCACTTCCAGAATGTGCAAAAGATATTCTAGTTTCATAACAGAACAGCAGGGACCTGCCAAAGTTAAACCATTTGGCCAGGAGTGCCCTTTTATGCAGACTTTTGCCATATTTCGATACCCAAAATTTTTGCGATTTTCACAGAATTTTTTTCAAAAGCCGATTCCAAAGCAACTAATAGAGCTTTGCGATCGCAATCACTTCCAGAATCTGCCCCACGAAGTCTACTTTCATGATAAAGCACGAGGGACCTGCCAAAGTTAAACCATTTGGCCAGGAGAGCCCTTTTATGAAGGCATGTGCTCGATTTCGTCGCCAAATTTTTTTGGCCAATTTTACGCCCTCTCATTTTTAAAAGTCGATTCCACAGCAACTATTAGAGCTTTGCGATCGCTATCCCTTCCAGAATGTGCAAAATATATTCTAGTTTCATAACAGAACAGCACGGACCTGCCAAAGTTAAACCATTTGGCAAGGAGAGCCCTTTTATGCAGACTTTTGCCCGATTTCGATACCCAAAATTTTTGCGATTTTCACAGAATTTTTTTCAAAAGCCGATTCCAAAGCAACTAATAGAGCTTTGCGATCGCAATCACTTCCAGAATCTGCCCCACGAAGTCTACTTTCATGATAAAGCACGAGGGACCTGCCAAAGTTAAACCATTTGGCCAGGAGAGCCCTTTTATGAAGGCATGTGCTCGATTTCGTCGCCAAATTTTTTTGACCAATTTTACGCCCTCTCATTTTTAAAAGTCGATTCCACAGCAACTAATAGAGCTTTGCGATCGCAATCACTTCCAGAATGTGCAAAAGATATTCTAGTTTCATAACAGAACAGCAGGGACCTGCCAAAGTTAAACCATTTGGCCAGGAGAGCCCTTTTATGCAGACTTTTGCCCGATTTCCATACCCAAAATTTTTGCGATTTTCACAGAATTTTTTTCAAAAGCCGATTCCAAAGCAACTAATAGAGCTTTGCGATCGCAATCACTTCCAGAATCTCCCCACGAAGTCTACTTTCATGATAAAGCACGAGGGACCTGCCAAAGTTAAACCATTTGGCCAGGAGAGCCCTTTTATGAAGGCATGTGCTCGATTTCGTCGCAAAATTTTTTTGGCCAATTTTACGCCCTCTCATTTTTAAAAGTCGATTCCACAGCAACTAATAGAGCTTTGCGATCGCAATCACTTCCAGAATGTGCAAAAGATATTCTAGTTTCATAACAGAACAGCAGGGACCTGCCAAAGTTAAACCATTTGGCCAGGAGAGCCCTTTTATGCAGACTTTTGCCATATTTCGATACCCAAAATTTTTGCGATTTTCACAGAATTTTTTTCAAAAGCCGATTCCAAAGCAACTAATAGAGCTTTGCGATCGCAATCACTTCCAGAATCTGCCCCACGAAGTCTACTTTCATGATAAAGCACGAGGGACCTGCCAAAGTTAAACCATTTGGCCAGGAGAGCCCTTTTATGAAGGCATGTGCTCGATTTCGTCGCCAAATTTTTTTGGCCAATTTTACGCCCTCTTATTTTTAAAAGTCGATTCCACAGCAACTAATAGAGCTTTGCGATCGCAATCACTTCCAGAATGTGCAAAAGATATTCTAGTTTCATAACAGAACAGCAGAGACCTGCCAAAGTTAAACCATTTGGACAGGAGAGCCCTTTTATGCAGACTTTTTCCCGATTTCGATACCCAAAATTTTTGCGATTTTCACAGAATTCTTTTCAAAAGCCGATTCCAAAGCAACTAATAGAGCTTTGCGATCGCAATCACTTCCAGAATCTGCCCCACGAAGTCTACTTTCATGATAAAGCACGAGGGACCTGCCAAAGTTAAACCATTTGGCCAGGAGAGCCCTTTTATGAAGGCATGTGCTCGATTTCGTCGCCAAATTTTTTTGGCCAATTTTACGCCCTCTCATTTTTAAAAGTCGATTCCACAGCAACTAATAGAGCTTTGCGACCGCAATCACTTCCAGAATGTGCAAAAGATATTCTAGTTTCATAACAGAACAGCAGGGACCTGCCAAAGTTAAACCATTTGGCCAGGAGAGCCCTTTTATGCAGACTTTTTCCCGATTTCGATACCCAAAATTTTTGCGATTTTCACAGAATTTTTTTCAAAAGCCGATTCCAAAGCAACTAATAGAGCTTTGCGATCGCAATCACTTACAGAATCTGCCCCACGAAGTCTACTTTCATGATAAAGCACGAGGGACCTGCCAAAGTTAAACCATTTGGCCAGGAGAGCCCTTTTATGAAGGCATGTGCTCGATTTCGTCGACAAATTTTTTTGGCCAATTTTACGCCCTCTCATTTTTAAAAGTCGATTCCACAGCAACTAATAGAGCTTTGCGATCGCAATCACTTCCAGAATGTGCAAAAGATATTCTAGTTTCATAACAGAACAGCAGGGACCTGCCAAAGTTAAACCATTTGGCCAGGAGTGCCCTTTTATGCAGACTTTTGCCATATTTCGATACCCAAAATTTTTGCGATTTTCACAGAATTTTTTTCAAAAGCCGATTCCAAAGCAACTAATAGAGCTTTGCGATCGCAATCACTTCCAGAATCTGCCCCACGAAGTCTACTTTCATGATAAAGCACGAGGGACCTTCCAAAGTTAAACCATTTGGCCAGGAGAGCCCTTTTATGAAGGCATGTGCTCGATTTCGTCGCCAAATTTTTTTGGCCAATTTTACGCCCTCTCATTTTTAAAAGTCGATTCCACAGCAACTATTAGAGCTTTGCGATCGCAATCACTTCCAGAATGTGCAAAATATATTCTAGTTTCATAACAGAACAGCACGGACCTGCCAAAGTTAAACCATTTGGCCAGGAGAGCCCTTTTATGCAGACTTTTGCCCGATTTCGATACCCAAAATTTTTGCGATTTTCACAGAATTTTTTTCAAAAGCCGATTCCAAAGCAACTAATAGAGCTTTGCGATCGCAATCACTTCCAGAATCTGCCCCACGAAGTCTACTTTCATGATAAAGCACGAGGGACCTGCCAAAGTTAAACCATTTGGCCAGGAGAGCCCTTTTATGAAGGCATGTGCTCGATTTCGTCGCCAAATTTTTTTGGCCAATTTTACGCCCTCTCATTTTTAAAAGTCGATTCCACAGCAACTAATAGAGCTTTGCGATCGCAATCACTTCCAGAATGTGCAAAGGATATTCTAGTTTCATAACAGAACAGCAGGGACCTGCCAAAGTTAAACCATTTGGCCAGGAGAGCCCTTTTATGCAGACTTTTGCCCGATTTCCATACCCAAAATTTTTGCGATTTTCACAGAATTTTTTACAAAAGCCGATTCCAAAGCAACTAATAGAGCTTTGCGATCGCAATCACTTCCAGAATCTGCCCCACGAAGTCTACTTTCATGATAAAGCACGAGGGACCTGCCAAAGTTAAACCATTTGGCCAGGAGAGCCCTTTTATGAAGGCATGTGCTCGATTTCGTCGCCAAATTTTTTTGGCCAATTTTACGCCCTCTCATTTTTAAAAGTCGATTCCACAGCAACTAATAGAGCTTTGCGATCGCAATCACTTCCAGAATGTGCAAAAGATATTCTAGTTTCATAACAGAACAGCAGGGACCTGCCAAAGTTAAACCATTTGGCCAGGAGAGCCCTTTTATGCAGACTTTTGCCCGATTTCGATACCCAAATTTTTTGCGATTTTCACAGAATTTTTTTCAAAAGCCGATTCCAAAGCAACTAATAGAGCTTTGCGATCGCAATCACTTCCAGAATCTGCCCCACGAAGTCTACTTTCATGATAAAGCACGAGGGACCTGCCAAAGTTAAACCATTTGGCCAGGAGAGCCCTTTTATGAAGGCATGTGCTCGATTTCGTCGCCAAATTTTTTTGGCCAATTTTACGCCCTCTCATTTTTAAAAGTCGATTCCACAGCAACTAATAGAGCTTTGCGACCGCAATCACTTCCAGAATGTGCAAAAGATATTCTAGTTTCATAACAGAACAGCAGGGACCTGCCAAAGTTAAACCATTTGGCCAGGAGAGCCCTTTTATGCAGACTTTTTCCCGATTTCGATACCCAAAATTTTTGCAATTTTCACAGAATTTTTTTCAAAAGCCGATTCCAAAGCAACTAATAGAGCTTTGCGATCGCAATCACTTACAGAATCTGCCCCACGAAGTCTACTTTCATGATAAAGCACGAGGGACCTGCCAAAGTTAAACCATTTGGCCAGGAGAGCCCTTTTATGAAGGCATGTGCTCGATTTCGTCGACAAATTTTTTTGGCCAATTTTACGCCCTCTCATTTTTAAAAGTCGATTCCACAGCAACTAATAGAGCTTTGCGATCGCAATCACTTCCAGAATGTGCAAAAGATATTCTAGTTTCATAACAGAACAGCAGGGACCTGCCAAAGTTAAACCATTTGGCCAGGAGTGCCCTTTTATGCAGACTTTTGCCATATTTCGATACCCAAAATTTTTGCGATTTTCACAGAATTTTTTTCAAAAGCCGATTCCAAAGCAACTAATAGAGCTTTGCGATCGCAATCACTTCCAGAATCTGCCCCACGAAGTCTACTTTCATGATAAAGCACGAGGGACCTGCCAAAGTTAAACCATTTGGCCAGGAGAGCCCTTTTATGAAGGCATGTGCTCGATTTCGTCGCCAAATTTTTTTGGCCAATTTTACGCCCTCTCATTTTTAAAAGTCGATTCCACAGCAACTATTAGAGCTTTGCGATCGCAATCACTTCCAGAATGTGCAAAATATATTCTAGTTTCATAACAGAACAGCACGGACCTGCCAAAGTTAAACCATTTGGCCAGGAGAGCCCTTTTATGCAGACTTTTGCCCGATT